>JACJUM010004390.1:14080792-14366440 GCA_020976665.1 Heortia vitessoides
ACACAGTAGTACAGTCAGTATCAATATATGAGATTATTACTTCTGATAGAGATTCAATAGACATTGTCTTGCAGGTATCCTATTTATATTATATTATATTCCACATAGAAGATGGAAGAAAGCCGTGAGGTACCGGCAGAATAGAATAGTCCCTCCCACTGGACTAGGTGTCGTAAAAAGTGACTAAGGTACCAGAACCGACAGATGGCAGTATATCCATCCGAAACAGTGCAGCTCAAATGCACAGGGCAGAGATGGGCAGCAGCATCCCCGCCGCGATAGCCCTGCGATTGCCAACACGCTTGCCCAGCGCGGCAATTATGAGAAAAATACCTTCTTTATTGGAGAGGCTTATGTCTAGTTGTGGACTTCCAATGTCTGGTATGATGATATTCCACATTATAATATCCTCATCCTGTATTCGCTGTATACTCTGTGCCTTAAGCAGTATTAAGATCTTCCGGTCTGGCGGCGCCTTTTGAGATACAACACAAACATTCACAACTTCGCTGAAGATAAAACAAGTCATAAACTTTATCATTAAGATAAGAACGGTGTTAATTTTATATGAAACTATGAGCAGTGCTTAGCGTAAACGCGGCCTTTATTAACAACTTTCTCCCCGGATTTGGGTTTAATGATGCTATCGTAACTGTGGGTTACCGGCGGAGTAGAATAGTATCTCTCTCGGTACTGAGGTACCGGAACCGACAGGTGGCGGTATATCCATCCGACACTGCGTAGATTAAATGCTACAAGTTGAAGATGAACATCAGACTGGTGTCTGACAAAATGGCGCTCTGCAATCGCCACCACGCCTGCCAGTGCGGCAATTAAGGGCAATAATCCCCGTATCTTGGGGAAACCTATGTCCAACAGTGAACTCTAGATACCTCTGATGATATGCTGAAGATAAATATATACCATATCTGATATAATAATGATCATTCTATCGTGTTCATCATTTAATTTCATTTATGTTTCGTAATGATTTTTGTGGTTTACTAGTTTAGTTTTAACAGCAGAAAAGTCATCGTCTTCATCAGGCATTATTAAAAAAATGTTAATATAAATTCAATTTTCTATTATTTTCATTTTTATAAAATATTGCTATTAATGAGCAAATATATTTTTCATATTCCTGAACACAAATCAGTTTCGAGGTACACCTCATACAAATGTCGTCTTCATTGGCCTCTGCACACTCTCACCAAATTTTGCCGTCTAATAGCAGTGTTAGCATTGCTATGTTTCCGGTTTGAAGGGTGAGAGAGGCAGTGAAATTACAGAGAAATGTTATATAATATCTTTAAGTCACAAGGTTCACTAGTGATATTACGTGTGCCTGGAGTACTGTTACGCTTACTATCACGCGGGCTGTAAGTAACTTACAGTCGTCGACCTGGTATATTAAAAAAATGAATGCCTTTAATTTTTTTATAGGCATTCCTTTATAACATTTATTTAAACGGGTATTAATCAATTAGAGATTCTTCTTTATAGCTTAATTGGCGTAGGATCTTAGTGTTCCCTAGACACGCAAGTCGCCCTTTCTTTCCTGATCATGGCGTTTTTAGAGTTGGAATAATAAAGGTTATTCAACTAATACCATTCGACAAACGTAGCGTAGGCTCTCGCAAGGTTGACTGACGATCTGAATAAAACCGCAGGATCGCGCTGTACGCAGGCCGCATACAACCGGTTGTGTTGGAAATAATTTGGGAAGGACTTTCGTCCTAACGTCCTACGGTTCATATAATGATGATGACTGAACTAGTTCAGTCACTCGTGTATGCAACATAAGTTCAAATCTACGCTAAAATAAATTTTACGTATTTAAATTTTCAATATAGACTTTATTTATTATTAAATGTAATATAAAATACCAGATAAACGCAGCAATTACCCCCAAACTTAACTATCTCATTTATTTACAATTTAAATAAACATAACTGAACTGAGCAAACCTACGTCGGCTATAATTTGACAGACTAATTAAATGTAATTGACGTATTTCCCTTAAACACAATAATTGCAACAATACTTTCTCGACAAGTAAAAGGAGCAAATTCACGTGAAACAAAATCACCTTTCTACCAATCACTGTCCAGTGTTACGCAAGATAAGTGATACGTACAGTACATTTCTGGTGTAATATGATGTAAATTGTATCGGTCTGGTTTCCCTAGAAGGCTAGTGAGCAATGTATGCGCACGCACGTCATTGACACAGATACAGTAAAGTTTACTATTATTAATTCAAAATTTCATATTCTAGTACGAGTGCTTTCAAGGTCGGCACTCACAGATAGTGGTCGTGTATTTACAAATACGACCGATTATCGGCAAGTGCATATACACCTAGCCTCGCTTTGTGCATTAGATTGCTCATTAACTTACCACTACTAAAATATTATTCCAATAATCATTATGATTATTAAAATTATTACTACAGTATTCATTATTTCAGTGTATAGGTATGTATTTATTGCTATGTAATTTTATTATTATATGGACATATATACTATGGGCTTTATTTTTTTTTTATATTAGTACAAATCGAACTGCCCTATCACATTTCCATCGCTTATGTACATTCAAAGGTTGCCTGGAAGAGATCGCTTTGAGCGATAAGGCCGCCATTTGTATTATATTTTATAAGTTTATGTAATTTATCAGTGTACAATAAAGATTTTTATTGTTATTATTATTTATATACATAGTTTTAATTATTATTATTATGTTTTTAACATTTACATTAAATGATTTACAGTAAATGTTCTACTTGGAAATTTATGGATAAATCTGGTGGTCGTCCGGTGGTCGCAATGCCACCACATGACCACAATTCATTGGCATTTGTAAATCCCATCATTTAAAAATAGGTACAAATCTCGCTTCTAGTATTGATTTATTGATAAGTTTATTCATAAGTAATTACACTGGTCGTCTGGATTCCTCACTTTTCTGTCATACTCAGATATAGTAAAATTACTTACCAGCCATCAGATAGACAACGCGGTAGTTTTATCTTTGCGATGTGAATGTCATAAAGTTGACCGGTTAGTTTGGCCTATACTCCTTCATTTTAACGATTTTATTAAAGACATAGAACTCAAAAAAGTCCCAAACTTATGTTTGGCGAAAAACTTAAATAATACCTCTTTCTTGATAGGGCGTAATCCGAGCCTTTGGAAAGGTAACATTTCCTCATATAGGTAGCGTATCTTTCACGCACACTAATAAACTTACAACCAGCTTGGTTGCATCTGTTGGTGTTCCTCTCATCCAACAATTGACAAACGCGACGGTGAAGTAAACTCGGTCATGTTTATAACGACTTAAACAGCATAAAATTTAATTCCATTTGTGCAATATAAATTATGCATTACCCCGGTAATATTCCGAAATCAAAATTACATATTGTCTAAGAATTGTTTTATATCCAATATTATAATGGGCAATAGAATTATTGCCATATATATGACAAATACCAAAATATATAAAGCTATTTACGCTGGCGGGCAAACTATCAATTCATGATTTATGATAACTTTTGATAGCATTTGACGTGAGAAACCTAAAAGGCTTAACTTTAAGTCGCTTACATATGCACTAAAACTAGGTTTTGATCCATAACAGTGATAATTTAAGCCATTCACGTTTTCACGTTTGTGTTAAAATAATATAATGCTTAGTTTGCTTTCATTCGAAATATTACTATCAAAATTTTATGACCAATATAATAGGCAAATAAAAGGTTATATATACAGGTTTAATGCTTTAAATTTATCGTTGTACGACATTTTATCCTGAGCTTACAGGCAAACTTTAAACGTATGCACTTGTAAGCGGCTACTTATTTTCAACGAACATAATTGCCAGTTTAATTATCATTTACCATTCGAACGTTAATCCACTCAAACATATTTAATGTTACGTAATATCTAATAGCGTTTTACTACGTTAATATTTATGGAATAGTATTTATTGTCACATAATTACGTTTGAAGTAATTGTGAATGGCCATTCGGTTAGCGAACGGTTTGCGACAACTGTTTGTTTACGTAATGCCTATCTTAATTGCAGTAACTACTGTTCGGAAGAGAATTGAATAGACCAACCAACGGACATATAATTAACCATGTTACCACCGGCACCAGGCGTGGTCAGACCCACGAATTAATGGGGCCTCTAAAAGCTGCCCCCCGCGGGGGTTCCCACTATGGCACCTCTAAATCATAGTTTCGCTTCCATTATTGGATGTTTCCCACTTTTTTTTCGTAAATCTATTAAATTGGCTATAAATATTTTGTGGATAGTGTCATCATTTATAAAATAGTTTCAATAAAAAAGATTAGTTTTATCTTGTTTGTTACGATATTCATAATAAGACACAGCAACCTATTTAAGTAAAAACATTTTAGTATCTTAAATGTAACAAAACAAAAATGAGAATAAAAGACATTGATCAATATTTAGATACACACAGCTTACTACTTTCATCATCAAAATTTTTGATTTTAAACGTTACAAACGCACAATTATATAATTCTAGATTCTGTACATTCTATTCTAGGTGTTTATAGTTTGATTTTATGTAACTTATATTACTCGGAGAAAATGTACCTTTCTAATAGTGAATCGTTTCAATCGGTCACGTAGATTTTGAGTTAAATCGTTACAAACAAACAAACAAGCAAGCAAATATTTCCTGTTCATAATATTGCTATAGACAGACAATACGTTTAATTGTAAGCAATTGATCAGCAGTGCTAAAAATAAACTACATTGAATTTTTTAATGGAAGATTATCCGAACCGAAAGCCAAGAGAACAGTGCACGATCGCGTCGGTGCGGATTAGCAAAACGACCAATAAAAATAAAATTATAAGAGTAAAACCAGTCAGTACGCCCACAAGTCGGGTCCAACCTGCTCTATCTAGAATTGCTTATTTATTACCAACCCGAAGTGCTTTGAGTAGATGGTTTTTATATGCACCCAGTGGCTACTGACCCGACGAAATATATCTCACAACTGCGGACGCTTCAGACTCAGTTTTTATTGGAATTATGTTATAATAATAACTAGTTTTTGAAACATTGCTCTGACTCCGTGATAAGTAGCATCAAACACTTATGTTATAGCTATCAAGCTAATTACAAATATTATTTTTTTTGTTAATACACCAAATCGACAAACAAGCATACAGTCCGCGTGATAGAAAATGTCACTGCAGCTTTTAGACGCTGTTAAAATCACAATGATATCACTAACGCGTTGCCAACTTTGTGACTTAAAGATAACCCTTCCATTCACCCTTCAAACTGGAACACGGTAATGCGAACACTAATATTTGGCGTTGGAAATAGTTGAGAATTAGGTACCAATGTCTGCCTAAAGGTCGTCTACCTCAAGTAAGTATACACAAATATTTATCACTCCAATGTTTATCGTGGTTGGGAGACGAACCCTCAACCACTTGCGCATTAAATAGGGACACCACCCAATACGTCATCCCGGCCCGCCCGTGGTTTGTTTTTAACGTGTATCTTCTTTTTTTTAGGATGAATTATTTAAGAAAAATAAGCAAAATTAAGTAAAGTGACGAAATGCAAGTTGAGATTCCATTTAGTATTATTATTTATGAATGTGTTGCAACACTGGTCTTATAAAGTCTTAGTATCTCTTAACTAAATAGGTACATGCAGTTTGGTTTTCGCTAAACTGTAGTGGCCGTGTTCCATTACTGGCTAATGTAACTTAACACTCACAAGTTGCAAGTTGGCGTTGTTGGCAATATATGTATATATATACAAACACAGCGCTCGAGAGCGAGCTAATAATTTTTGTATTTGAAGATTGGATCAATATGATATTGAAATTTTTAAAAATACGTCTACAACTTCGTCTGCTTTAAAGTCAAATTCTAGATCGGGTCACTCTTTTTCTAAAACAAAACAAAATAGCTTTTGGGTCGAGCCGTTTTGGTGACTAGCCAGAACAGACAAAAGACACGTTTTTTTTACAATTACGTTAGTTTTTTATTATAATTTTATTATTATATATAATAGCTAATTTAAGTCAATATCCCCATAGCCTACAATTGATAGCACACATAAATTGATATAATTTTTCTTATTTAGCAAATAAAGATGGCTTTCTCACAGCTATCAAGTTTTATCACTTTTCAAGTAGATATTACTCAGGTAATAGATAAAAAATAAATATCATATAAGTAAAAGTATTTACGGAGGCTATAAATATAATTTATTCAACTTTAATATAAAGTAAAAAAATAAAATATATTTATTTTATTACCTAACGGTAATGTTAAATATTTAATAAAATTACAGATAACCTAGCCCGAGCCCCTAGCAATACTACTTGAGAGCCACGGCTTCATCTGAGAGAAGATTTATCTTCACTTACATGCAATATTACGACTAAATAGAGTTTACCTAGAATATCTGTTTCAGAAAACAAAGAAAACAGATCTTTGTGTTCCTAGTTTTTTAACTGCTATTAGTGATTGTGCATATAATTAATGCCTTGAGGTACCTGTAGTGTACCAGACGTCATAAAACGTTACAGAGGTACCAGAACCGACAGATGGCGGTAGATCTACCCAAGATAAAGTAGCTTGAACAGAACGACGCTGGAATGGACAGCAGCATTCCCGTTGGAAAGCTACGCTCTGAAATTGCCACCATACCTGCTCAGCGTGGCAATTATGGGCAAAATTAGCTCTTTCTTTGGGATACCTATATCAAGCATTGGTCGTGGTGCGGCTGCTATGATAATGATAAATGTATATTGGTTGCTTAATATTTGTAAAATTAATTCTAAAATGCATACATAAATATCTTTAAGTGCTACAACATTTGAAATAAACAGTAATTACATTTTATTAGTTATAATTGATTATATCAAAACCGCATATGTGACATTTATCAATAAGATTCTATATTCACCTTTTGCAATTGAATTTTGAACTCTATCAACAAGTGCTACTTACGTACTATTGAATTATCCCTGACTAACTGCAAAAGCCGGTCCGTAATAATATTTATTGAAATGAATGTAACTGTCACTTTTTATTGATCCTTTAATTTAATTTCTAGTTTCGGTGCAAACGTGTAATTGGTGATTCGACCTGGTTCGAATCCCAGCTCCAGCAAAATTCACAGACACTTATGACGCATATATGGATAATTGATTAGGTATCTTATGCAATTAGAAATAAGGACCTGAGTATTCGTGAGACGCTGCGAATGTGCAAACTTTGTGCAACTGATTGTCAGAATAATCTCAAATAGGGTATCGCATAATATACCATAATTATATTTTATTTATTTACTGACATAAGCTGAGTGCAATAACCCCAATAATATTATTTACGATTTCGTGTTCACATCAATCACTAAATGAAACCAATTTTTAACGGTCTTAATGCGAGAATACGCATAAACCTTACTTGTTACCGTTTTAGAATAAGTGGTTTTTGTTTAATAATATGGCAAAAAATTTTTTTTAGACCAGGTCGGCTATGAAGCATGCAGTATCCGTCTCTGCAGTCTGTAAACTATCGTAATATCACAAGGATATCACTAGCTAGTTGCCAACTTTGTGACTTGGAAGATATTATGTCTCATTACCCAGTAATTTCATTGTATGAGGACATTGTAAGATGTATGAGGTCTAGCTCATATAAAAATACATAGTTTTGTAAATAAATTATGAACTGTCCTCTTAATATCTCTCTCTATAATTATCTCTCTAGCATTAATTCCTTGACTTTTACTAATATGTACGTAAGTCATAACATTTTCATGTTAGGCTAATACCAAAATTTTGACAGATAAAAATGTGTCAGATTATTGCACAAATCTAGTTTACTTCAGTTACTTATTGTAACCCGGAAAATGCAAATAGAGACAAGATGAAAGGTTTACGAGGCATCAATCGATTGGTCGGCTTCAGTTTTACGACTGTTGTTTATTACATAATAACTTGTTAACATTGATGTTTGCGCTGACATTGGAGCGAAACTTGACCCTTTATCATTTTACTACTGTTTATTTTAGATCAAATGTGTATAACCATATAGTATGAGAAATAAAAGATAGTTATTCGTGGAAACGTAGTATTATTGTTTATAATATATTGCCTTTGTTATGTATTTATTCAGCTATATATTTACTATTTGTCCGCTATATGTGTCTATTACTAAATCATCTTTCTTCGAGCTCAATTAGCACTCGAGAAAATTCCATCCGTTCCATTTTACATCTTTTTATTAAACAATTCTACATAGGTAAACAGCTTTATGGTTTAAGTATGTAATGAGGTTAAATAGTGACGGTCAATAATACTTTATTTACTATACATAATGATCATCATAGTAGCCACATAATTTCCACTGCTGAACATTGGACTCAACCGATGTGGCAATCGTTTCTGCCATGTTGCGTTTGAACTACGCTGTTTCGGGTGTACATCCATCATCTGTAGGGTCCTGTACATTTATTCGCCTCTTACGGTATCTGGTACAGGGAAAGGTACTTGTTTTTTTATAAGACTAGGTGGACGAAGAAACATACAGTCCGCGTGATGGTATTCATCTCGGAAGCCTACAGACGCTCGTGTTAACACAAGCGCATTGCTAATCTTATGTCTTGTAGATATTATGTCACATTACCCAGTAATTTCACTGCCTCTAGCACCCTTAAAATTGGAACAAATTAATACGAACACTGCTATTAGGCGGTAGAAAAAGGTGAGAGTAAGGTACCAATGGAGATGACCTTTGTATGAGTACTAATTTGTACTCATACTATTCTACTCGGCTTACTATTTATTCTACATAAATCGATAACATTTGAACATGACTATCATAACATCAAACGGTAATTTGAATAGAGCTGGCATTATGACTCGTTTTACCGGGAAATATTTGACGTGTAATTTTTTTTTAATCGTGTGTATCCACTTCATACCAAGGAGGCCATGATACCTACTACAACCTCTGTGCTTGTATCTACGCTTAATAATGCTATAATGGCTAACTTTATTAGGTGTATGCTGTACTATGTCAGAGAGGCTCGCATGCGACAACGGCGCCCCGCGGCGCGCCTCGCGAGTTACGACGATAGAAAGTTGAGTGTAGCTAGCTCTTTATAAAGATGGCGGCGACAAGTAAACATGTATAGGAATTTCAATATTAGAATCTGTTTGAGTTATATTCCATTTACGCGAACTTGCTTGGCCGGTTGTGAGTGCGTTCTGTGAACTTGTCTTTGATAGTAGTAATGGTATTTTTTTTTAATTAATATTAGTATCGGTTAGTTCCGAAGTTTTTAACCAGATAAGATCATAATACCTTGAATTTATTTATATACAATAGGTATTTTAATTGTGAAAATATTACATTTTTATATGTTCAAAAATAAATATCTACAAAAAAAATAAGTTATGACACAAGTTTTTAAATATAAAATACAGCATTTTTTACCAAAACCATAAAAAATGTAAAGCGTATAGTGAACTAGTAGATGTTAGAAAATATTAAATTATATTTTGTATTTAATCATTATCTTGATTCTTATTTCAATGCGTTTTAAAAAAACATCTACGCGACTCAGTTATCGGACATTTTATTTTTTGTTTCTATACGCAATTATGACATATGTATGTGTTATACTATTCCCGAAGTTCCCATGAGAAACGGAATCAAACAAGCCACATCCAAGCAGCCATGTTTGGTTAGTCATTGATGTGTCTTAAGTGGTTAATTCAATGTGGACAAACTCAACGACGTAATCACAAATGGCAACAAATCAAGCCACGGATTCGGTTCAGCTGGTGACACTTGACATTCCCTGACTTCAGATATCAGCACTCCAACCGCTGATAAACTGAATAGGATCTAAAAGAGTCCACCCGTATCTCCGGGAATCACCAAGTAAATTGCTGTTTAATGGGGTATTTCCCTGTACTCGTTATCAAGTTGCAGATTGAGACAGATGCTTGCACTATGCGCACATTTATAAAAGTCATTTAAGAATTAACCTTTTCTTAATAAATACACAACATCATAGAACCTGACTTCTCAGATAAGTCGTTCAGAGCGCTTACCGATATCAGACAGTAGAGGAATCAACAATACCACTTAGATCATGAACAAACACAAAACTTCATCATAAACATTTTAGCCTTTGTCGGAGTCGAACCTTCGACCCATTGCGTAGAAGAAACACAGCCGAATGTTTCATCAAGCACGTCCATTAGGAGGATCGTAGGAGAGTAGAATTGTGTCGCTGATGGTATTTATATTAAGGACAATATCGAAAATTATTTGAAATATAATATCATAAGTAATAAGTATCTTCCTTAATGTATGATAGTTTTTCTTGATATATTTGCAAATAACTTGACTAGCCCGATGGCGCAGATGGTAGTAATCCTGTCTAGTGCGCTAAAGGGTTCGTCGTGGGTTCGATCCCCACCCAAGACAGATATTTATATGATGATATTTGTGATTGTTTTATGTTTTGATGTTAAATATATGTATTTAAATAGTATATTTGTAATTCCTCTGTTGTCTGATGTCCGTAACACAAGAGACTTAATACGGAATCAGTTCAATGTATGTGATTTTGTGGGAATCAAAATGATACCATATCTCCCTATATTAAATATGGAACTAGATTAAAACGACTTGACTATAATTCCAACGCCAGGCTGATGTAGTTGCAATCGTAGAACGTAGCATCGTGACAGATATGTTGCAGCCAATTTCTGGCCTGTTGTATTTAAATTGCACCGTATATATTTTTTTATATTTGTGCCATATTTAAAGGCAAATTGATTGCTTAACTATTTTTACCTCTTTTGAATTGAAATATAAAGGCCAAGGAATAAAGTCTCAGCTCTGTTCTTCTTTAAACATACAAACGATGGTCTCTAGAACCGATCCTGTCAAAAGACGCTTGCCAAAGACTTTCTGCACAACATCTCTATTATTGTATTCCATTAACATTTTTCCGTCACAATATTTTTAAAGAGCACAAAGTGAAGGTGCATTATTTCATCGCAAGATTTTGTGTTTACTCTTCTTGCGATATTTGGTCTGCTTATATTTACTGCTTCTTTGATTATGATGCAACGCATCCGCCGTATTGCGTGTACTATCGACCTAATCATAAACTGTGGCTAGGACGCCACTAACGACTTCTAGCTATACCTTCAAGTCAGTTTCCACTGTATCACGTGTCGAATTTGTTTTAAATCGGATGTCGCTACAGTTGTCAAATACCAGTGCGGCCAGGCGCACTCGGTTCACTTTTTTGCTACTTCCAAAATGGCCGACGTCCGTGCCTTAGACATGAGTTAGGTCTTCACCTTACGCTGAAGACTTCATTCGGATCTCGCGATCAAGATGTGGTCGCTCATTAATAAGCTGTCAGGCTTCTTACCCCCGGTCATGCTGGAACTGACGTCGGAGTATTAGCCTCGAAATAGGTAAGCTCGAGGTAAAATCTACAAATAAAGGATTTAAGGTCACAGTGGATACAAAGAAATTTAGTGACTGATAAGCTGGCAAAAAAGGAATTAAGGGCAAAGGTCGTTAGACTGGAACTAAACCTGCCCCAAGACACAGTAAGGGAACACCAACAATACTGGTCTAGGTCCAAAAACATTGGTAAATGTCGACAAGCTAAAGAAGCGATACCCACCGTCGGCCATCTGTTTGTTCACCCTAGCTTTCACCGACAGCTCACTAGGGAGTGAGGAAACAGTCAATCATGTCATCTTGGACTGTTCGGAGCTGACAGAGTACAGGGCGTATACACATTCCGATATTCCGAAACTCGGAGATCCGTCTCTGAGGTCAATTCAAGAGGTGACCAGCAACCATTAGGGATTACTGCGTTTCCTGAAGGAACTTTGCTATCAAAAATAACGCTAACAGTCCCAAAAAACGACAAGTGCAAAGAAAGGCTTTGAGGTGCGGAAACCTGCCTTAGCCTGAACATCTATCTATCTGCTGCTAAAAGATCGCTTATTATTAAACGATCTAGATCTGTGAAGTTTAGAAAAGGTTCACCCGTAAAAACTCGGCATGACGAAACTGTGCTTGAGTGAGCTCGAAGTATTGTTTGGCTCGCGAACCTTCAAGGTCATTTGTCAATTAAGGAAAGCAACAAAAACGGCTTCAGGTTGATGTCGAATACTTAGCAAAATATTTAGTTAGTGGAGCAGTGACATATTTTCACGCTCAGAATATGTTGAACAGACGGTACATTTCTATTTGTAAACGTGCTCGCAAAACATCGAATATATATTTATTGTAAAATTTTAATATGTTCGCAGCATTGTCTCCGTGTATTTTCCTTCTACTCAATCATATCTTATGATAGCCAGTATGACTAATAAGCATATAAATACGTTGCTATAACATAAACAGATTGCAATGTTGCGTCGCAATTCTTGTTACGGAAAGCCGTCAAGATACCGATAGCAAATCAATTGGAAGAAATTGTACAAATAAATTGGAAATGCCAATCAAAAGTTAAGGGGGTATTAAGAAGTTACTTAGGCACTTCTGTATTATCTTCCTTTATAAAGTACACATACGAGTAGTACATTCAATATTTTCAGTTGAAAAAAACTTGTCTTTATAAATTTTAGCGTTTGTTTTTCAATTATATCAACTATATTACTGTGGAGTTTAATTCAAATTTGACGACCTCGATGGCGCAGATGGTAGTGATCCTATATTATGCGACAAAGGTCTGGGTTCAATCCCCATCCAGACCAAATATTAATACGACTAATACCTGTATTTGATCTGTGTGTGGGTTGGGTTTTATATATATATATATATATATAAGTATTATATTTGTCATTCGTATGCTGTCTGATATCCATAACACAAGTACTTAAAGCTACTAATCTCAGAGTCTGTTTAATGCATGAGATGTCATATGATTTTTTTATATATCATATATAAAATAAATCTAATCAAAATTTTTTGTTTAAAAAAAGTAACGAACATAACATATACATTGGCACAAAACTTGCTTACTTTTTGAAGTCTGCTATCTATTTCTGTACTATTCAGATGTCAATTCCAGAGCCACCAGAGGTGTGGGACGGGTCGCTCTTTATTTTGCAAGCGCGTCTATTACGCGCGTAATTATTACTATATAAAGTTCTGTTCAAAACAAGTGCTTAACTAAAACAATGCAATGCTGATGAAACTATTTATCAGGGGCAATAACTCTTGAATAATGTAGAGCAACGCAAGTAAATTCTCACAGTAAAATGTGTTTTCGCATCCCCTGCATCGCTCGAGTCGTAAACTGGAGTAGTATCGCCGCAAATGACTTTGAGCTATCTTCCTCCTGCCATAATTTCTTACATGAATACAAACTGCATTCAGCAAAGCTGAATTTATTGTACCGAACACAAGTCTCACGGAAACCTTATTTGCGTGCGCACGTTGAATACAGAAAAGTGTTTTATTTTTTTAATTTATTAGCAGTTACACGAGTATTCATACGTCGGGATTCTGGCGTACTTTCAACGATAGAAAACAGATTAAACACAAATATTCATCATATATGTCGTGGGTGGGTAACGAACCCACGACCTTTGGCGTAGAAGATAAAAACACGACTAATCACGCCATCACTTGCTTTATACTCCAGGATGAGACACAATTTCGAAACAATCTGTTCCGTTTTATATTATGTAGGTAAACCAAAGTTCGCTATTAGTGTTACACATATGAGTAAGCAGCTATCTTTACAAAACGCGCTTGCAGAGCAAGCATTCCGCTCGTAAACTAACTCCGTAACTTCAAATGACTTCCAGCTGACGCTGGCACTCTCATTACGTACAGTAATATAGTAAACATGGGTGATATAATGTTATTTATATTACAAACATTTTTAAAGTAGCATACATTTATCAATTAACTTGTGAAAAATCTTGAATAATTATTTCCCGTACGCAATATTCCATAACAAAAATATCGAAAGTACTAAAATAAGAAATGCAAGAGTGTTTGCTTGTTATGTTTTTACGACTTAATCGGTGAATGATTTGGATATAATTTGGCATGCAGTTAAATTGCACTATAGTGAAGGACATACGCTACCTCTATCCTGAAAATGTTCCTACAGAACGCAATAACAAATAAAACCCTAAAGTCCAATGATACTTGTATACGACTTCACATTTTGAGTAGATACTGAAATAAGCCTCTATTATTCTATTCCTTATTTGTCAGTACATCGCTTTATTAGTATACATTACATTTTCGTACACAAACACCGACCACACTTGCATATTTTATTGAACCGACAACGTGCATTCGAATAATTTCATAATTGAACCGAGTTTTAGCATCCAAAGGCTATATAGGATACTCATAACATGCCCTACCATCTGTAATGCACAACACTTGCAAACAGCATATTTACATAGTAAGAAAGTTAGTTTAATGCTATTGCAACATCGGACAACGCCAGACTGCATCGAATTGTCGGTGGCATTCGAATTTGCATTTTAGCGGATACGGATTGCAGTTTACGGTAAAATTATCCGAAATTATCCAATACGACGACAGAGCCTGATGCCACGCTATATTCGGGAAAATGGATTTATGTAATGTAACGGAATAACTGATGTTGAAATTAATCCTGCGAAATTAGAATTGGGTTGGCCCAGAAGAGACGGTGCGCGCGCCGCCGCCATATTGGGGAGCGGTTGTTAATTTGTAACGAGATTCGTTCATTGTTTTTTGGCGGTTCGGTGAAATTTAATTGTTATTCTATAAATTTGGTTACATCCACTTTCTTTTTATTATGTTATTGGCAATGACGTCACATTGAATATAGAAGATGCCTGCGATCTGACCTTCTAAATGTTTTTCTCATCGTTAAAACGCTCAACATGTAAAATTTTACTTAAAATCAGTTTGGCTAATGCGTCTAACAACCTTTTGCATCTACAACAGCCCGGGTAATGATAGAAAGTGTATTTATCTAAATGTTAGATTGATTTTCTGTCTAATATATTTCTTATTTTATTTGTTGTACACAAGGCTTAAGTTAGATTAATCTAATAACCAGCATTTTAGAACTTTATACATGAAAAGCAAAGACATAATTTACAAATAAATAATAGAAATAATAAATTCTAAACATTTTATTGATTGACCAGACTCCGTGGTAAGTCGCTTAAAGCACTTGTGCTACGGACGCCAGACAACAGAGGAATCACAAGTATACTACTTAAGTACATATATTTATGACCCAGACACAGAAAAAACATAAATACCATCTTATTGATATTTTCCCTGGGTGCGAATCCAACCCACGAACCTTGGGGCAACCGATAGGATCAGTACCATCAGCGTTATCGAGCCTGTCAAAAAAAAGAAATAAAAAAATTATAATGAAACTAGCAGTGCCCGACTTCGTCCGCGTAGAATAGTGACTTTGGGGTGTATAGTAGACTTTTACCCGTTTTTGGAACATATCTCACTGACGCTTCGCTCCTATTGGTCTCAGCGTAATGTTATATAACCTAAAGCCTTCCTCTATACATGGACTATCCAACAAAAAAAGAATTATTCAAATCGGACCAGTAGATCCTGAGATTAGCGCGTTTAAACAAAAAAACAAACTTTATAATATTACTTCATAATATTATTTTATTTAGAACAGAACAAAAGCAATTCATTTACTAAAAATGATAGTAAAGATTGCTTCTTACCACTTACTATGCAAATAAATGTTTTTAAAATTATAGGTATTGCAGCACAAATTTGTTTAGAAATTCGTGTCTCTAAGCTCATAGCGTACTGTCCGCTCGTTCGACTTTTTGCCGCGCACTGCACAAAGGACAAACACAGAACCCACAAGCGGTGACATTGTTATCCTGAACATACCTATGGTAATGCAGCGGGAACGTCCATTGTGCTGGTGGTTCCCACCTGAAGGGTACATGGGTATTCAGATGACTCTTCGGACTAGTATGGCCCTTGCTAAGAGATTTGAGAGTTTTGTTGTTAAGCCGACTTGTTAGAATAGACATGGCTACCTTGGCCCGCTTGGGACCAAGCGATCGAATTAAGAAAATCTTAATGTAATTTCAAAAGAAAAGAACAATATTAACATTAGTACAATATACAAAACTAGTTCAGTGTCGATGTCCAATTCTAAAGATAACCGTTTCTATCGAAAATAATATAGTTATTCATTGGTGGAAGAATAATTAAAATAGACGTTCGTGCTCAGAATTATTTCTTGAGATTACTCGTATTGCTGTTTCTCCAGCATAGTTGAACTGTTTTGCATTTGATAATCCTTTGGCAAGATACAAAACCACAAGTGCCGTTATTTTAGTTTTGCCTTGGCCATCAATGAATCCCGATCTCAACCCAATTGAGTATCTATGGGCTCAATTGAAAAAAAGGCTCAAAGAAACCCACCCATGTTAATAGTCGACAGGACCTCATAAACGACCTAAAACTTTATTGGGAACGAATACCTGACGAAAACATCACTCATTCAATCGAGAGTGTTCAGATAGGCTCAGAGAGTGCATACGAAGTAGAGGAGGTCCTACTTGATACTAAAGACTGATTCCAAATAAGTTCCAAACATGAATGATTTTTTTAATTAATAGTCTAATTGATGCTTTATTCTACCAAATTGTGTAGTTTCGTGTAACATAATCAAATTAAACAATAAAAATGTTACTCTGTGTTTACTTAATGAATTAAACCCTAATTCAACCTAAACTAATCATATAAATCAATTGAATTCGTTAACATATAAATTATAGCACAATATCATGGTGGACCCTATTTTGTTTTGAGTAGTTTATAAAACCTATACTAGGAGTTTTCATATAATATATAGGTGAGTGCACCTATTTCTATCGCCAAACACCAGTATTCGCGTGTTCCGGTGCCGGGAAGGAATCCACTAAAATCACTGGGTAATGTATTCTGTCAATAAAATAAAAATATATTACATTCATAAGGCGAAATGATAAAAACACGAGCGTGACCTGACCTCTTTACCGATTCTAGTTATACGTGCAAACTTTTGAATATAAAAAAAATATCTGAAGTGAACTTAACTCTTACAAAGTCTCTTTAATCTTACTCTATACTTGGTTACTTAGAAGATTAGTTTAATCATCCCGAATGATTCAATTTTAGATCTCATCAAAAGTTGGGGGCAAATGATACGTTCGTGGTGTTTTAATCTAATCTATCCAGTTGCCCACTTAAATTGAAGATGTATCAATTGCTTATCAACGTATAAAACAATAGAAAGCGATAACAATACTCGTACATTACTGGGTCAACGTCCTTTTTAGTGAAGGAAAAGGGGAACATTGATAAAGGTCTAAAATTCCTTGATATAGCTGGAGGTAATAAAAGATTATGGCAATACTAGAATGTTGGAGCTCGAATTATAAACAAAAGTTGCTAGCATAGCTTTTTGAACCAGATATTTTCTATTTCTAAAATCAAATGTAGAAAAAACTCGACGGGCCTGATGGCCCTTGCGGTAATGTTCCTATCTTCCGCGCCAAGGGTCGTAGTTTCGATCTCTACCAAGGACAAACATTCAAATAATGAATATTCATATGTGTCTGGTATATACCAGACACACAACAAACGTGTTATGTAATATATATGTGTAATATAAGTGTTATAATTGTAATTCCTCTAATGGCAAGATTGCTTTCAGCTACCAATCTAGGTGTCAGGTCGATGCATACATTATGTGTATTTATTTATAGCTTATTGTTATCAACTAATTTGTCTGATCTTAAATGAATGAATGAAATGAACGAAGTTATTTTTACAAATAAAATGTATGTTTCTTATCATTTATGTCTGTCTGTATGAAATGCCGATAATCGACCCGGGGTCGATTAGTCTTCAGGCTTAAAAATTACTTAGGATTTTTTACAGTGTCTTACTTACAAACTCTTTTAGTATTTCCTTTTCCGGTTCCTAAGAGCTTCAGACTAAAATTATACAATGCCAGAGACCTAGATGCCAGAGAGTCTTAGACCTCGATTATCGGAATTTATAAAGATTGGTACCGGAACCGACCGATGGCAGTATATCTAACTGAAACACCATGCAAAAGTAGCAGTGCTCGTGAGGTTTATTTTTCGAATAGATATTTTTTAATATAAAACCTATTGCTCTTGAAAATAATTTTTTTCTACCTCTACGGATTTATTAGTAAAAAAAAATATGGCAAAACTTAAGGTTGTAGCTGCCCTTAACCTAGATCGCTCAAGCTTGTCACATGGACACTCATTTAGCTGAGCGATCGTTGGCGGAACTAAAGCTGAGTAATGTGGACACGCATTAGTGTCCATTGCACCACAACTCGACGCGGGCTTTTTAACTTAAGAACGCAGTGACACTATGAAGTTAACTAGGTCTGTTTAAATAATAATGCGTACTTTAAACAACTTACGAACAATTTAAGTTCTTTAGTCACACTTAACTTCACAACTTAAACTTGTAGAAGGTAGATTATTTTTTATCCTTTTAACGTATATATTCTGTAAATATATACCATTTGTTGTAAAATGGGACTTAACCTAAGTCACTTTAGAGTTTAGCGAACCCAGATTTTTTAAATAAATATATGTTTTACTATGATATCTTAATATTGCATAAAACTACTCTCTTTCTTTTATATCATAATCATCAAATCAGCCGGTGGGCGTCCACTGTCAGACGCAGGGAGAGGGAGAATTGCTTTAGAGCGTAGCTTCGCGACGGGGATGCTGCTGCCCATCCCTGCCATGCGCATTTGGGTTAAAATGTTTCGAATTGATGTAGTCATGTTGGCTCCGGTACCCCAGTCGCCACTTACGACATTGGGACTGGGGGAGGTACTAATGTACTGTGTCGGTATCTCACGGTATAATAACAAGGCAATGAAAGTTTTTAAACCTACAAATTATAATCCTACCAAAATCAATCAAAACCCGTAAGAGTGACTGATTAAGCTTGTCATCTGTGTGCCTCACAAACACATCAAACAGGCGATCACTCACAAAATCTTAGAACCCCATCATAATAATGCTCAGTGTGATCCAAATTACAACTTTCTCGTACCATTATTCCTCGTAACGACCCCGCAATGACTCCAGTAGATCACATAGCATTCCCACACTTCGCGGTTACGTAACACTTGTCCGCTTCGAGATACCACTAATCTCTTTAGCGGATTATTTGTCATATGTTTTGCTCGTTATACGGTTCTATTTCGGTTCCATTGTAACATCAGATGTGACTTTGTTGATACAGAGAATGTCATATCGATTTATGACTCCTTCACGTGCAGTTCAAAACCTATTAGTTTACACGAGGTAATCCTTATATAAATGCCGTCTGCATTGGTACGTCACTCATCTATTGCTACTACCAAATAGCAGTTTTCACATTTCTGTGTTCTGAAACAGTGGAATATCTGGAAAATTTATCTCTGGTAATCTTCAGTTCACAGGATTGGCTACAAGCTAGTGATATCTTCGTGATGACACAAGCGTCTTTAGGTTGCGGTCACGTTTATCAACAAGCACATCGTAGGCTTAGTACATAAGAAAAGAAAAATTACGAAACTCCAAAACTAGTTAACTTAGAAACTAACTGTTCTACAAAAGTTGGGTTGGTAAATAACCTATATTCGTACAGCAATTATTTAATCTCTAAAAACCGTAATCTATGAGACATGACACAAGATTGTTTTAGCTGTAGCAGGCTTGAGAGGATAGTAGATTCTTCCTTCAATATAGAAACGAGAACACAGTTTAGACCGTCAATAATAGATCATACTTCAACAAGACAATTTCAATTTCACCAACGACTAAGTCATTTCGAATCAAAGCAAAGATTTCGTGACAAGTCGAAATGACTCCTATATTTGATTCAAATCACTGTTAGCTATAATCTTTTTTGGAGAACAAAGACGAACTGCGCCCGTATTTTATAGAAAGCGGCAATAAATACGAGAAGGGGCAGCCTTCCAAAAAGGACGAGAAAGTAGAGATCAGACAAAGTCACGGGCGAACCAAATATAGAGAATCAAATCAAATTCAAACGTCAACGCGCAGCGATTGAGCTGAGACACGGGTCGATCTGCGCGGGCGCATGTAGGCCCGATCTTCGAACCATTCGAATGTATTCTAAAAATGTATCAAGAGAACAGACGTTTTTGACAATTATGACAAAATGTATTCGATGGTGACTGGAGTGTCAAATAAGTTTAAACTTTTAATACTTATGTTTATATCTGTCATGTGGGATTCTAGTTGAATAGCAGGCCATACCAGATGTCGTAAGAGACCTCTAAGTTACATGAACCGATACATGGCGGTGTATTCGTAACAGTGTAGCTTAAGCGCCTTAACTATAAATTGAGATATATACTGTCATATGCCTCAAGTTGTATCAAATTGTACAATATTGTTAAGAAGTTTAACCCGGACGAATACTGTCACTCGTAATTATAGATATAATATTGATTACAGTACCTTCGTTGCTTATGGTTTCCAAATAAAAAGAGGTATCAAGCAAACAGACAGATCCACTTTCGCATACTATATTTTAGAATAACCTGCCCAGCCAGAAGACTGTCGTACCTTGTCTTGGCCTCTTCAACGACTCCAGAGCCGTATCCAAATATCTGAAAGACGAGTGCTTCATCACTTGAAGCCGTGCGCCGGCGCATACATTATTCAGAGGACGCAACGAGTCCCGTATAATTACGACGTCGAATATATTACACGCCCGCTCTAAAAGCCCATGTTAAATATATTATCTGCTATAAATAAGCACCGCACTAACTTGTTTGACAAATACTGTACCAAGATGGCCGGGTCCCTATTCACTCTGCCGTGTCTTTGTACGAGCCTAAATGAGTTTGGATTGTACTCAAAGTAGTCCGACCAGTATTCTGCATATTAATTTTCGTCGATAATTTGTTAACGTTTGGACGTGGCCTAGTTAACTTTAACCTTTCATGTTTGGTTTATAAATGATTAGTTATTTCTGTTGGTAGTAAAAATCGGGATAGTGGCCGAATGTATGAAGCCAATTTAGACTCCGTTTAGAAACAGGTGCATATTCATTCTTATAGTTTATGATAAGAAAACTCGTTGTATGTTTGTTCATATATTGTTTAATTTATATTTAATTAAATACTTTTATTATGACTTGTCAAACAGACATTTCCATTATTTTTTAAGATTTTGAAGAAAAGATTTTACTACCAGGATTGCCCAACGCAGCATTTATGGGCAACATTCCCACGGGCAACGTCTGTTCTGATGATGACAATGATAGATCTGAAGAATACTTCTTTGAATACTACTTTGGGACTCATTCAGTAAATTTATACGTATTATGTAAAAATACATTTATTTATTTTCAACCTATTTTAGATTAAAGTAGTTTATAAGAAATTAGGCGAAACGGTACCAGAAAATATGTCTTCCGCAACTCAAACAATTTCTTAGACCCAATACAAATTGTATATTTATTTCAATGTAAATTTCCTTGACGTCGCACAAACGCGATAAATGTCAGCAAAGATTAAATGCACATCTTGGATTCCAGACGTTCTAAATCGCCCATCAAGTTACCGCACAATCTAAACGGGTGTCATGTCTATTTATAACTTAGCTCTTACTTTACATATACACCGAACATTGTAGACTCGATTGGCACCTAAAAGCGTGGGTGCGAATCGTGAGACCGTACCCTGGGCGCCACGGTTCCAACCATTTATCAACACCTAGCCTCGACAACATCACACTTAAAACATGGGCAATAAGGATCATTTTCTCCAATGAAATATAAAGCAATATTAGTAAAAGATTACGTAAACACCCTCACCGTTATCCTTTCCATATCTTAAGTTTATCTGTCCACTGGATGTTTATTAGAGGTAACATCCACTCAACCAGCGTAACGAAAGCCGTTCGCTCTCATACATTTGTATCGAGATCAACGGAATGAAGTAGGCGTATCGAGTTATCAGGGTTCATAATATATTTGACAACGTTGTTTACTTGATTGTGTATCTCATACATACATTCGTTTCATTTTATTCCGTTGTACACGCAGGCTTTTTTAGAGCACATAAAAACGCAGTAAAGATTATGGGGTGTCGTGAAAACAACCTCGGATATTCCAATTTTGTCTTCAACAGAACAATATTACATTTATTTTTGAATGGATTTTTTATTTTTCCTATGGGTGTGACAGATCCAGAATAAATTCAATTAAATACTGAAATATGATGTACTGAATCTAAAATACATTTTAATACCTGTATTACCAGTAATCTTCATTTTGTTACAAAATCGAATCGTGCTTTTGTTTGGATGTCATAAACATATATATTATTAAAATCGTCAACAGTCATGTTAGACTGGACTAGAAATTTGTTTAAAATAATATAATATGTATGCTTTCATACCGATAAGGAACAGAGCTACTTCGATGATAAACTTTTTCGAGTTCTGATTTTGAATTTAGTTTTTTTTTATTGTGTGACCTTATCAATGTGTAAAATGGATTTTATGTTTAAATTGAAATGGTATAAGGTAAAGAAGTTTTAATATGCATGTTGCAATGAAAAGTTTTATTAAAACCTTTCACCGCAAGCCTCGATGGCGCCTAGAAACGTGGGTGCGACAGACCCTAATGGTATGCACCGTCGCCGCGTCGGCCCGACTGGCCACCTTGTAATTAGAGTAGTATGATTTATTGCGTCCACTGGCGGAATATTTTGATATGCATTGGGACAAGTATGCGTTTTCCAGCAAATTAGAACCTACGTCTGGTCCACAATAGGGACTTGTGAAAAAACTTGGTCTCGGTCTTAAAAGGGACTTGAATAAATAAATCATTTATATCACAAAAACATGGTATAAAAGCACAATGAAAAGAGTGGTACTGGCAGAGTAGAATAGTACTGAAATACCGGAACTGATAGATAGCGGTATATTCAATCGAAGTAGTGTAGCTCCAATGCAACAGGGCAGGAATGGGCAGCATTCCATCCATACAGTTAAATTCTTATTAATTAAATAAATCAAAGAAAAAATTTCATGTAATTCCCTTCATTTAAAAAAAGCAGTCTATTAAGCAGTTTTATTTCACTTAGGATCATGTATTTTTTTAGGATTATATATTCTAACATCTGTGCATCATATGCTTCAGCAAACAGATCCCTATGTTAGTGGACAAATTGACAAGCCTCATACTAGTAAAGCGTTGGCAGGGGCAATATACATAACATAATATTTTCAAATATAGGTTTGCAAGATTTTTCAGACAAAATGTTTTTTGTTCTCTCTAACCTCTAAACCTTTATCACCCTATATCAAAAAAACCATATCTCAATACGGATTCTACGTATGCGTATATTGCAGTTTGCGTATATTGAATATAGCAGTTTTGTGACTTAACTTAAAGCTTACACGAATTTATTTATTATATAATAATATATTAGTTTTGAATCTGATATTTTCAGAACTCCCACCATTCTATGTCCGGAGAGATTCTCTACCTATTTATGCTGCTGAAACTGAATTTTCGAAATTTTTCCTTGTGTTCTTTTTTAGCTGCGAGTGAGCTTTATTTTTTGATGTCGGTATGTTACCGACTGTCGACCGTATTACACTCTATATCATACTTAATAATAATAATAATAGTATACTCTTTATTGTACACCAAGAAAAACAACCTAAGAACATCACAAAAACATGAAATAGTAGGTACAAGAGGCGGCCTTATCGCTAAATGCAATTTCTTACAGCAACCTTTGGATACAAATAACGTTAAAGCTGGTGGAAGTTAGAGGTGAATTTAGTACAACCAACAAACATACATTCATATAGACATATACATACATAAATACATACATATATTCACAAATAAAATAGTAAACAAATAAATACATACTTATACAAATATGAAACCCATTCGCATTTATTAACAGCCAATATAAAACATGAGCATAAATAACTTGTAATCCGAACAAAAAGTGAATTCAATATCATCAAAATATATTGCATTTGTTAGTAATCTTACAATGTAGGGTTAAAACGTGTATATACAATTTTAATTGGTCCGGCACGTATGTATGTTTAAATGCGAAAAATATAAGCCCGCTCAACATATTTTCAAAAGTAATAGGGTAGTAAATATTGATGAAATAGTAAAAATAAAAAAGTAATAAAATAAAAACAAATACAAATGTATAATAAACAAGTAATGCCCTGCAGTTTCACCTGCGTTGTTCCTGTTTCCGTGGGAAAATGGGAATAAAGTATAACTTGTTGATAATGTAGCTTTGCATTAGTCCATTATTTTTTTATATCGGCCCAGTTATTATTTTATCTAGTCACTTAAAAATACATATATTTCCATATATAATGTTTTCGCTGTAATAAATAGGCTTAACTATGACGATTATTGTTAAAGAAAACGTATATAGGCACACGTATAAGAAAATGTAGACAGCTTTATGTAAGCATACTTTCCTTGCTAAGCTTAGTTGATAGTTTCTATATAAATACATAAAATATTTTTCAATAAAAAAATTAAATTGTAACCACAATAAGGCTGAGCCTATAAACAGCCTACAGACTATTGGTTCACTTTCAACTTCGGGACCTCTAAATTTAATGACAAAATCAATCAATAATTCAGCAAGAGCATTGAGTAATCAACAAATATGGACTTAGACCTGCCCGAACCGGGCCCAAGAGTCGCCCACTGCCGCCCACCAGATTCCCCGTCTGACCCTGCTGGCCGTGGTCTGGTGCCACTCGTAAAATAATATTATCATCACGACCATAATCCTCTAAAGAGGTAGACATAAATGTAGTCACGATCATTTTGTATCACGGTTTGTGACAAGCAAATGTGAGTCAATTGTTGTTTAGGCTTTTATTGTATTTTGTATTTATTATGACAGTTTTGTTTTGTTTTTCTTTGTTATATAATGAAGTCAGAAAATATACGGGACACTTGATATATGTGACTGCAGCCTATAAACACTGTCATGACAAAGATATCACTAGCGTGTCGCCAACCTTGTAAACTTAAGAAACTGTCACATTTACCTAGTAAATTCACAGCTTCTCTCACCCGGGACACAGAAATGCGAAAACTGTTATTTGGCGGTAGAAATTGGTGAGAGTGGTTTACCAATGCAGATGACCTTGATGATGAAGGTAGACCGCTTACTGTCTACCTTTTCCCTTATTAATTTAATTAATTAGGGTAGTTTATATTAAATACTAATGTCAAACATATTATGCCCGTCTAATCTTCGTAACTGAAACGAACAAAACATAACTTAAACTGCGCTTTAAAGCCGGTAGCTATTATAGAGTAGTGAACGTGGAAATATTGTAATTATTATTATCTATGTATATGTTTCAATGTCATTTATTTATATCATATTGCATGGATTGCATTTAGTAATACAAGTATGTATATCACGTTTATCATCATTATATATATATATATGCAGACCTTATTTTTTTCTGTTTCTTTTAATGGTAGACTGGGAAATAATATCAACGTACATATAAGTCCGCCATTTGTATATAAGACTGTGTATAAGACAAGGAACTATAGAAAGTACAAACAAAGCTTTCCCTATATAAACAACATTATTTAAGCAAACAATTCTTTTCTAATAGCAGTTTGTGTCTTTGAATTATCTTTGTTTGTTGTTACCAACCCGTATGTTTTGTCGTCGACTCGTAATTATCCGTTGACGATTAAGTACCTTCGCGTGATGCTAACTGACGTATTATATATTTATTCTATTTACAAGTATCATGGCTAGCGATTGTTCATTCAATCCATGACAGTGGGACGAGGAGAATATTTTATTGCTCTGTGGTCACTGCGGTTAATTTATCCTCACGCTAGAATAAAGCGGTCGGTAAAATGAGAACTTGATCGATGGAAATTAATGTTAGGGATTGAGTTGCAGGCTTGTGCACCGCAGCTGTAATGTATTGGTTGCATGAAGGAAATGTAATTTCTACGAACCGTATATCATTATTACGTTCCTGATTTATACGGTACTAGAGGTCGCTCAATTGTCGAAATTCGACCGCGGTTGATGAAATATCCAAGTTTGAATGTCTGTATTTGTAACAATTTTCGTGTTATAAATTTCAGCTTTCTGCATTTCCTATGTGAAATGTATATAGGTTTAATATCTATCGTTCTCTATACTCGAACGCACTTAGATAGAGATTAAAGAAATTTCTTCATCTGTAAATATCCTATTGCATTTTATTATTGTCAGATAATTATTTTATAATGAATATATTTTATATTTATTCTGAATTTTAGTATCTTTTAGAAAATAAAATTAGTTAGTAAATTACTGTGTTCATTGAAGCAAATAATATGTTCATATGAACAGCCTTGTTAGCTCAGTACTTTAGTGTATGCCCTAGACCTTCAAATCCGTTTGACCTAGATCGTCAATCAAAGCTTGCGTCTAGACACAGAAGGTCTAATACGATTCTAGTCCCAGCCAAGTTTGGGAGTTCTAACTTGTTTTCTAGTCTGGAAAGTGAATGAAAGGCGCTCTTAGCGTTTCATTCAATGACATAAGACTTAAAAGTAAAATTTATTTTGAGCTTTACCATGGTTTATGGCCTTAATTTAAGGACGCGAAACGCTCTAGAATTAAGCTAAGCTATCTACAACAAAATCGGTCCACCGATGGATAGACACTAGTGAACTCTTAGTATTCAACTCTATTGGTACATTTGAACCCTGAAATCCTTCTACAACTAATCCTTGATAACCTAAATACCGTCTGAAATTTCTCAGATCCAATGTCACGATTCTGGCTGCAGTTCGGTGCAGATGACCCCTTGATAAGATAATTTTATAGGCACAGTCCTATTTAGTTAGCTACAACCGAACGGACAATCAATTACAAAGCTATATATGGCTGCCGAGAAATGCTGGGCATTATTATACTAATATGAAATCGTGAACCGCGAGCCAAAGTTAATGGCAGAAGTCGTGGCGAAGGAATCAGCTTCACCTCAAATATAACAATTATATGCTAAAATCATTTAAACGAGAAAATTACTGTGGCAATCTGACTTGAGTGTTGCACAGTCGGTTTACGTGCTATAAAAGACGGGACATTACGATTATTTTTTGGTAGACTTTATATGTGTATTAAAATGCGTTGTATTTTCTTAAGTTTCGGGAGGAACATAAATGAATAATTTGGCTGTCAGAAGTTTTAGTTCAATAATATAGTTTTTTTGATACACAACATAATACTTACCTTTTTAACTATTAATGCAGTGTAGTGTAATACTTCCCTTATACCATGGTGTTAAAAAGTGAATATGGTACCGTCATGGCGGTATATCCAATCTTTATAGTAGACTAGCCCGACAGACGTTGTCCTGATAAATAACCTAGATACCGAGAGCAGCGCCATCTGCTAGGCTGATCTGTCAATTTTCATCCAGGGCGCCACCCAAACGCATACAAAAAAATCAGTAGAATCGGTCCAGCCGCTTAAGAAGAGTTCAGTGACAGACACACATACAATAAAAGTATACATATAACTAGCAGCGCCCCGCGGTTTCACCTGCGTTAAATTGTAGAACTTTCATAATAACTTACCCCTTTATCATAAGGGGTGTATTTTCGACAATCCATTCTTAGTGCTCCTCTACTTTATAAAAGTAGCCCTTGTGCAAAATTTCAAATTTCTAACCCTCAGTTTAAGCCCTGCGTTGATGTGTCAGTCAGTCAGTCAACTTTTCGTTTTACATCTATAGAAGATATACCATCTGTCGGTGTAGCTTAAGTGCACTGGTGCGGGGATAGGCAGCAACATTCCAATCACGAAGCTACGCTCTGCGATAGCGAACACTCCTATCTAGCTCGGCAATTATGGGCACATTTCCCCCTTACTTGGGGATACGTCTATATCGGATCAAACGTAGCCTATGTATAATATTAATTAGGGTTTTTAACCATTCGAGTGCAATATTGATTGAAAATCTATTTACTGGCTAAGGCGTGAAAGCATAACAAACTCACTTTCTCTTTTATGCACACATACATTACGCCTGTGTCCTTTCGGGGTAAGCAGAGACTATGGATCTTCCGTTACGTATTAGTCCTTTCATACACGCTCGTTTATTCTTGGTACTTCTGACCTGGCCCTTCTTTAAGAACTCCCCTACCTGGTTAAGATATGTTCACCGAGGTCGACCTATACTAACTTTTCTTTTCATTTACTTACTTTTATCCATCCTTTTCACATGTAAAAACCGTCTCAACCTTCCTTACTCTATTGTTGTCAGTCACAACATCATCTTTTACACCACATTGATCTCTTATCATACTATTCTTTAATAAACTTCTTACGCATTAATTAACTAAATAAATAATTTATTGATAGTTAATTATATTTAACGTATCAATTGAACTGTGGCGCGATGGCATGTTATTTATTTAACCCTGTCTCTATCCATCAGGCTAAATTGGCCCTGCAACATTCAATACGCGCTAATGGTGTGAACTTAGCACGTTTCCACGAAAACTTCGATGAACATTACTTATTCAAGTTAAATGTGACACGGTGGATAGCGTGCAGCTATAGGATAAAGGACTTTATTACGTGGTAATAAACCATGTTAGATATATTATCGTATAGTTTTGTTTGTATTATTTTAGAAGTCTGTGAGATAGATTTCACACGAAGGAGACCTCATACAAAGGTCGGCCTGCATCGGTACCTCAGCCTCACCTATTTCTACCGCCAAATAGCAGTGTTCGCATTGCTGTGTTCCGGTTTGAAGGATAAGAGAGGTCTTGAAATTACTAGATATTTATGAAATTGTATCTTTAGTTCACAAGATTGGTGACACGCTAAGATCACCTTTGTGATGACACCACAACTATTTACCAATCATCATCACACGGACCGTATGCTTGTTTATTGTCATCATAACATAAAAAAAGAGAAATAGAGACTTCTATTATAGGTTTTTTCAAACTTCGAAGAGACCCACATAATTATTTGTCACACATAATATTTTGCTGAAAAGTGGTATAAAAACCGCAATATTCATAATCCCGATAATCGGATGGCTTGAACTCAACATTTAGTATTTTCGTTATTTTTTTCCGTTTGCTTGTATTGTGGCTACCTATATTTGTAAGAACTTAATAATTCTTGTTGGTACCTTTTTCTGCTCCAAAATGAATATTTTTATTAGTAATCTAATAAAAAATAAACTTTGAGGAAGGAGATTTTGAGCTTAGATAGGTTCAGGGAAAATCTATTGTTACGCCTTTTTACAAATGTAAAAACCAACTAACTTCGTCACAAGAATAAGTAAAGCTCTAGAAACACAGAGCGAAATTCTAAATTTTATTCGTGTTTATGTATTTACTGTAGGAAAGCGCTTTAAGGCAGCTATAGCTTTTCTTACCATATTATGAGTGCGTTGACCACATTACGGCTCCTGAAATAAAATCTATTACGTGCAGTAATGAACAGAAATTATTTCACAAGAGTACTTGTGAATCCTATGTATGTTGATACGTATATTTTTCTGTAAAAATAGATTGGGATTAGCAAGAGATTTAGCCCTAATAAAAAATCACATTCTCGCCACTAAAGCAACAAACGATAATAAAAAATAAACAAAATAGTTTTAATACAAAAATTTACTTGCTATAAATAAACCTCCTTATTCTTATAAATACCATGAAAAGTAATCATGGCGGTTAATCACTGCTTATCTTGAAGTACTCGGTTAAAATTGAATATAAAACGATATTTAGTATAGTTAAAACAGCCAACCGCAGATTTTACCGGCCAAATCTATTTGCAAGCAAATAAATCAACGATAAGCAAATTCGAATGTTCAGATTTATTTATAAATATGATAAATAAGGCTGCAGCAACAATCACCTGTTTAGATATCTCACTAATTCACAAAACTGTGATCTATGGCTGTGAGTTAGTCTGGTTTTACTCGTAGACAGTAACCAAAACCTGGCAAAACCTATGTCTAGAAAAAGACAGAGTTATCACACGCCCTATATAGCCGACTAGTGTGACAGAGACAAGGCGAACTTGTAGTAGTTGCTTGCTGATTGACAGCCGGATAGCGAACGTTCGGTCCGCTCCGCTTATGTCTGAGTTTACGCAACGAATGGCGCCATCTACCGTGATCTATTGGCGCCAGCGAGACCGCCTCTCGTTATACGCTTATCGCGTCAATGCAAATCTTAGGTGTTAGAACGAAGTCGGAATTTAGCGTAGCTATTGACTAAAATAATGGGAATAAGGCTAATTGAAATATATATTTTATTTTTAGTTTAATTAAAATATTAGCAAATAATTAATAACGCTACATGACCATACAATGACCCTGATGACCCTATGGGATTATAAAAGTCATTTAGAATATAGGTTATTAAGTAGTATACGGCTTGTAAACTACCAGAGAAGTCTTGAAAACAAGATAATGTAGTATTAATATAGGTAGGTGTATTAGATATTTAAAAATTTCAATTATTGGATGCTTGCGTAATAATCGTAAATAGTTAGAAAAACAGTTAATAAACCTTTATCGAACTGATTTTTAACTATTAATGGATTGTTGAATTGGTTTATTGTTATTATGTTTTCATTTATGAGGTCTCTTCTTACCTAAGGGTTGTGGTCTTCACTTATAATTGTATAAAATTACTCTTATCAAAAGTGTATATCGTTAATTTATATTTTGTAATGGATTCCTAATCTAATCAATACAATAATACTCATATTTATAATTTTCAACAATACTTTACGATTTTAACCTTTAAAAGTCTTTATTGAAAACATAGTTAAAGCCTGATTAATTAATAAGTGAAAGATGAAGTAATTACAAAATTTAGTTTAGTTACTAGCAACATCAGAATTTAGTCGACTTCACTTCGACTTAGACCCGTCGGTATTGCGCTGCAACATTTTAATCTTTAAAAGTAAGAGTCCAAGTAAATACTTGGACTTCACTTGTTTTAGGCGAGTCGGCGTGGGCAGTGAATGAATTGTGAAATTGTAGGCTTTTCCCTGCACCAGTGGGCAGCTAATTATAGCTCTAATAAACGTTGGTTAATATCCTAGAAATTTATTGTGCAAGTGAACGAGTGTATAGCGGTAATCGAAGAGTATGTTTATTCAAAATTCTTTATTTCTTTATATATACTTAGTTATATATTGTTCACGAAGTCTCCGTTAAGGTTTGAAATTACCTTTAAATATTGAAATTATCTAAAATTTTGAGCCAATAATCTAACAATTGAAATGAAAAAAAGTATTTTACAAATAAAACAATAATAACCGTAGTCCCGATTTCTCCCAATAACTATGACTTGGCCCTATAGCGTAAATAAAGTTCTACTTAAGGAGAAACTTTAGCTGCTCAATATAAATCTTTAACACCCAGTCAAACCATACAAATTAAATGCGAACTTTATTACGAACATGTTAAAATAAGTACATATTCATTTTGACATGTGTCAAAGTTACCCATCGATGTCAATTTATTGTCACGGTTTGATTATTTCTATTGTCGAACATTATTTGCTTCGTTGCTACCAAATTAACTTATTATAAAATTAACTTACACCTGCAGTTTCTCTCGGTTTTTTTCTAGATAGTGAAATTACTAGGTAATTTGACATAGTATCTTCAAGTCATAAGGTTGGCAATTCACTTGTAATAACACGAGCGATTGTTTAAAATTTTTAGTAATAAAAAAGCGAAAAGACAAAAAGCCCTTATGACCCTTTTTAATGCGATAATATGGAAATCACACTAATAAGAATGTTTTTTTTTCAGGTAAGTAACTCCTGAATCTTCAATCCAATTTCTCGACGACTGAGCAATGTGAGTGGAAACATCTAAATAAATAATTCACAGCCAGAATCCATTCCGTACGTTTAATAACACGTGCAACATCTCACGCGTAACTAGAAACAAAAACAAATCACAACATTGAATACAGTATATAAGTATACGAATAGGCGTAAAAAAATAAAGCAATCGGAACTAAAAGTCACGGGGAGGTAACAGATTTAATAATTCAGATATAGGCTGTGCCGTACTAGGAATCAAGGAATCATAAAGGCATTTCTAAAACGCCGCGCCGCTGCCTCTCGTAAAATCTAAACGGAAAGGGAAAAAACGTTCACAAACCGTTCGAGTAAGTCTCGGCGAGTCTTAGGGCCGATGCACAATATTGCAGACAAAATGGTAAATTATTTATGGAATAAATCTAAATAGAAAAACTAATAAACCGCTTGTATAATACATCAAAATAAAAAGTTTTTTTTATTACTAATTTAAATTTTAAATGTTTTTCAACTATATTTTATTTTACACTTTTTTTTCTAATTATTGTAAAATAGCATTAACTAGTATTTAAGCTGAAAATTAGGTAAACAATACGCTTGCGCGGGCTGTGTGGTCTCACAGTTGTACAGAGGAATATCTTTCGTCTTGAGGATCCTAATCCAGAATTTCATCGAAATATTGTATTGGTACCGATTCTTGATTTGTATACAAAGTTTGAATTAAATCTGTCCGTCTAAAACGGGTCAAAATCGACTTCGAATGAGTCAGTTACAAACATACACACATACCTACATACATACAACTGAAGCTAATATAAAGCATGTAACAATATGAATTAGTAAATTATTTTAGTTGGTCGCCATATTGAAATCTTCGTGTACTAGAACTACTAAGAATATCATCCGAATACTACAAGGAAGTTTATGAGCATTTATGTATGTTATTATGTCATGCGAAAGCAATGGAATTGAGTTTTCTTAAGCTCATACATAATTATAACGTCAGGCGTAATTCTTTGCCTAGTATTATTTTACCTATGTAAATAATATCACATCGACTGCATACAACTATGACTATAATGTCAGTAACTTATTTCTAGTATGTCCATTACATCACGGTCACAATTATAGCCGTAGAACGTCCACTGGCCATAGGCCTCCCCGAAAATACGGGAGTTGTGACCATAATTGCCACTTTACGCAGCTTCGCGTCAGTACTATTCAATCAACTAGTGACTAAAAAAGTAGCTCATTATAAGAAATAATTTGCCCAGCTAAATAAGAACATTAAAAATAAATATAAAAAATGTGAAACCTTACCTATCAGATTACTAGAGAAAGAACCATTACATTATTTCAAGATGCCAATTTCTATTTAAATTAACCTTGGGCAAGGTGTCTTCGTGGTATTAGAAATAGGTTAATTAATGACTCAATTTAAGAAAGTATGTACTAAAATTAAAAAGGTGAGCATTTTGTATTTTTAATAGAGCTATAGGAAAGAACCTTTTTGACTATGAACACTAACTGAGCACAATCATTTCTCTATATAAGTCATATTGAACCACACAAATCATCATGTTTTTTGTCCACCAAGCTGAACTCACCTCAAAGACTTGTTGGCAATATAAATAACAATTTTGAACATTCAAAAAAAACCCCTAATGAAGAGAAAAAATACTACTTCTTATTTGTATTTTTTGTCGTGTGAATACACGCCCTTATTATAATCCCCAGCATGTGTAGGTGGTTTAAATAAGGCCTCGGGCACACGGATTTTCACCTCGAAGCGGTATCTTACCTTTTAGTATTTTTGCCTCTTGCCTTTTTATTTTCGTAAATATTTCACAATGCACTGATTCTAAGAAAGACTAGTCTTTAGACTTATTAATTCAAGACAGTATTTATCGACGTATTTCTTGTTTGATTGAATAAAAAAATCTATCTATTTTAGTCACTGCTATACTACAATATAGCTGGGTCTAAACTTACCGTAAGGTATCGGCAGAGTACAATAGTACCTCCCACTGCACCAGGTGTCGTAAAAGGCGACTAAGGTACCAGAACCGTGAGATAGCGGTATATCCATCTGAAACAGTGTAGCCCAAATGAATGAGGATGGGCAGCAACACCTCTGTCGCGATAGCTGCGCTCTGCGAATGCCAACACGCTTGCGCGGCGCGTCAGAAAACCTTCTTTCTTGAGGCAGCAGTGAACTTTCAAAGGCTGGTATGATGATGATGTAACATATAAAATAAAACACTTAATACTGTGCATAAGTCACCTTCCTAACTCAAGAAACGGAATCCAAAACATCTTTGTACATTTCCTCATTTTTCATTAAAGCACGCTTGTAAAGAAAATTATTCTTCAAATCGTTTTCAAATTTCGCCGTCCGCAATGCTACCCGTCCCCCTCATCGCGGGCCCAGTAAAGCGAGACGATAAATCCCACGGTAAGCAATCCCTGAGGAATCAACAAGGAGCGCAAACAGGGGATTCTTTCCCGAATAAATTATGCATGCGCCCGACCGCTTGTACGATGAGCTTTTCATCAACTTTTTCCAACGGTACGAAAAAACGAGGTTTATTTAAATTGTTTTGTCCAATTTGGGATTTGCTTTGTTTTGTGAGCGTGAAAGGTAAGGAGGATCTCGAATTTGAATTCACCAAACACCAAAGTATATTTTTAATTAATTAATTTTATTAAAAAACACCGCTGAGTAGAATAGCAGCTCCCTCTGCACCAGATGTCGTAACAGGCGCCTAAGGTACCAGAACCGACAGATGGCAGTATATCCATCCGAGACAGCGTAGTTCTAATACATAAGGTGAGGATGGGCAGCAGCATCCCTGTCGTGAACGCTGCGCTCTGCGATTGCCAACACGCCTGTCCAGCGTTATGTTAGCAGTTATGGGCAAATTTTTTCCTTTCTCGAGGCCAATGTCCAGCAGGTAGACTTTTAATGGCTGTAATGATGATGATGAAAATTACAATTTACAGTACTGTCAGCTGTAAAACTTAAGGTATTTTAAATGAAAATATAATCAAATGTCTTGGTTAAATGGATCTATAACTACATTTTGAAATTGGCCTATGGCAGTATATATCAGTATTTAGCAGTATCTGACGGGCCCGATGACGCGGACTGTAGTGATTCTATCTTTTGTGCCAAAGGGTTGTAGGTTCGATCCTCAGGACAAATATTGTACTATGATATTAGTGTTTGTTCTGCGTCTGAGTGTAAACACATATATTAAGGTACTATATTTGTGATTCGCCTCTTGTCTGCCGCACGTAATATATGTGCTTTAAGCGACTAATCTCGGAGTCAGGTAAATGTATGAGATGTTGTGTGTATTTAGTATTATTTTATAACTAGTATATTGAAAATAGAGACGAAATAGCTGGCATGCCTTTATAGGTCTTTAAATCGAATAGCACATCGGATTGTTAAACATTTGCATCGTTTTTAATTTTCTTTAATTTTTTGAGTTATATAAAAAAGTAAAGATAAGTTACATATCGGCTTGCGAAATCCAAATTTAAATGTTCCCAAGTTTTTTTTTATATCATGATACATAGTTAGATTGCTACAAATCCGTTATCACTGGTGAGCGCTAAAAGCAAAGGTTAATCAACTTGGAACGGCTTTAACCGACATTTAAAAAGCCAAACACGGTTATCGTTGCGGAAAAAAATTGTTTGCAGTTCTCAAAGCTGATAAAAATTGAATTATTGTCAGACTCGCATAAATTATAATGGCTGTTTTTATAAACAGGACGGATCTCTTCCACTGTGACTGGAGATAAAAGTTTTTAATAATACGGAAAATTTTCGAATACGTGTTTAAATATCTTAATGTCCATTGCTGATAACTGTTGCATTAATTAAATGTTTATTACTATGAACACTTTTTTTAATAACATCTAAAGATATCTACAGAATTCTTGATTAAGACGGTATTCACTTTATAATGAATAAATTATATATTTATTCTTATCTCTAGAATAAAATTGGCCGTCAAAACGAAAACTTAGTCTAAATTGAAAGAGACCAGACGCTGAAGAAGATTAAACACAAAGGACACAAGTCCAATAAAACGTAAATGAACTGGAGAAGGAACGACTTTTTAAATTAAAATAAAACAAATAAATCTACGTAACACCGATGTGCCGAGTTCATTTAGACAGAATTTCACATTTAAAATCTTATTACACCGTTTTGGTCTAGGGTTGCCAAATGTTAATTCTTGTACTGGAGTTTTCTGGAAATGTTGTCACTCATAAATAAGCTTGCATGACAATTTTAAGTGATAAAGAGTAGGTCATCAGGATTTTGTCCGCGTAAAAACCAACAAAACGTCCACTGTTGCACATAGAGCTCCTCATGGTATTTCACATTTTGGTGGACATATGCCCATAATTTCTACGATCTAACATTTAACGTCGTTTCTAAATACTCAAAGCGTTTGTCAGAACTTTACCAATATTATGATGCGGCCCTGGTGACCCTAGTCCGCCTCATTCCTGAGAAGCCAGTTGGAAAAGGGAATGAATCTTAGCGAGCTCTGTGCGGAGTGAATAATTTAGGGAAATAGTTATTCAGAGCTAAGTGTTAATATCTTTGCATTATATTGAAGTGAAGAAACTCGCTATGCTAGTGATTGAAATAAAAAATAGACCAATGTAAATCCTGGACGTCGAGTACCGGCATAGCAGAATAATACCTCCACCAGGTTTTGTAAGAGGTACCGGAACCGACATATGGCGGTATATCCAACCGAAACTGTATAGCTCAAATACCACAGGACGAGGACAGGCAGCAGCTTTCCCGACGCGAGGCCTCTCTCTGCGATTGCCTCTAGGTTTAGAAAGCATATGTCTAGCAGTGAATGTTTTACAGCGGATGATTTTATGATGAAGATTATGAAATTTTGTGGAACTGTCCTTTTCTTATTTAGAATACTCGGCATTTTGATTTTTTATCAATTTATCGTATTTTTATTAACACTACTACCTACGTATAAAAATAGTTTAATAAAAAAAGTTATGTTTCTTCAGGTTACATACTAGTCTATATTTATGAGCAACGGATTGCTTATTTTCTGATTTGCGAGATGAAATGAAATAGACAAATAATAGACTAAATAAATATTTATAAAACGGTTTGGTTTGATATTTTCATAAGTTGCTAGTTACATAAATTGCAGTAAAAAATATACTAAATGTTAGACACTACAAAGAAAAATAAATCACATTGTAACACACAAAAGATCGTCGTTTTTTCAGGCCAGCGCCATATTATAAAATGGCCGAGGACATAGACACAATCTCTCGTTTTTAATCATGAGTTACGTCAAAGTGCAATCCGATGCGGCCAGAATGAGCTCTTCAAAATTCAATTTCCGCCCGGCCACATGAGATCGCGTACAGTCCACAACAAAACTCGACAGTGAACTAAATATGAACCCCTATAAGGCCACTTTGATATTATATTTTATTTAGGCTGTAGGTTACCACCAGAGTGAAATAGTACCAGGTGTCGTAAGAGTGGCTGAGGTACCGGAACTGACAGATGGCGTTGAATCCAGCCGAAACAGTTCTTCGGCTGCTAAGATGATTACGATTTATTTTCATGAATTAGGAAATGTTATTTTCTCATTGTACGCATATTTAGCAACACTTAAAAGAATATGATGGAATCATCATCATCATCATCATCATCATCATCATACTAGCCGTTTGAAGTCCACTGCTAAACATAGACCTCTCCAAACAAAGAGGTTTTTTGCCTATAATTAACGCGCAGGTCAAACATGTTGGCAATCTCAGAGCGCAGCGTTTGCAACGGGATGCTGCTGCCCATCCCCGACCTGTGCATTTGAGCTGCACTGTTTCGGATGGATATATCGCCATCTGTCAGTTTTGGTACCTTACTTGCCTCTTTCCACAGCTGGTACACTGGGAGATACTATTCCACTCTGGCGATACGTCTCAGCAAATAGAAGATGGAAGATGGTAAAATAGAAGCTATAAAATCTCGAACTAGCAGAGACTAGAAAAATATTAAAGAACTTGTAAAGGAATGGAACTTAAAGTGCGATGACCAATATAATTAATAAATCGATTTTAATTGATAGATTACGTATTAATTATTTGTTATCTTATTATTTATTTTCTTAACAGGTGTGTACAATTTAACATGGCCGTTGTCAAAGTTGCCATAGCTAAATTATAAACAATTGTAAATATATTTTTTACATGCTTTGATAACCCAACCTCGTACCCCACTGTTTATAGCTGATCTGATTATTTGAAGGTTATCTTACTGCAAATATAATTTTATGTTCGTGTCCTATATCAGTATTTAGGTTAAAATACGGGTTATCGCATAATTATTTTTGTTTTACGTACCGACATCTCAATCGGTTTGGTGGTAAGCATAGGTTTCATCAATCTTCATCAATATTATTGTTTTTATGCAGCATAGAAGTCTTAATTGGCATGTTGCCTGATTTTTTCTTTCGTATTATACAATATAAATCTCTGTACAATATAAAGAAATTAAATAACTTAATATAATACAAATAAAAAGATAGTGTAATAAGAGATCGATGCAGTGTAAAACATTATGTTGTTACAACAATAGAGAAAGAAATGTTTATATGGTTTGGACATGTATATAAGATGGATGCAAGTAGAATGACTGCACTAATATATAGAGCGGAAGTGAATGGAAGGGTTGGTATAGGACGACCGAGGCGAACATATCTTAACCAGGTAGAAGAGGTATTAAAGAAGGGCCAGGTCAGAAATATCAAGAATACACGAACGCTTATTGTAGGACTAATGCGAATGAGGGAAGCAAAAGAGGTATGCCAAGATCGTAACAAGTGAAGATCCATAGTCTCTTCCTACCCCGATGGGACACAGGCGTGATGTATGTATGTATTATTTCTTTGGTATATTTTTTACGAAACTAAGTTGTAATAAAAATAACGATGGCAGTCGTATTAACAGTAATTTTAAAACATTAACGTTTATTGATTGGTTCCGGTACTGCTGTTGATTGCTAAAATTGCTAAATCTAGTCTAGCAGCAGGTTCGTAAAAAAAGTTACAGATAAAAAATATATCCGTGCATTCGATAACCGGGAGCCGTTCGACAAAGCAGTAAATTATTACTTTTTTTATGCCCACGCAAAACCAGATGACATAAAAAAAGTTGAAAGGAAACGCAAATAAATCATACACTTCGCCGCGGTGCGTAAATATGTCTATCTCCACTGTGACGGCCATGTTGGATTTTTTTCTTTATAACATCTGGTTGCAATTAGAGCGGATTGATTTCGTTCGCCCATTTAGTAGACACACTTATTACGCGTAGCCTTGGGTTGTAATGTTAATGTTATAATGGCAGGTCAGTGTGACATGTTTACGTGATTAAATATGTTCTGTATAATAACGCAAGTCATACGTACGTTACATACAATTTTATATAAGCCGTTGAGTATATATCTGTATACGAACATAGATTTTTAAGCATATTTCATATTTATCTTCACATTTCACCCATTGACGGGTCCGATGGCGTAGATGGTTGTGATTCTATCTTATGCGCCAAGGCTTATTTTTTGATGATATTTGTGTTTGTCCTTAGTCTTTTTCTTTCAAAAATTCCTTTATCTTGTGAAGGTCTATGTTCAACAGAGAACTTTCTATGGCTGATATGATGATGATGAGTTTGTAATTGTTGAAAGAGTTTGTAAAATTAAGTTTGTAGAACATTGTATGGATATTTTTGTAATACATAATATTTATAGGTTACAGATTATAAAAACAGGACTAAAAGTTTCGCAGTAACGTCTTTACGGACCAAATTTGACTGTATTTTCGAAGACGAGGACAAAAGCAAGGCGAGCCGCTAGTTTCTTAGATAAGTTTACTAGCCGATTTCACATGCGATATTATTAACTCAACTTAATCGTACAAAAGATAATCTTACTATCTAAACATTACAGTAATAGATCAAATTCAGAAGAAGTCAAATAAAACTTCTTAAACTGTCTTAGCCAGAACGATCTGTCCACCCGTCTCTGTGGTACTTTTACACCGAAGAGGCCTTATCTATGCCTACTTTTAGTAGACAATTTGGACGAAACATCAACCAAGCCAATATTTACATTTTTCAAGTCACGTTTTAAACATCCATACAAAAAACATAAATGCTAATACATAAAATAGCTTACCATATGTTAGCCAATATAGGGTGAATCTACTAGTGAGGGACTTGCTTCACAGTTATTTTAAACGTTATTGTGTAACATTATATCGGAACACGTATAACGATGGCAAATGAGTGTCGGTTGTTATTTATAAACCCATTTAGTTCGGGCAAGTAGCCTGATTTATTAGTATACGAACCATTCTATTTTATTTTTATGACGATAATCATAAAAGGGTTCATTAAATTTTGGACTATTTTTGTATATTTAGTTGACAGCTCGCAGTTTGAAATGAATAGGCGCTTCTACTTCGTATTAACCATGAAGTATATATTGCAACTTGTTAGACAAAGTAGAAGATAATACTTTCTCAGTTATATAGATTTAAAAGATACTAGTTGTACCTTGTGGTTTCACCCGTGTAGTTTCCGTTTACCTTGAGAATAATAAAAAATAAACAAAACAAGCCAAAAAACCCTTATAGAATCAGCTGGTCTGTGCAAGGTATTATTTGTTTCAGAAAAGTACGCGTGTTTTTATTTCACAAACCCACCTCTTGCACGTAGGTATTCATATCATCATGATACATGTACGACCTTACTGCTGGACAAAAGCTGTCCGAAATCATTGTCACTTTTCCTTTTGCTTTTGGATTTTTGCCCATAATTGCCACACTAGGCCGGCGTAGTGGCAATCTCGACAATAAAGCTAGAGTTCACTCCTGTTGCTTTTGAGCTTAGCTATTTCTGATTGATACAACGCCATCTGTACATTACAACACACGATACCGAGGCATTTATTATTCTATTCTGCCAGTACCCCACAGCTATAATAAAACAATATTACAAAACCATGACTTTTACTATCTAACAACACTAAAATGTTTATTTCAAAGTTTAGCTACGCTTACAACCCGCTGCTTAAAGCCGTGAAGCGAGATAAGCATCAGAGACCATTTTGTTTAGAGTTGATTGCCGAAATAATGAACTGTTATAACGTGATATAATTAGCTGTTATAACCTTAACGGCTGTCGTGTTGTTAGCGTTATTATAAACAGTATTTTATGGAACATCCTTAACAGCGTACAACAGTCTTACTTTGTACTGAGATATCGTGTTTTATTTTGCTTCATCTCAATCGTTTTTGAGGTGGCACGGATATAAATCAATCTCCAATAAGGTAATAACATTAAGTAACATACATGTATCTATTAATACAAGAAAAACTGTTTTTTTTTATTACGTGTAATTATATTGGCATTTAATGTCAAACATTTTAGTAACCTAAATATCTAGTATAGCATTTCCTTTTGTTTTTGATTGAGTTTATCTCTATAAGGCTTCATCATTTTCAGAGATATATCTCAGTCTAGATTCTATTTAAATTAAAACACTATAAATATATTATTTAATTCCTTTTTTATAATTATATTATAATTTCAAAGCATTGACGGTTATGCTAGATTCATTTCTAACTAGTAGAATTTTAATTGGTATCTTCTATATTTCATTTAAAAAATTTTTTAAATGGAAAACTACTCAAGTTATTTTAATGTAATACTTTAGATGTAAGATTAATATGTTATATTATCTATTGAATCCACGTACCTCCCCTCGTGTTCGGGCATGTCTCATTGTTTAATTTATAAATAAACATGAAGTTGACGTGACTTTATTTTATAATTATTATTAATATAGGTTCGGATACACTCGTGCCGACGATTTTGGTCGCTCACGACTTTAGAAGAATATCCAAACGCATGCTGATTGTTAACTAGCGATTAAATAAGCGATTGATAGATGGAACAAAGATGTTTTAGCTAGATATTATATATAATTGTGATGACTATCAAGCGGACCGTATGCTTGTTTGTTGACTTCATTATATATATATTAAAAAAAACAAGCGTCTACAGGCCACGGTAGCAGTTTTCCAACAGACAGGTCGTATGCCTGTTTGTCATACTGATATGAAAACAATATTAGATATTTATTACCATCACGGATCAGAGTCGTAGGTAAGCCCGATAACTAATTGTTAATTTTTCTGTGAACTGAAAACTTTTTGGTGATCAGATGACAGTTTATTGAGTGGGAACAACAACATCTGCTTATGTGCGGTGTTGTAAATTTATATAGGTAGTTTTTAATTAACGCAAGCACTCAAAATAATTACTCACATACCTTACAAGCTTACTTTTTTGGTTTTCAAACGATTTTAGTTTTGAACACCATGAATATAGTCTAATTGAATATAACTGATTTTACAAATAACTTTTACTGCAAGCGTTGCGTTTTGCTGCATTTTCTTAGAAGGTGTCTTAGAAGGGTCCTTTGACAGTTTCTTTAACATATATCATCAAGCCAGTGATAGCTGTATCCGGCATAAACAGGATGAGTGGAACTCGATTTTATTAAAATATTCGACGTTAGATGTCAGATCATCATCATCAAGTCAGCCATTGAAACTCCACTGTTGGACCTCGGCCTCCGTAAGAAAAGGTGGAATTTAGCCCATAATTGCCGCCCTCTGCATTTGTGCTACACTATTGCAGGTGGATATACCGCCATCTGTCGTTTCCGGTACCTTAGCCGCCTCTTACGACACATACAGGTACAGGGGAGGTAATATTCTAGTCCGCCGGTACCACTCAGTTGTCGAACAATACAAACATAAAAATCATCACACCAACAGTTGACAAATCAAGTTTACATTATTATACAAGACTGCCACTTAGAAGCGAATTCGCCGACTATCCAACTATAGCCCACTCTAAACTAGCTAATGTAACATTTGCATATCATTGACATTATTAAACATACAACGTCGCATTAAATTATTCACCTAGACATAATTTCTGGAATGTATACAAGTTGGCGAATTGTTGACCCTGACCTCCGGGTTTAATACGTATGATAGATAAATATAATATATCTCTTGACGATAAATTTAATCAAAATATTTTGTTAATCTATCTATATATATTGACTGACTGATTGACAGACGTATCAACGCAGAGTCTAAACTACAAGGGTTAGAACTTTGAAGTTTTGCACAGGGATTCCTTTTATAGCTTTGGGAAGCACTAGAAAAGGCTTATTTTTAAATCACCCCCTAAAGGGGTAAAATAGGGGTGCAAAGCTATTATGAAACTTTGCATTTTTTGAAGTTATTCGTTTATTATTATTTAATGAAATTCAGTATAAAGGCCCATCAAAAACCATAAACGCGTAATAAAGTTCTATAACTTAACGCGGGTGAAACTGCGGGCGTTGCTAGTCTTTCATACTTAAATAAATAAAATTGACTGTAGCTAAGCGCAATACTCGAAACGAGTTGACCAGTTTGACTTATTCTTTATGCCACATGGAAGTTTTTATGGAGAGAAAATTAATTATGTCCGTGGCAGTCCTGGTCTTTTTTATATTCTATTTAGTTAATAACTATGACATGAATTCATACAGTCAACTGGAACATAAGCTTACTTGTAATGAGCTATCAATTATATGACAAATGTGCAATCTATACTAATGTCTCAAAATTGTCAAGCTATTTTGAATTCTACATACGACTAGAGTTCACTGTGGATTGAGAGATTTTATATAATCTGCTATGTGCTTGTATGTGAGAGTTGTAAATCAAATATATATAATAAATATATATTATATTTTAGTGCTTCCCTATATGAGCTATAAAAGGAATCCCTATATATATATATTTCTACGTTTACATGTGTAATAAAATGTTTATGGTGTTTTGTTTGGACAAAACAATTTTTCACTTTTAATATTATAGACGCGAAAGTTTACATGCATTGCTGGACGGATGTATTGGACTGACTGTTTAACGGCGTAACATATAGTCTTTTTATCCGGAAGAAATATTCCCGTGGGATAGACATACCTCTTTATTTTTCTGTAAGGAATCGGCACGATATTCTATATAGTTTAGCTGTCAGCAAACGACAAAATTCTTCGCGAAATTAAAAGAGTTCCTTAGGGACGAAATAAATAGTAAATAAAGACTAGATTTCCAGTACACCTGCCCGCGGCAATTATCGGTAAAATTACCACTATCCAGCAGTGGACGTTCTAGGGTCGATTGATGGATGCAAAAGAAACCTCAATAATTACGTAATATTCCGCGAAATACACAATATATATAGCATAATATATATAGCAACCCAAATGTGCCTAACATTGTAAAGTTGCGTGAATTAGACTGACATTATACGGGGTGTGCTCGTGCGCGCACGCATGCCGGCGAGACTAAATTTCGGCACGCCACATAAAGCACCGCCTACACCCACCGAGACGTGTGCCGAATGGGCAGGGCTGTCTAGCCGTGTTCGAGGAATTCTGTACAGAAATCACATGTGTTTTATCGCCTTTTACCTATAAAACAGTTCGGAGAATGGGGGGTAGAAATCAATACTATTGACAGCGAATGTCTGAATTCATGTAAATCGGGTATACTCAAAGCCTTTGTAATATTTTCTGGCATTTACGTGATCACAAAACAACTTGAATGTTTTGAACAACTTCACAACGCGATTTATGTAACTTTTTATGTCTTTCTTGTTTAATACGAAAATATTTATTTTTATCCTTGCCAGTTTTGCCTGTTTAACCAATTTTATCAGAATGCTCCTTTTAGTTGTGTTTTACTTTTTCTAAGAATAACGTGAAAATCACTTTTAGAACTTTAATATTTTGTTAAATTAAAAAAATTTTATAAACATTTTAGCATTGTTTGGAATTTTTTTACTTTCTTGAAGTATAACATAAAAATGATAACATAAGCCATTACATCAATTGTTTGAAATTCAGTTTGCAATTACATCAAAATTATGAACAAGTTCTTTTTTTATTTATTATTCTCAAACTTTAATATTAATACGTAATTTCTTATCAAGCCTGCCCAGGGCTGCCACAAGGCAGTTATTTACGGCCTAATTAAGTATTCTGCGAAGAGGCTGCGCGCGCGCACCCTGGTTGCACAATGCGCCGACGTGCTGCGTTTGAGATGCGCCGATTTGACGCCAGCACCACGTGTCATTTACTTTTTATGTGTTGTGTTGTGAGACAGATTTTGTGCAATTTTGTAGACGACGTCTTATCTAGCCAGTATGGTTATGTAAAACTGACGTTACGAAAGTGGTAAAATGCCCCTGGTATTCAACAATCACTCACAAGTTAAACAAAATTATAAGTCGTGTACTGAGTGTGTTGTCCAATAAATTGTGACAAAACGCGAAATTCTACATACGAGTTTACTTCATACTAATGCTGATAATTAGACGAAATGTCATTAAATTTTAAAGTATTGTTACATTTAATAAGACCAAAGAGAATATAATCTTTACAGCCTACATCATTTCTTTTTACCTTATTCAAGTAGGTATCATCATACCACCTATTGGAAATCCGCTGCTGCACGTAGACCTCTCCAAGAAGGGGATTCTGAAAACAACAAACATGTGTTTTAATAACTCAAGTTTACAGACTATGTTATACGTCCAAAGCAGACTTTGGACGGCTATTTGGGGCTGTTCAGGCTATTTGCTCATATCAGGCCGTACGAGCTCACAGCGTGCTTGTGTAATAGCTTAAATTGCGTTGTTCCTAGTTTATAAACTCACTGAACTGTAAAAAATTAGACAAAGCTAACACGGAACCACAATGCTGTATAATCGCTTATAATTTCAGCAATTGTTATTTAAACTTTGACCTATTTAATAATCATTCGTTCGTGTTGATGGTTTCCAAATCATTTTTTTTCTGGTTTGCTTTTAACCATTTTCGATGAACACTTCGTTTATCTAAACCATTTTTTATTGTTTTATGTTGTTTTTGATAAGTAAAATAAGTTTGACTATTTAATCTTAATCTTATATAATTATAAAGGTAATTTGTAAGAAATCAGTCAATATCAGCCGCAAAATGTTCGCTGCTAAACATGGCCTCCCCAAAAATTTTGGGATTCTTCCCATAACTGCCCCGCTGGGCAAGCGAGATGGCAATCGCAGAGCGTAGCTTCGTGACGAGAATGCTGCTTCCCATTCCAACCCTGTTGCATTTGAGCCACACTACTTCGAATGGATTTACCGCTATCTGTCGGTTCCGGTACCTCAGTCGCCTTATAAGACACCTGGTACAGGGAGAGGTACTATTCTAATCTGCCGGTAACACACGGCAATAATGCATTTGATTTAAACACTCTATGTTTCTTGGCTGTTTGTATTCTAGAACCGTCTTATGACAGTGTTTCAAACCTTCTATTACTCATAAATATTCTTGTAATTCTTAGCTTATTTATATCGTTGATTGGACGTGATTATCTTCAAATGTATTCTCGATGTTGATTTTAGCGAAACACCTCAAGCATTGCACAAAATTCAATTTAAATTTGCAACAGTATCTTCATTAAGCCATAGTGTTGGAATTCGCGTAAATCTCCAGCGGAATGTGGACAAGTGCTTGGAAAATTAAATCTTATCGTTTACGTAAACGCGGTATGGGCATGAAAGTTGTCTAATCAGCGCTTTATAGGAAATTACCTGTTAGAGCACGTTCCCACTTGTAGTTGGGCCCGACAGGATGTCGGGTGCTATATCGATGATATCCGACACTCTTTTTGTCGGCGCCGTCAAGTAGGTGCAGTCAGTAGCGCGCACTCATCACATCACAACACAACACATCTAGTGTCAAACATCGACTCATTCGAACATCCGTTTACCGTGAATCTGTAAGATACCTTTTCGATTATAAACGGTACCGGTATTGTGCGAAAGGTACCATTCTATCATCATAGCATCTATATAAAGTCCACTACTGAACATAATCCAAATCCCATGATAGAGGGATTTATACCCATAATTAATGCGCTGGGCAGGTGTGGTGGCAATCGCAAAGCGCATATTCGCAACGAGGATGCTGCTGTTAATCCCCACCCTGTAGCATTTAAGATGCGCTGTTTTAGATGGATATACCACCACCTGTCGGTTCCGGTATCTTAATCGCCTCTTACAGCCCCTAGTACAGAGAGAGAGCAACTTCGCCGGTACCCCACGGCATTGTGCGAAAGATATAAATGCCTGGTATTATGTACTACGGTTATGTATTACGATATACATAAAATGTCTTGTGATATCTGCAACGTGTTACTAGTTATTTATGTTGACGCCGGTGTCGCTGTGGAAAATTTCGATAAACCTCTTTTTAGAACTTCCTGGTTATATTAATGTTCGCTTGCGCGAACATTCACTAGCGATAGGAGAAACATGCGTGCACTACATTTTTACTATATCTTTATCAGATAGTTCTATTATACTCTTTCTTATTTTCTAGGCGATATTATATAAATAAAGGATTAATAAATCGATGAACAAAAGTATCAATCCGATGCTCAATCAAACAACATCATCATAACATCTGTAAGATGTCCACAACTGGACATAGGCCTCTGTAAGAAGTTTCCAATAGGACCGTGATATCTATTCCAAAACCTCCATGGCCGCCTCAAACCCTCATATAGCCCATCTGCGTGCTATTTTGACAATTCTAAAGAGCTTGTAATGGGCCTACTTGAATGAAGAATATTTTGATTTGATATATTTTAATTTGGTATGTTGTTAATCGTCTTTGTTAGATCAGCGGGTCAGAGGTTTGCTAGCTCAAATGATAATGGATAACAGGTATACAATTTTCGATTCGTTTTTAGTTACGCTGTTTTGTTTTATAAAGTTTCTACTAGATCTTTTGCCTATATCTAAAACTGAGAAAAAAATGTATATACATATATCTATGAATGTATGCCTGGAATCTATTAACAGTACTTTAACAGTAACAGTATAGATTAAATTAATTCAGTGAGTTTTGTTATAAATTCACCTTCATTATTTTGTTAGTGTGAAAAGTTGTACGTGGCCATTACAAATTTCGTAAATTTCAATTAAAGTCGCAACAACGTTTATTTTATACCGAATTTATAATAATAACATGCAATTTTATCGGTGAAATTATACCATAAAAACGCACGTAATTATTTGGAAATTGGGTCATATTAACGGAATCGATTGACATCAAAATTAATTCGCGCCTTAATAAAGACATAAAAACCTTAAATCAATCAATCGTCAATTCCACACCACCGGTTTAAGTAATGTTCTACAAGTCAGTCATTATGAATGAAAAAAGTAGTACGTAGGTATCAGATTTTCTCAAGAATTGATCCGATAAAGACAAATTACACCACTAATTTAACTGCACCGATCGGAATTGTTATTTTTTTTTATTCCACGTCAGTAATTGCCGGTATTAAACATTCTTTCTCTTGACGTATGCCCTCAAATAACCCCTTTCGCACTCCTAAAATATACGCAAAGGTAAAAAGTTCTCGGAAATAAAACGAGAGATACCGCCCCGGGCCGGGTTGACAGCTTGATATAACCGCAATAATTTGTTACAGTTGGTTACAAGTCTGCCGTTGATTTGTTACATTTGTTAACCTGTCGTAATATTCTTTTAACTACAAAGGAAAAATTGCGCCTTTAACCCTCCGATAGCGTTTTTCGAGAAGAATAAGAATGTAGCCTTACCGCTTTCAATTGAGATATTCTTCCTTTACTTTGTATAATTTCTCTTCAACTTCAACATTAATTTTATTGCTTTTTTTACTAGACCAGGTTGATATGAGGCATACAGTGTATTGTACGCGTGACCGCAGCCTATGGACGCTCGTAATATCACAAGGATATGCACTAGCGCGATGCCAACCTTGTGACTTGAAGATATTATGTCACATCACCCAGTAAGTTCACTACCTCTCTCACCCTTCAAACACATCTATCTGGAAGAAGAAATAGGGGACAGTTATGTATCAATGCAAACGACCTATATATAAGGTGTACCACATTTAAAACGGTTCTGACGTTATTAAAATCTTCCCTTACTTATTTTTTGATGTATTTTAGAAACCTCTCATCATCATCATCAAACCAGCTGTTGGAAGTCCAGTGTTGGACATAAGCCTCTCCAAGAAAGGAGATATTTTGTCCATAATTGCCGCGCTGGGAAAGCGTGATAGCAATCGCAAAGCGCAGCTATCGTGGCGGGGATTCTGCTGCCCATCCCCACCCTGTGCATTTTAGCTGCACGTTTCGGATGGATATACCGCCATCTGTTGGCTCAGGTACCTTAGTCGCCTATTTCGACACCTGGTAAAGTGGGAGGTACTATTCTATTCTACCGGTACGTCATAGCTAGAAACCTGTATGTACAAAATAATTGCTCTCGTTTAAGGCAACTTTTTGCGTCTAAAACCAAACAATAGAGCCCTCTTCGTAATAGAACCGTAACTCATTCCATGACAAATTAAATTTACGCCCAATTAAATACGAAGCCATTTAATTGTACTCTTTCGATCCACGTTTCCCAATTACCCGCATAGCTGGTCGGGGACAAAGGAGTTAGCACGTGGTTTACGATAGACCAAATTAGCTGGGGACTGCAGGCAATGGTGTGCAATGACTACGCCCGGCATCGTACGGACGATTATTTTCGATCACGCTCAGATCGCTCGAGCCCTGCGGGGGTGACCGTGGCTAAACGCGCGGTCGCCGCCGCGGGACGCGCAGGTGAATACAGGCACAGGGTCGCTCACTAACAAGCGTTCTCGCCTTCTAGTTCGGGAGCGCTGAAAGTGTCGTCTGAGTATTCCAGCATAAGTAAGTCCCAAAAAATCGAACGATTAAGACGCGGGTGTTGCTGATCGGGTGTGTTCGGGTATGTTCGTGTTCGGTGTTTACCTCTCTCTCTCCCTCTCTCTCCCTCTCCCTCTCCCTCCCTCTCTCCCCCTCTCTCTCCCTCTCTCTCCCTCTCTCTCTCCCACTCTCTCTCCCTCTCTCTCCCTCTCTCTCTCTCTCTCTTTCTGTCTCTCTTTCTCTGTCTCTCTGTCGATTTCTTCTGTAAAATGTGAGAAAGAAGAAATTTAAGATTTTTTTTCATTACGCGTTTACTACTTGTATTAAAACTATTATTTCAACAACTTTAAAACTGTTTATTTATTTTATAATACCTAACATAATATCAAGTTTCTCTATACTTACAGTATAAAATCAGTTCACACGACACTTTTTTTTTTTTGGGTCGGACTGTTTTTGAGGCATCATGTTAACACAACAGGCAAGCAACACCCGCGCGGTTATGGTTACGCTTCAATACCTTTAACGCTCTGTGCAGTTATTATTTACCAATAACTATATAACAGCTATATATATACCAGTGGTAAGAAGTCTATCTCATGTAAAGACTATATTTTACATGAGATAGACTTCTTACAAAGGTCTTCTACACAAGTACCTCACTCTCACCTATTTCTACCGTCAAATAGCAGAGTTCGCATTGCTGGGTTCCGGTTTGAAGGGTGAGGTGCAGTGGAATTCTTGGGTAAATGTTACATAGTATCTTCAGTTCACTGGGTTGGCGACACGCTAGTGATATCTTGTGATGACTCGAGCGTCTAGGCTGCGGTCATGTTTACGATCAAGCGGACCGTGTGCTTCCTTGCGGACTTCATAATATTTAAAAAAGAACAAATACGTAAATTGGTAGGTTGTAAATGCGAAAGTTTGGATGGATATTTAGTACTTATTCACATTAGAATGGTATGTCTAATGTAGGTATTAATAGGAAACTAGAATGAATGATGTGTCTGAACTATTTCTATCGTAGAAAAAAAATGTTCATTACGTTTTAATTCATCCGTCTGTTACCTAGGATTTAACACAAAATTTCGAAGGTAATTTAAATATGAGACAACCTAGATTAATTGTCCTGGAGTTCTAGAGTACAATAGCAAACATATTAATTGTGTTGGTACTGTAATTGAACCGGCAACCTCGTCTCAAATGACGCCCTTAACTACTGTACCATACGGGTCTTCATAATAATGATAAACATTTTTTATGCGCATTATTATTTTAGGGCATCCTTTTTTTGTTTAAGCCACGATTTAGTTTCAAGACTATACTGTTATGTTTCTGGCCTAACTCAGGTAACAGATTGTTAGAAATAGGTAAAAAGTTATGTACTGTGTAATAGTGTGATTGTGCTACCTTTTGTAAGTTTAATTAAATGATTATATTAATATAATCGAAATAGTGTTGTGAAGATATATAGATGTCTGTTCCTGTTCACGCAAAATCTTCTTCTGCCTAGATTCTAATACAAAACCATACTGAATAACAAAACGGAACGCGAAATGTTACTTTTTTATTTATTGTATTAGGCACAAAACAGAAAGATAGCACAACAATACTTGCTCTTTAAGTTAATGCGATCTTTGCAATCGGCAAAGCTCCTCAAGGAAATATGCACAGCATGATAAGCTCAACTAGCAAACACTTAATTTAAAAACTCTAAATATTAACTAAATAATAATGAAAATAGAGTAAAATTGAATAGTGTAATAAAAAATTGTGTTATGTTTACGTTATTGGTCAGCTGTATGTTTCTCAAAAAAATAATTCTTAATTGACGCGATCGAATCTCCGCAATCCCTACTAATAATTTAAACGCGAAAATAACTCTGTCTGTCTGCCTGTTACGCTTTCCCGCTTCTCACTTCGCACCTCTCAACCTATTTTAATGAAATTTAGCACAGACAATCTATAGACCTTGAAAAAGGACATAGGCTATTTTTTAATTCGAAATAAGGGTTGTAAGGGGTCGAAAGGGGGGATGGAAAGTTGTATGGAAGTATTGCTATTTTTAGAGCTAGAAACTGGAAACTTATTTTTCAGGTCATTGACTCGATATAAATAAACATGACATTCAAAGTTGATATAAGTTAAGGTGAAGAGGTATGGTACCCAAAAAACTATTCCACGCGGACGAAGTCGCGGGCACAGCTAGTTAGTCATATGTAGAAACAACTTTGCCAAATGAACGTAGGCAATTAAACACGTCCACCTAATACCCCGGGCCTCTGTCACACGGCACCGCCATGTTAGATCTACATCGGAATCGTGTGCAACCCGCTCAAATATAAGAGTCGATTAATTTTAACGATCTCCAATAAGTGCTCCCACATTTTCAAATGAAACGACTGTTTTAAATACCGCCCCTTGGGTATTATTGAGTTTCATACATGTAGTGATTATTGAAACGATTATATGGCCTGTAGAGAGAAATTAACGGGAATGTACTGTTGCAAATGAAATGCGGTATATCCATTTTATTGGTTATTGGTCGTACGGTGGGCAACAGATCAACCTACCCAAATCTATCAAATTCTTACAGTCAATTTTGAACTCAATGGCTCGCTATTATAGATTAATATCGATTGCGGAGATGGTGTTTACGGGACACGAAGGATTTCTCCTTGAGTGCTAAGATTGTATATATCCTCAATGATACTTCAATACCGCGTATGTAGCTTAAGGCTTGTAGTAGTCGTGTAGTTAAGCATAAGGTCCATTTTACATCTTTTCTAATTGAGAATTTTCAACTTTATTTGCAACTGCTACTTACGCGGTATTGCACTATCATCGACGATATAAGAAGTAGTAGCGATTCCAATTCCCATGATAGTAAATGAAATTTAGCTTTTCTATCCCACCGTTTTGAAGTTTCCGTAGTAAAATGACTTTATAATCGGTTTTTAGTAGTATTAAGATTTTTAGTAACCAACGCAAAAAAATACAAATAAGACTATGTTTCGTATTTGACTGTTTTGTAATAGTGTAAAAATCTTAAAAATTTGTCGAGTAGTTATTATATTTGACAAACAAAAAAAAAGAAAATTTTTCCTTCTATATTTTCTTTATAATATTATTTTATTCCTGTCTAGTTTCATATTTGACGAAAATTATAAACGCAACTGATACTAGCGTCGTTTGCTTACATATTTATAAATGCATAGTTCGTCCGCATCTTCGCCAATATAGACTTCCCTTCTTGCGGGAACTTTTCCAGATATAAAAATGACTCCTTCCCTAAATTTCATGCAATCTACATGTCCAATTGTGTACAAATCGGTTCGCCAGCCAAGATGTGAAAGTGTCAAAAACATAAATCCTCCCGCATCTATAGCATTAGTTATTAGATATGTTGTTCTGGCGTATAAGTTGTATTATTGTAATCTATTATTATAGTCTATATTCATTAGTAAATTGATTAATTTCTTACAAACTTTCGCGTTTACAATATACCTGGGATATAGATCGCTTAGTTAAAGTAAGATCATTTTTGTGGAAGAGACTTTATATATGAGGTCTACCTCATTAAAAAGTCGTCTGCATTGGTACCCCACTCTCACCTATATCTACCGCTAAATAGCAATGTTCGCAATGCTGTGTTCCGATTTGAAGGGTGATAAAGCTAGTTAATTTACTGGGTAATGTGCGCGCTAGTGATAACCCTGTGATATTACGTCTATAGGCTGCGGTGACACTTACTTTCATGCGGACTGTATGCTTGTTTGTCGACCTGATCTAATATTAATAAAAAAGCATAAAATGTCGTCTGAAACTCGTGCCAATTATCACAGGCCATTTCATTAGTCTGTTATTGGTTGCTCCTGTTATGCTGGCGGAAAAAAATACAAATAAGGCCTAGTCAGTTTTCCACAACGACAACCAGCCATTGGCTTTAACTGCTACAGCTAATAATACTTCTAAAGCCATTCGCATTGCATTCTGTCACGTCAACTTTACAAAGGAACAGTTTGTCACTTAGACCGTACACCGCACTCTATGCCCTATAATAATAAAGTCGAAAATCGTTCCTGCTTATATTAATTATCTCGAATTACGTCCCGTTCACACGCCATAGTAATGTAATGTGTGACGATCGTGTATTATGAACTTGTCATTGCATTGCGGTTTTTACTTATTTGCAGCTTCGCTTCTGCAGTACGTTTTATGGGTCATTATCGTAATTTATGTGCATTTGAAGGAAGTAAATGTGTTTGTTTAACAGTGCATTCAATGGATTTATGAGCATCTTTAACTTAGACGAAGCGATGAATATTTATTGATCATTAACGATTGAAGCGATGATATGATTGAACAAAGAATCATAGTCAAGTTAATAGTTATTGCATAATTATGGGTGTAATGTGGGCCTTATACAATTAAAATCGGCTATTAAATCGTAAGAGGCGCAGTTTCAATTAGTACGCAATCATGAAGGAAATATGAAAATTGGTATGTGCCTCATATTTTTAATTTTCAATTATCCATCTTGTTTATCTATTTTTTTGATAGATTGCACATTTTCTTGTCCTAAAAATGGTATCAACCATTGCTGAACTGAAGATACCTACTATGTCATATTTGCCAAGTAATTTCACTCCTCTCTCACCCTTCAAATCGGAATTCAGCAATGCGAACACTGCTATTTAGCAGTAGATATAGGTGAGAGTGAGGTACCAATACCGGCGACCTTTGTAAAAGGTCTACCTGCAGTGAATTATCTTTTTACAAATATCAAACTTGTCTTGTTTATCATTTATTTTATAGCGATCGCAAATTTTGCCTTAAAAATGGTATAATAATATGTCCAAACTTTCTATACCAAGCTTTAATGAAATCACTCAATAGAACTGTAAGTTGTTGTCGTAAATATACTAAAGACTGGAAAGTAATATGACGTGTCCGATGGGGCAGATGGTAGTAATCTTATTATGTGCGGCAAATGTCGTGGGTTCGATCCCCACCTAGGACAAATATTTATATGATGATATTTGTGTGTTCTGTGTCTGGATGTTGAATGTATGTATTTAAGTATTACATTTGTAACACGGTATCAGGTCAATATATGAAATTTTGTGTAGATTTATCGAAAGAAAATGAAAATGGACAATTAATTAATCACAGTTATTCAAACACGGTTAAACGTGAGATTAACTTAGTTTTCTCAGGTAGGTTATCTTTCAGGAAGTTCATATGTCAGTAAGTAACTAGTACTGAGTTATTAGTAATAAAAAACTTGTATTAAGTATCTAAGTTATAGTATATATATAATATCTAAGTTATAGTTTTCAGCCCCTACCCCTGTTGCCAAAAATAGGTTATAATGTTTATCTGATTTGCTATTACGTAGTGTTGGATACTGAAACAACCATCACGTATACATTACTAATTGTAATTGTGCAACTGACTAATTGACTCATATAACACATTATCTATCGAAGTTAAGTTCCAAAGTGATATTAAGTTAGTTCACTCAGCTTGTAATTACGTGGTTTACGAAATTGTAAGGCACACCTTAACAGCTCCATGGTTGTGGGCCGAGTGGCATTTAAAAGTGATAACGAGTTACTCCTGATTAGCCTAGTCAAATAAGGAGTGGGTGCTTCACATTTTCGTTAGATACAAAGGAGATAAAAGAAATCACTTGAAATGAAAATCACTTGAGCTTGAGTCATATGTAGTACGAACTACTTCCTTGTCTACTCAAAGACAAAAAACATTTCTTTACGCAATAAATAAATAATTGATAACATTACAAAAAAAATAATACAACAATGACGGTCAATTAGATGCCCGACAGAACCCAATAGTGACGTCATTGGCATGAAAAATAAACAAAAAAAGAGAGAACATATATTTGACAGTACAGAAACAAAGATAATTCAAGATTACAAATTATATACACATAAAAATACATATTAAATTAACTGAATAAAATAAGGTAGTGAGTAAGATATAAACAAATCACAGACACACAAAGATACGATTAGATTGACAGATACACTGCTTACAATATCTCTCACACATCCCGCGCTTTTTATGGCCACGTCAAAGGACGTTGACATTGACAGGTATTTTCAGCGCAATATAACGACAGAAAGGCGATGATAGCAGTTCAAAGGACAATCAAGTGCTTTATAATACTGGATACTGATTAATCATCATAACTGCTGGACATTTGCCTCTCCAGGTGTTTTCCAAGAGGATCGGTTGTATTTATGTCCATAATTGCCTCGCTGGGCGGTTGTGGCGGCAATCGCAAAGCAAGCTGTTGCATGTTACAGCTATGCTGTTTTAATTGATATACCGCCGTCTGTCGGTTTCGGTTCATCAGCTGTACTCTTACAGACCTGGTGTACTATAATACTCTGTCTGTAAATATATGTCGGGACAGCGAGAGACTTCGTGCCAGCAATTACTATTATATTCTATCATTATCACTGAAGCTGTAAAGCGTAAAGTTAATATATATATACATACATACATACATCACGCCTGTGTCCCATCGTGGTATGCCGCGACTATGGATCTCCACTTGCTACGATCTTAGCAAACCTCTTTCGCTTCCCTTACTCACATTAGTCCTTTCATACACGCTCGTTTATTCTTGGTACTTCTGACAGCCCTTCTTTAACACCCTTCTATAGGTTAAGATATGTTCGCCTCGGTCGTCGATACCAACCCTCTTATATATTAATTAATCATCATCGTGAATTGGTAGTTAATGTATTTATAAATGGTAAAAAGGCTTTTTGCCCTCAACCCTTCATAACTTACTTTTGAAATTTTACCTTAAATATCTTTATTTAAAAATAATATGTATTATTTTATTTTTAATGAGATGGGCTTCTTTATATACAGATATTTTATAATTAGAGTTTAGTTTATTAAATGAAAACCCGTTCTACTTCAAATAAGACGAAATACCATGGGTAAACTTTCATTTAGATCTGTCGATCACCGATGGGCTTACATTCTGTAATCCTTATCGTATTTTATGGAGGCAAGCGTATTGGATTATTGTCATATGCGCATTCACATAAGTCACTAGCAATCTGATAAATCATAACTTTCTCTTTTATTGTATATCAATGGACAAACAAACCATAAATCATAAAATGAAAAGCCATAAGATGCAAGATGCCAACTTAGAGATTGAACCGCACGAGATACATAGTTCGCCAGAACTACTTTATCTGGGAACATTTTACTCCTACGCAGGCAGCATCCAGTCTGACAATAAATCAACTTTACACAAGTTTTCTATCATCCCCACCATAACAACAGTAGGGTCTTTCTATTTACTTTGTTTTGCAAATCGTTCTGGGCTTTAGTAAATCTTAACCTTCTTTATAGTCCCGGTATCAATGAACTAATAAAATTGAAAACAAAGTCGTGTATCACAGCTATTGGTTATCGAATGGGTGGCGCTATATCCAGGGCCCACGTCGCCATCTTTGTAAAAAATTGGCGCGCGGGCGAGCTCAACCCGAGCAATGCTAATAAGCTGTGCGCGCACAGAAACGAGACAGCCATTTTGAAATATGGCGCCCATACAATAATTCGCCAAATAAATTCGTTAACGCTGCATGTTTACTTTGGTAACAAAATTATTTCCTTACTATTAAAACCCGTTTTTGCAATACCGCTCAATAAATAAGTCACCAATAACTGTATTAACACTTTACAAGTGTGAATAAATGGGTATATTGTAATGGCATTGACAGTAATTGCTTATAAGGTGTTAAGAAACCACAGATTATATTCAGAATTTAAGTTAAATTAAAACATTCAATGAAATATTTTAACATGAACTGCATATCATCGTTTTATTAGTTATGCGTATTCAAATAAAGATGATATATGAAAATGGTTAATGGTGACGTTTTTCATTAAAAGGCAAGTAAATTATGATAATTAGAACTCATTTGTCACGCAGGACTGATCATTCTCATTAATACAAACTGTGAAGGAAACATAAATTAACTTCATTTGAAGGAAGTAATAAACGATTAGGTAACTTGACCGTTAAGGAAATATCTTCAATTATACACTTGGTTAGAGATTAACCGAATTTGCTGTCCAAAAATAAATAAGATTTCGAAGGTTTCTGTCCACGACAGAAATTGATTTGGCGACCCATGCTTCTCGACTATGGACCGGAAAATGCTTGCTGCAGATAACTAGAAAACCTAATATTGCAAAATACCACAGGATATAATAAGTTTGCAAAAAGAAACATTGTAAGTAATAGTTTACGTCGGGCTTGATGGCACCTTAGATAGTATTTCGTCTGAGTCCTATATATATAATTATATGTTTTATTAGATATATTAGTCCGTTGACTGCTATTCCTAATACAAGTGCACTTAAACTATTAAACTCGGTATCAGGTGAAAGTATGAGATGTCGTGTGATTTTATTATATTTATTAATTCCGTTTACATTTTTGTCCACGTGGAAATATCAAATCGCGAGCCATGTGACAGTCCAACTGAAACTACAAATTGAATATGAAACTAATATTATATTTAATTTATACACAATATTTAATTTAGACACAAAATCTATTAAATAATCTTGTAAAAAAACTGAGTCACAGTTCTAATTCGTACTAATAACACAAAAATACATTCATTTCAACAATTACAAAAAATCTTAATGGAAACTAGATTATCGGTGGGTTGATCCTTCATTCAATCCACATACCGTACATAAATGTGCCAATCAGGCATCTTTATTACGCGGGCAACGTCTCGATTAGTACCCAGAATGTTGTGCATTCACCCGATACTCGAATGAGGTCGTAAAAGGACGATACATGTAATAATTAAAGGTTAATTGGTCGGTGACTGGTGGAAAATATTTAGAGTGCAAATTAAGATACTGAACTTAATGAATTCAACATATTAATTGGACAAAAAACTGAAACGTCTCAAATACCTAACACGGGCTTGTACGTCTGATGATTTTTTATTCACATAATTGCGCAAGTCATTTAAAGAATTTAAATGTTTTAATGAACGAAGACTTAAAATTAATAATTAATAATATAAAGATTAATAGTAAACGTTAAAACGTAAAGTTAGAAAGATATTAAGTCCGCCATTTGTACATTTTGTAACATTTTGTGCAATAAAGTTAAATAAATAAAATAAAAAATATGTCATTAAAATCTTTTAACCCAAAACTAACATTATTTTTTCGTTTCATCAATATTTGCCTTAATTTTTATATAATAACCTTATAACAAAATTAACATAATGGCTTATGTGACCATAAATGTCGATAAAGAAATAAGCCATAAACCGTGTCTATTAGCACCAGTCGCATCTTAATAATATTGTCTAGGTTTTGTGGAAACATCATTAAAAGCTATTTAATATTCGGCAGACCACCCAAGTCAGCGCACCGCAGCTATTCAATAATAAGTCGGCTATTCGATAATAAGTCGGCTATTCTGCGCGCAATCGCCCGTAATACCATAACCGCATGTCAAATGGACAGACGATAACGTTTGTTAACATCTCTCGCCGTGTACTGGGACGGACTGAGTTGCAATTACAATGCTTATGCTAATGTTACACAGAATTAAGTCAAAGTTTACATTTCGAGATGCTAATAGTTTGCTGCGTGGATAAAGCTTGAGACTATTTTTAACACTGATATGTATATAAAAATAATTTTCTTTGTAAAACCCTTTCCTAAAATATATATTTATTCTTATTTCTGTATTCTAAATCAAAAATGGATACATTACAATTTTTTATTCAAATACATTACATAAAAATATTTTCGTGTGCTTTTTAATAAAAAAATAAAATGTATATTTTTATTTATATTACATAATGATTTGACTTACATTAAAACGTTAAAGTGACTTCTGTTTTTTACTTTTTCAAAAAGTGGAATGAAAATTTACTTGCATAGCTTACGTTCTAGAGAAGGACATAGGCTATTTTTGTTTCCGGAAAGATAATGTCGTAAAGCCAAGTCCGAGCGAATAAATTCGCGGGTGGATAACTGGTATGGAATGCTTTTAGCAATTACGTACATTAGTTACAGTGACCCATTTTAGGCGATAATTTTTATGAAAGTTTGCCACATATATAAGTTAGCATGTAAATCGTAGGATAGTGTTTTTGCAATATACCAGCATCCGTTGCGAAAGCGCGCCGGCGACCGATCGCAGATCTGCGGATAACTGTTGACCCCAACTAACCACCCAGTTCCAAAGATCAACCATATTATACGTATATCATGAATAAATAAACTATTTATTACTAAATCCCAAGTAAAATACTAAAAACTATATTGAGGAGCTACATAACTGTAAATTTTTTAGGTTATAAGTAAGTTAGATAAGTGTGTGTGTGTGTGTGTATACAAAAGAAATGGTGTGTTCAGACGTAAACTTATTTTGAGGTGATAAAGTTTCTTTTATAGGTTTTAAGCACTTTTACAATATAACCGTGGAATTATTGTCAAAAGCAAATCTATATCATCATACTTTGACATCTGTCAAAGATAAGGCGGCAAATATGTCAACAATACCTACTTATTAGTATGGCAACACAGATTAAAATATAAAAACTTAATTTAACTGTTTTAAACTCACGCGTCTAAAATACAGGTCAAAATTTCTGATCGAAATTATAATGATAACCTGAAAATAATAAAAAATAGCTTTGTTTGTTTTATTTTTAATCTCTAGTCACCACGTATTATTCTCACTAAACTACCCACTTATTTAACGAGTTCACGCCTGAGCGTATAACACAATCCCAACGCTTTCAAGCACGCACTCTTGACCTGCAAACAAATAAGGCTTTATTCACTATAGATTTAACTGAAGGATCAAAGTTACAAGGAACTAACATACCGGTTTAAATGGGCCATCGTGTCCATCTAGCGTTTAAGCCAAGGGACATCGTTCGAGGTTGTAAACAACAGAACAAATAAAGCAACTAGAACCCAGCTCTCAGCGATTGTTTGATAACTTCTGACCTGTTCTTTGTGCCAATAAGCCTACACAAAATGTAATTCAGCTGAATGGATTGAGGGCCATGCGTTTCTTAAAACAGGCCGGTTTCACCTTTGTGCTTATGCATAGAGATTTCACTTCGACTCGGATTCCGTTTTGATATTTGTTCACTGTGCATGTTTAAGATCGTCTCTTTGATACACTCACATATCTAAATCAATGAACGGATATATTTTTTAATAAACAAGCATATAATCCGCGTTATAGCTTTACAATAGCCTATAAATGCACGTAATATCATAAGGATATCACTAGCGCGTGGCCAACCTTGTGACTTAAAGATCTTATGTCACATTACTTAGTATTTCATTGTCCCTTCATACCAGGACACAGCAATGCCAACACTGCTATTTGGCGGGAAATAGGGAACATTGAGGTTTCTAGTGGATAGCTTAAAGCATTGCAAGAGGCCTAGGATACTTTGGATCCCGGACAAGACGCAATTAAATGTAACATCTACAAGGACTAATCACGTGCAAAAAACTGGCGTAATACAACCGGAACGGCTTTGTTTGGTTTCAAATTACAGGTACTTCAAGCCTTTTGAAGTAATAATTAAATACACTAGACACAATATACAAACACAGATTAATCAATTATCTTAGGACTAGGGTGAATATTAAAAACTTATTTTCTAATATTCTATTAGGCAAAACTATCCAAAGCTATCGACTCACAGTCGTCGTTATATAGATAGTATGAAAATCAATTACGACGGCAAATGATAAATAAGCCTGCAAGTAAGCATTACGCGTAATAGGTACCAGAGAGCATGCATCATGCGGTCCCTCCCCCCGCCATATCACTGCTACTACCGCCAGTTGTAAATCAAATGGCGACGGCGCGGTAGTACCTTTGATGGATGGAGACTCGAGTTTATGCGGGCGACCATCTGTCAAATGCGCCAATTGGAAACGAGGATTTTACGAGTACTTGGCCTGTTTGTAGACTTTTTGGTCAATTGATTATGACATGGCCAATTCCGCAACCCTACTCTAATAAAAATTGATGGCACACCATCAAATTTGTTTTTATTCGCTACTATTACTTTTCCCATTAAATTTAAATGTTTTGATACCATATAAAATCAGAAAGTAAAATTCCGTTACGTAAGAGATACACTATTGAAAATTCATATCTACCATAGACAACTTTCATTCCATAGATTAGAATGTAATCTTGTAATGTACTGTTGCAGTTTTTGAATCTCAGTTTATGTCGAATACACAGCCCATATTTAAAATACCATACAATTTAATAGCACCTTATAAAAAGGCAACATAAAGAAGTCGAGCGTAAAAGTTTTAAAATACGCGTGACATTGGCAGCTCAATAAAGACGTTAATAAAATAAAAAAATATGCCTTCAATATAACAGACCACACATGTTCATACCATATCGGATTACTATATTACAGTTTTAAGCGTTCCACATACACCCAATGTAATTTATGGACATCACTAACAATAAATTATCGTTTTAATATTCACACAGCATAGACATTTTATTTCCAGACAACGTCGGCCTAATCAAGTCATTACATTGAAGGCTGGCAGTGAAATTGCGGTTACTTTGCCACTAAATCTAAATTTCAGGACATAAAACAAGAAGAAAGTAAAATTTCTCCCCTGTGTCCCCGACTACGAACAGACGGGACGGGTTTATAAAAGAGCTTTCTCTGAATATACCGTGTACAGATCAGAAACCAGAGCCTTCTCGTTTAAGGGCAAGCATAGCGCCAAAACGCCTTCGAGAATTCTGTTGACACGAAAACAAACTTACGTTATGTACAACTGCAGAATAACCACTTAGAATTAATATCGCGATAACAACTAGATTACTTGATATATTACAATATTAAACGAAATAAATTATAGCACAGTTTACATGGGGATAACATCGGACAAATTAGTTTCTAATGGTTTGTGACAATGAAATATTTGAACGAGTATTAGTAATCAGAAGCTAAACGCTTTTAAGGGCGTTATTTAGAGCTTATCTAGTGTATATCAGCCCATTACCGGTCAGAGGTTATCGATTACTGGCGAAACGAGTAAATTTGTAACTCTGTTACCAGATTGTATCTTTAATTTAATGTATGGAAATAAGACTTGTAAAACATGGCCGATTATTACAAAACTTTCGATTAGATGCAGCCGGTAATGTTTGTGGCGGTGTTTAAGAAAACTTTTATCTATTATGTGGCAATTTTAAGATAACAACGGGAGACTGATTAGTTTAGAATATCTTCTAATAAGTATTATATGGCGTGTTTGTGTTCTGTCAAAAGATTATAACAATTTATTATTTATGAATCCACCCGAAAAAAAATCGAAATATATGGTACTTTTTTGGTGTACAGCAAAAACTGAGTTAACAGTTCTGAGTTTAACATTAATCATCAGGTTCATCGATGAAGAAAAATATGCAAAGCCTATTTTATATAACTCCTGGATCTCAATTAGAAATAAAATTCTTTGTTTTCTATGGATTAATAAGTATTAGCTTCATCGTCCATAAAATGACAAAACAATGTTTTATTCAATTCGCATATTTGTTAAAATCGGTTCGCCGTATACAAATAGCACCAGTTTGAACGAGCAATTGGCGACATTTGTCATGGAAGTCGGCTAAAGCTGGCCACAATGATACATTCGTCTCTGATTAAAATCTGCTTCGGACAAATTGACACGCTGCGCAAACTTCACAAATTCTATTGCCGGCTTCGGTACACAAACACATTTTATGTTCGAACAGTTGCTCGAATGAATTAATATTAATATTTGCAAGATAAAAGTTGAAAGTCGATATATACTCGTATTAAAAAAAAATTCAAATGTATTACTTTGCATTGTCAACACTTTCTTTTAACTATTTGAAACTTAAGACTCTTAATATTTAAGTTAGTGAGGAAGCCGAGTGCAATTTTGTGTTTTTTTAATTAGTCATTAAATGGTAGTCAAAAAACTAGTCAGCTTCTGCCAAGCTAATCTTTAAATAAGGTGTATTGGCCGCGAGTTACCGGCAGAGTAGACTAGTACGTCCCCGTGTACCAAGTGTCGTAAGAGCCGACTAAGGTACCAGAACCAATGGACGGCGGTATATCCATGCAAAAAAGTCAGCTCAAATGTACAGGGCGGGGCTGGGAAGCAGCTTCCCCGTCGCGAAAGCTGCGCTCTGCGATTGCCAATACGCTTGCCCAGCGCAGCAATTATGGGCAAAACTCACTGTTGGACATAGGCCCCCCAAGAAAGGGGGTATTTCTTGGGAGGCCTATGTCCAACAGTGGACTTTTAACGGCTAGTATGATGATGATGATGATTGTGCGAGCAATAACCAATAACAGTAAAATTGGTGGTGACCAATCCTCTGTAGGTAATAAATGGCAGACATATTGCAAAAATAAGTATTGGTATAGTTTATGTCTCAGTTATCTTTTTTCTCAACAACAATAAGAATTCAAAAAAGCATTACACTACCAACTACTGCCAACTTGAGAAAAAATGTTGCCTACTTTCATATAAACAGAAAAAGTGATTAAGTAGACCTTTATTTTGTTTTTAGTTCTCGCAATGACATTGATGTAAAATGCTGTAGGCGGTGCACCGCACTTTCTCCGCCATTAGTTAGATGTTGGGCCTCTTTGAGCGCTTGGCGCCAAAATTCTATGAATTGACTAAACCGCTCATTAGAGAAAGCACGATTGATAATACTCTGCATGTTCATGCACAATAAATAGATCGTGCAATTTTTTTTCAATTTAGTTGTCTATTTTATTTGGGTGACCAATTGAAAGTTTGTGCTCAGATCAAATCGCCAAAAATATATATTATGGCTGATATATTGCGATAGTTTAGATTATGTGAATCGTATTAGTTTATACAAAATGCAATGGAAAAACTTAAACTGTTTAAATGACGCACTTTAAAAAAGTAAACATTTATTATTGAATGTCAAACAAGTGATGGAGTTTTTACAAAGTTTTAGTCTCTTAAATCCTTGATATGTATGACTTACACTTAGATTACACTTCACACTATAAATGCGGAATTACTTGAAATAGCAAATATCTGACTGAATACATAAAATAAACACAGATTCCAACCATATTAACCTAACGAAACGCAATTATATTTAGTTGGAATCTCACAAAACAGTTATCCACTTGGCGTTCTATCTCAAAATAGAGCTGTTAAATTACTGGTTTGACAAATCATATCTACCATGTCACAACATCTTGAATTCCCTCTAGACTTAGTTTATTTATAAATGTTCAATAGCAATTTCTCGGTAAGCATGAGCACGGTCCATTATAATTTGATGTGCTGGCTTGACCCACTGTCCAGTCACGATGGTTATGTCGTTGTTTATCCGAGTGCGTAGAGACAAGACGAAACCTTTGTTTTTTTCCAAAAAATTCAATGAACTCTTTAAAGTATTCTTGTGTATACAGCCAAAATATTTACTCCTTAAACGTAACAAGTTTGTACAGAGTTATGAATTTATGTTAGATTGGAATACCAATATAATATCCATGTAGAGTCCATTTATACATACAATTATTCTGTTATGTACTCGTAAAATAACACCATGTACTAGGGATTTTGCGGATGCATTCTTTTTTAATATTCGCGGATGCGGATCCGAACAAAAAACTTAAGTATTGGTTTGGTAAAAGTTATACTTTATTTAATAATAAATTATTGAATTAATAACTATTACTATTTAATTAATTAAATTTGAATTTTGAAGCATTATATTTAATGAAAATTGGAATGGCCGCCTTTTTGGACTCCAGTCTTTTTCGCAAAATTTCGTATATTAATACTGCTCTACTATATACCGGTTCACTTTCGCATCCGCATCGATTTATACGGATGCGGACGTTCCGCATATACGGACGCGGGTGCGAATTGCGAATATTTCATGTAGGTATAACTGAGACACAGTGCGTGAAGCCATTATTATTATTATATATATGTATATATATACTGAGAGCGTACAGACAAGATGGAACATTTGTTTTTTTATGTCAAATACGTAGATTAAGGTATACGCGTGTATAAAGCCAAAATATGAACTCCTTACACATAACACAGAGTTATTAAGTAACAATTTATGCCATATTGATATTCTTTAATTATATATAATGATAACACGTGCTACATTATCACTATAAAATATTCAAATTTTTATTGACAGTCATTGCAATAAATTATGATGACGTGAATGTGATGTTATGGATTAATTTAACATAAATTATTTTTAAATCGCCTCTTTGGCGCCGCCATATGCAAACGGACTATTATCTTAACAAGATTTAATATTATTGCTATAATAACTTCGCTCGGTTTGACCATTTAGCCAAGCCAGAGAAACGCTTATTGTATGTATGTTTTCGAAGAAATAGGAGCGGTCAAAGAAATTTAAAACCGCGTGAATAGGAATTGTGAACTTGTAAAATATATATTTGTTTTATTTTATTAGATTATCATTACATATTGTTTGTATTCTTTACATGCTTAATCAATAAATTTATTTTTTTTCCAGGTAAGTACACGAACGGACGCACTTCCCCATAAATCGTCTTCTCAAGTTGAAGTCCAAGTAAATAATAAAGTACAGGCATTTAAAGTCAACTTCGAGTAAGTATTTTTGCCAATCATACCAGCCATTATAAGTCCACTGTTGAACATAGGCCTCCCCAAGAAAGGGGGTATATTGCCCTTAATTGCTGCGCTGGGCAAGCGTGGTGGTAATCTCAGAGCGCAGCTTTCGGGACGGGGAAGCTGCTGCCCATCCCTGCCCTATACATTTGGGCTGACTTTTTTGCATGGATATACCGCTATCTGTCGGTTCTGGTACCTTAATCGCCTCTGACGACACCTGGTACAGGGGGAGGTACTATTTTACTCTGCTAATACCTCACGGCTTCAATGGCTCCAATAAAATATTCTCATTTAAATAATTAAAAGAGAAACAGTTCATAGAACAAATCAGAGTAACGGTAGAAACACAATTGTTTCTCGTTCTCAACTTTAATTGCAAATTGCATTTCTGACTGCGCAGTAGTATAACGAGTATTGGTTCTTTTGTCTTGTTTATGGTAACACTATTAACACAAATTAGTATTGCACGTAAAACGTAAAATATTCGGTGTCAAATACAAACGTGCGGCTTGCGGATTTTATGGCTGTGTGTGCATTCTGCGTCTATAGGAGATATAAGAGTATATTAAGGTAGATCTCATTCGTTTGAGAGTTAATAAATAACCTCATTAGTATCAAGTATTTTCCAACTAACATAAATCGGTAAATTTTAATATTACCATCCGAATTAGCTTTCCCTTGATCGTTAAAATACTGTATCGTTTCTGATGGTCGAGCTTTCACCGTACCAAATTAGATCAAATTTAAGTACAGTAATTAACCGAGAAAACCTTACGAATTAAATTTGCTTTACGTATATTTTATTCTATGAGACGTCTACTACAATATATTTGCGATAGGTACTAGTAATAGAGTCACGTTTATTTCTCGCCACAATAAGCATAGACTACTTAGACAATGCTTATTCCGACGAGTATATTAATCATGGATTATTGATTTCCATTTGCTTTAATCAACATATTTTCCATGCTGCCTCTCTATTCATCAATCCTTTGTACATATACATACAACACTACCTTTTTAATTCAGGGGATAATATTTTATTCTCTAGTTATATCCCAAAAGCCGGCACATTTTTTTCTGATATTACCTGAATTTTTCTCTTGTTTTTCTGTTTAGTTGTATCGATTTCCAATTTATTTATTTGCTACAAACAGGGGGTAAATAAAATTTTAACATAATTGGATAACATTATGTCTTGTTTGTTCAAATTGCAACAAGCATGCATATATTATAATACAGTAAATATCATCATATAGTTAATTTGGCAAATCTAAAGAATAAAATCCTCTAATAACTACACATGTCACAAATGCGTAGTTACAAACAAATCAATGTTGTCTAAGATTCATAAATAACAAATAAAGTCACAATCTCATACGTTGATAAGTAGTTTAAAGCACTTGTGTTACGAATATTAACAATAGAGGATTTATACATATAATTCTTGAATCAACATCTAGACAAATATTCATCATATAAATATTTGTCCTTGGTGGGGATTGAACCCACAACATTTGACACACAAGATAAGACACACAACCGTCTGCGCCATCGGGATTTTAGTTAGGAATACACTCAAGAGCAAGTGAATGTGAAATTTCCTCATGATTCTCTCTATTTTTTGTGTATACCGTACTGAAATCCATTCGGTACTTTCAAAATTTATCTCGTTCAGACACACGATCAGATGAACCGGCTGAAGTACGTCCGAAATTTTCATACTCGAAACGCTCATACAGTGAACGTCGAGAAAGATAAATTCGCCAGGTACTATTATGAGTCAAAATTAAAAATGTAATTAAAACTGCCGGCCGGGCGGGCGGTCCGCGACCTCATTAATCGGTCGGGTAATTAGCAATTTCGTAAATGGGCTTATTCATTAATTTACCGAGGGCGAGTTAAACAACCTTAAACAAAATTGGCCCGTGTTTGGAATAGACCTGGAATAATGCTGTGGAACATCTTTTGTCGAAAAATTGGAGCCTTGGAGAACAATGGTTCTATAGTGCATTATATGTAATGCATTATAAGTTATATATATAGGAGAGTAGTCTATCATTGCCCCGAAACCGACAGATGGCGGTATATCCATCCGAAATAGTGTAGATGAAATGACCGTCGCAAAGTTACGGGAAGCTACTGCCATAGTTTTGAATGATTAAAGTTATCAATCATCATCATCAAATCAACCGTTGGACGTCCACTGTTGGATATAGGCCTCCCCAAAAAAAGCGAGAAAGTTGTTAATTTTAGTACCTCAGTCGCTTCTTACGATATCTGGTACAGAGAGAGAGGTACTACTTTTAAGGTTTTCAGTATTTCTAGTGGCACGAAGAATTTATGACGAGTGACGCCATAAAGTTTATCATGAATCAGCAAGTGCAGCGTAGGTCATTCACCCACTAGGTGGATAGACAATCTGACTAATCTTAGGATATATAGAACTGGCCCTAAATAAAATATCTTAGCAAGATATGTTGTCCAACACTAGTAGTCTTTAAGATCATATAACGGCATCACATTATTTGAAAACTGAATGCAATTATTTTCTGTACGAAGAACAGTTGGTAATGTCGGTTTCGTAAAATTTTTTATACTTATTTTTTGAAGTAACATAACTTAATTCGTGATCATAAAAAATACAAGTTATGCGATTTTAACACATAAAAGGGCCACAAATAAAAAAAAATTGTACACTTTTTTTATTTAGTTTCGTAAAAGTTACACCGATTTATTCACATTCGCGGAATAAATACACTTTTATATCTTTTTTATGGCCTTTTCGTATTTATATAACTTTCTTTCTAGGTTTATAGATAGCGTATATAAATTACTGAAATATTTCTTAGTCGACACGATCGACGACAAAAAGATTGTACTAATTAAATTTTAGTCTATGGTACAATAAGTACATACATGTCGAACAAATAAAAAAAATACGGACGCTTACTCAACTTATGGCTGTGCATTTATTTTTGTTTTTGATAAAATAATAATACTCATCATGATATTCAGAAATTTTGAAATAAAAGAATAATAAAATTGTGTATCCAACAACAAAAGATAGAAAAACACGCTTTTATACGTACAAGCATTTGTTTCAAACCGCATACGGAGTGTTCGTCTAAGAAGAAAATTTGTAAGCGGGAAATGCTCGCATTTTTCCCCTTCACCGGTTCTTTAGGGAGGGAATTCTTGGTAAACAAAACCGTAACTTCCCTATAATGCTGTTTTGTTATTCGGTTCCCGGTTCAGAAACTGTTTATAACGTAATTTTAGAGTTCGTTGGCAAGCACCCTCAGGGTACCTATAAAGTCCTGTGTATCTTATTATGAAACTTAAATAGCGTTTCAGGAACAGTAAATGTAATATTTTCACGTTATAACCAAACTTTTGGACAATTGTCGTTTTACGAGCAACTGATATCGCGATATGGTTGCCTTATTTTTTAAATACATAATATTCAATATACGTATTTTAAAAGGTATGTTCATATTTAATAGACAGTCTAGAAAGAAAAGAAGGTGCGTTCATTTTTTTTTTCAGATATCCAGAATAACAAAATATATGGTTGTAATTTGTGCTACATTGAATATTTGATAGAAGACCTTTTACCCAAAATTATGTTTAAATATAGATTCTATTTGTCATTGTGCTTCCTTTCTTTGATGAGTAACAAAAGGCTACCGTGAGGTATTATTCACATGACAGGATGATTTATTTTTGATTAAAAATATAGTACAGTTCTTGAAAACGAGCGTTCGAACGAGCGAAATCTATTTAGTCAAATCGTTGAATTAATTCGTTATATTCGTAGCAAAGGATAACACTAGCGCATTGCCAACTTTGTGGCTTGTAGATATTATGTCACATTACCGGTAATTTCACTGCCCCTCTCACCCTTCAAACCGAAAAACAATACGAAATCTTATATTTGGCGGTAGAAATAGGTTAAGAGTAAGGTACCAAAGCAGAAGACCTTTTTATTTAGGTTTACTTCGTGTGAATGCTTCTTTAAATCATTTATATCCACAAGTCACATGGTAAAAACTGGTGCTGTTTCCGTATAAAAAAAATTGAAATTTGAAATTATATACTCAATGTGATAAGTAATGATGATTGTATTAGTTATATATTATAATTTAATGGTGTCCAATAGCGAATATAAACGTATTTTCTTTGTAAAACAATAAATTATGTGTAACGATTAAAGTCACCGTAGGTATCTAGATAATGTAATTGGTTGCCAAGAAAATTAATAGAATATCAGAACACTATTTTGTGTTCAATATGATAAGCAGTTAATATTATTGTTAGATTTCTTTAATGGATTTTGTAATTTACTGCTTTTTATTAGATGATATTAATGGGAATGTTTAAATTAATTTAAAACTTGTAATTTCTCAAGTATTATTATTGATTGATATTACTTGAATACTCGAACTTATAAAGAACTGAAAATAATTTATTTGAGAAATACTTCTTTAATCCTTTAGGAACCAATGGTATTCAATATCAGATTTCGATGCCAGTTATTTAATTATAACACCAAATTGTATTATGCAACGATCTTTTGAGAGAGACACGACTTTTTTTTGTGAAATTGAAGACAAAGTAATAGCATCCATGTCCACTCCAAAATTTCAAATCTGATATTTGTTCTTACTTTCAATATATCTCAGTTTTAGTTTTGTGTCTTATGTATTATTTAACGACAAGCTCATGATAAATAATGAAAATATACTGTCGCCTTCTACTTAGGAATACCGATTGGTAGCAAAGTTAAATAACTCCTTCAACTCTCGTCGAAGCAATAACAAATTAAGGTGTTTTATTTTATTTTTATCAGTTGATTTTTTTTAATATTTACTAGTTGTTTTTTTAATTTTTTTTACATTACTGCTCAACAGTATTACACAAGTATTGTCATATGTAACTCCTAAATGTAATATTTGACCAGCTAAGTTGGGTTTACAATTATTTATATGATATAAGTCGTAAGTTTTAGATTTAGTGAGTATTGTTAACTTGATTGTGGTCTCAATTAACAGAAAAATAATTAAACTAGAGTCTAAGTTTGTGTAAAAATCTTGTTACACAAACCAACCTAAAGCTTTATATTTTTCATTGCATTTTGTTTTTTATATTGGCGGATTAAAAATTTATGTTATACAACTGAGCTGTTAGTATCTGCTATCGATACAATGTGGTAATCGGCTGCTTCCTTTTCTCATTACTGTTTTAATAGTCATGTACGAGTATAATCTTTAAATGTAATGTGTGTTAATATGAGTAAATATGGAATAATCATTTTCTGACAATTCAATTTTAAATAATGATAATATTTTTCTATTATGGATTAAAATAAAAACATGCAAAAAGAAATTTTTTCCAGGAAACCTATGGATGGAAAAGAAAAGAAGCTAACACATAGTATCAGGTATAACACGATTAATACAGTTATAATATATTGAATTTTTTAATAACGGTATTTTATCTTTATTAAATAATTCTTTATATGACACAGTTTTACATTAATGCTTATTCTTATTATTAATGACCTATTGATTTCAAAAAATCACCAAACAAATATATAATTATAACAGAAATGGTGATATTTATACACAGTCGAGACTCATTCCTCGTAAATTGAATCAACTGTGAAGCTATACGATAATCATCAGGCTAGTCAACTGATGGTTAAAATTCAATATCCAAATTTATATAATGTTTATGTTTATTATATATTTCTCATCATAGTCATTAAGTAGCTTCAGCATTATTTTGACATTCAATAAGACCAAAGAGAATATAATCTATAAAACCTGTAGACAATTAATACCTTTCTTTTTTCTTTTATTCTTTACGTACTTCTCCACATTAACTCAAAATGTCACGTCTATCAATTCGCGTTGTTTCCTTCAGTATTAATATGGTTTGATACCCAGCCTTCCGAGTGTCGGTTCAGAACCTGTGTGACAGTCGTCAGACTGCGTTATCGGCCATCTTGAAAGGCGGCGTCGCCCTGCTAGGATGAAGTGACACAACACGCCGGCATGGCTAATCTAGATGGAATTATTTCAAGATCAAATTTCTTCGTTAGGGTTTCCAAGAGATTCACAAATGCATCCGAATATTGTAAGTTCGAGTGTCTGTATAATTCTTATGATTTCACGGCTTGAAAAGAGAAGCGATTATGTTATATTTTATCATGTGTATAACTTAAACCCTAGAGAACGATATAGGCTACTTATGATTCAGGACTAGATAATGTGGGATGCAGAGTCCACGCAGATGAATTTAATGGTGCAATAGCAATTTTGGATTTTCGAATAAATTAAAAAAAGAAGCATAACGAGTAATTTAGCCAAATTACGAACGTGTATCAAATTGTATTAAAATATTTTACACAATAACTTATATCGTGTCCCTAGGAAACTCAAGATTTACAGGGATAAAAAAATTGCGTATGTCCGTCCCTAGTATGCAACATGTATAATTTAATAAAAATCAATACACCTATTTCGGATCCGCTTTGAAAGCGAAAAAGACAGACAGAAAGACGTACTTTCGCATACGTATTAAGTCTGTTTTCTGATATATATATATATATATATATATATAGCAAACGGTCAAGCAAATTATAACCGCAAATAAATGTGTGCAGCGTACCGTACTGCCGTCGAGTGTGGGAACACGACATCAAGTGAAAGACGCGATCCTACTAGATCGTAAACTAAATATTTGATACTAGCTGTGCCCGCGACTTCGTCCGCGAATAGTTGTAGTATGTGGAATAGTTTTTATTTGGGTACCATACCTCTTTACCTTAACTTATATAAACTTTGAATGTCATGTTTATTTATATCTACTCAATGGCTTGAAAAATAACTTTCACATTTCTAGATCCAAAAATAGCGATACTTCCATACAACTGTTCATCCCCCCTTTCGACCCCTTACGACCCTTTTTTCGAACTAAAAAATAACCTATGTCCTTTCTCAGGGTCTAAAGATTATCTGTGCCAAATTTCATCAAAATCGGTTTAGATGTATAAGCGGGAAAGCGGAACAGACAGACAGAGTTACGTTCGCATTTATAATATTAGTAGGGATCTAACGACATTATTATTTGATTATTAGCAATAGAAATTGATTTGAGTAGACTTGGTTTCCTTCTAGAGAGTCTTACCAGATGTTGCCAGTGTCACTATACCTATTTAATCTTGATATCGATCGAAGATATGGTGGGAATGCGCAGGCGCCGGAAAGAGGAAGTGAAAATAATTTAAGTGCTGTTCGTTTGTTTGTTTATTGCTGTGTGATATCAAATTAATTAGAAATTATTTCCGATTTGTTATGATGTAACTAGAATGGCCTTGTCTGGATTCGTATGTTAATGAGATACTTTACGGTACCGCATTCGGCCACTACAACGGCGATAATCTAAAGTAAACATGATAATGTAAAGTAAACATGTACATACATAAAAGTTTATAGTTTAACTGTCTGTAAAAGGTAATATTAGGAACTTCTGTCTAGATATGAAATAATGTTGTTTTAAGATCGCAGTCATAGTTAGTATTAAACATTAGAATGAGGGAATATTTGATTGTTCGATACGGTTTAAATTAAAAACTATTATACCAATTTTAAAATTTTACCATAAGAGAGCTTTCTTTTCCGAGTAACATTGTTATTGTTAGTGTTATTAGGCAGTTTGCAAACTGCTGGCAAACTGCTGCCTAAAATAGATTTACGTAAAAAATATTTGCACTTTTGTATCAATTAAACGCAGAAATTACTGTACTTATTTCAATAACTCGTTCATGAATAGAAAGTTATATTCTCAACAAGTGATATTCGTAACTTATTGAATCCCCATATTGTCACGGCAAAGGGAATTACGTGAATGAAACCGCGGACCGCTTCTGATATTCTATAGGGAACGTGCACGTCGATGGTGCTGCCAACTGGTGCCATTAATTTGAATGTTTTACCGTAGTTTAATATTTGACATTTACAATACGAGTAAAAAGACATAATTTTATAAGTGAAAATACATATTATATACCTAATAATAATGCATTGTTGCATTCGTGGATGTACTGGCACATCAAAAAAGACAGTAAGTCAAATGGCGTAAATTTTTATTACTTTCCAAGGAATAGTATTCACATGCCATAGTTATGTGAAAAACGGCAAAGGTGGATAAAAACGCAGTAAAAAAACAATGAAAGCAACAAAGTAAGAATGAGTTTTAAAAGCATTTAGAAAGTACTAATGATGTCGTTAATTACTTAAAATAACTAAGTTTTGTAGTTTGTAGTTAATACGACTTTTGTATGTAAACATAACCTTGAAAATCTTGATTTTTGCTTACATTTTAGACAGCACGATGAGAGGTCTGATAAGTTTCTTTTATTGTCCGCATAGTGTCTCTTCTGTCGCAGTAGTGCTGCCACCTATAGCTTGTGCACGTTCCCAATAAAGTGAACTGAATTACTTATTAGTTCCGCATGACAATAATAGATGGCGTTGTGCGGTATGGCGCAATAGGATTCAATTTTTCGGAGTGTTATACACTGGCTTCGCAGCGTAGCGGTTTCGTACCCGCCGTTCAGCCGGAAAGTCGAGCGTTCGAATCTCGATTGAGCGGCTCGTTTGAATGATTATTAACTTCGATTTACGTCAAAGTTTAATCGATATTGCTACACAAATGTATATTCCCATTGTTCATACTGGAACCGACAACGCCTATGTTACGGTTGCTTTGAATGGTGGGATATAAGATAAGTGAGCCTCGCAACTAGCTAATGCGTACCCTACTTGGCATTGGTTACTGAATAACTCATACATTCCTTTTGACAATTATTATTGCCGTAGCATCCTTTTAATATTATAAACGCAGTAGGTCTTATGAATGTTTGTTACTTTGTTCGACGCTGGAAAAGCTAACCAGATCAGGATAAAATTTTTCTCAGAAGTTGTTGATATAAGCCACTCATAATAAACCTACTTTTTTAACGCGGTTTATATATCTTTTTATATTTTTGGCAACTGTCCTCTAGATTGACAAACGATGTTGTGTCAGGATAGGAAAGTTAGTATTACTACCTTCACAAATGTTGGAAAATATTATATATGCTACTTTTTATTTTTGTAAACATGTTCCCGTGTGATAGATCAAGTTTTTTAACTTTCTCACATGGTTTGCACATTTTTGCAGTATTCTTCCCGGAATAATTATAGTTCCTCAAAAAGACCTAGTCGGCATAATCGTAAATATAAAAATAGCTTAATTTAACACAAGAGACGTCTTCAAATACATGTTCATTTTATTGAAATTCAATCTCAAATTCATATATACTTTATTCAAGTAGGCCCATTACAAACACTTTCGAATCATCAAAAAAACATAACAATAATAAAGTAATAATATTAGCATTAGTATGTCTAATAAGGAAGTGCTTGAATGAATTGCAATTATAGGTAATATAGTCGACCCTGTTGACCCAAGGGATCATAAAAGTCATCTAATACATAGATAATTCAATTAGGCCCCCCTTAAACTAATCTGCCGGCACCACACAGGTCTTACGTCTCACGTTTACTGCGGGTTATTTACGCGACCCACCTGAAAGAAACCTGCAAAAAAAAAACTGGTAGTGATAAAGGATCTACCACCACCTATGTAATTTGTTGGCGTTAATGATACCTCCTACCGGCGGTATTAAGTTTAATGATGTTCTCAATTAGGTGTGGAAATAGCTTGGCCACTTTCGTTTCTAGATAGTACTATCGCATCTCGCTATGGGTATGTGGCCCGCAAGAAAACAAAAGGGCATTATTATCGTTCATTAGCTGTAACAATTAGGCGGCCAGTCGACCCGCTAATGGCTTAAACGTCGGCAATTAGCTTCCTTGCGCAAGTTCACACATAGTATCACGATCTATAGCCTATGGTATGCAACATGCTAGAGAAGGTAGAAAATTAGGTTACGTTTAGAAGTAGGTATTGTAACGTTTATACTCTTTGCCCTTAAGCGAGATTCAAGATTGTGCGAAAGTTGGCGTGCATGCCTAATTAAGCATCGAAAGTTTATCGTGTAATTTTAATTAGTAACTTTATTGTGATAGTGATGTGACATAATGTATGATAGTCAGAAGCGTGTTATTTTAAAAAAAAACAAAAATATTTTTTTAGTGCAATCATATTAACTAAATATTGGTTGGTGTCCGCTTTCGACTTGCCGCTTACTTATCACATGGATCGTTAGTCGACTTAGTCAAAAAAAATCCCTGCTCAGAATATTATTTGAGCTTCCAAAAAATCGAATTAACTGTTGGTATTATGAATCACAAATTCAATACTTAAATATACATTGAACACCCAAACAGAACAAACCCATTTATTCATCATAAAAATATTTATCCTGGCGCACAAGATCGGGCCCGTCCATTAGCTATTTTATTTAATTATTTAGATGGATGACGTAAACAAAGTAATTATAACTTTAAAGTGGTTCTTTGTGCAGAAGTGTTCCTTTCTTTTGTCGTGCAAAAGCTTCGTACATTTCAGACTATTATATCATAAATTAAATTTGAAATCCAAGTCATTAAAGTGTTAGGTACAAATGTTATGGAAAGTATCATCAAAAATATGTACATTATGATCACAGTTATAATAAGTTTTACGCGGACCACTGCTTGTGGAGAATGCAGTGTTGTCTTATATAATTACATGTTGGTGACTTAATCCAACGCTATAATCAACTATGATCGGCTATTAATGCAGTAACCGGTGATGAATGAAGGGAATGTACGGCCTTGGTTGTCTTTTTTGAAGATGTATTTGCTGACCTAAGCTTTTGAATCAAAGTTTAAGGTTGTAGGAATAATAGACGTTATCTTAAAAACTATACTGAATATTAGAACTCGTTGGATGTTCGCAACAGACTATATTTCAAAAAGCACAATGATCATACATTCCATAGTTAGTATCATAATTACTCCCTAGATGGTGTTAGTAATAACTTTACTAACACTAAAATATAAAAAAGAAAGGTTGAGAAGCCTTACACATTCACTTCTCTTAATATCATCATTTAATTTCTCTTTTCTCTTCACTCATAAATATCATCATATAACTATTTGTACTGGGTGGGGACCCTGGCGCACAAGATAGGACACTAGGACAAAATCATATTAGTGCAGAGAAGGTTCTGTTGGCGTATACGTAATATAATTGTCGAGAGCATAACAGTCCGTTAACGAAGCAGTCATTAAGAGAATGAGCACAGGTCAATAAAAATGCTCTTGGTTGCATTGCGCGTACGCATTAAGAGTTTGTTGTTTATACATGTACAATAAGATAAAAAATCAGATATACTACCTACAAAGTATACAAAGTACTGATACATATTTGTATATGTTGGTAGATAGGTATATTATATTGCTGTGAAGATTATACATCTTATTTACCGTCGGTACGGACTTTAGCCTAGTGATTGGTGAATTGGAAATCACATATTTCTCTACCCTTTCGCCAATGATTTGTTATGTTTAATCTGTGCATGTGTGTATATGTACATACTTATTTGTAAATATTTACATGTGCATGGACGTATATGTGCATATATGTATGCATTCTTCAATTTGTAGATTACAATACCGTTAGAAATGAATATTTTTTATTATTATATATTACTATGCTATGAAAATGAACATGAATTGCGTTTTATGAATACTATAATTTCAAATTTATGAATACGACTGTAAGGTTCAAAATTAATGACAAGTTTAAATCATTTCTGTCCTAATATCAAGGTGCCGTGAAACAAGTTTACACGGGATACTCTCCTATAGTAATAAAAGTTTAAATACAATTATTAATAATCCGTTTAGGACCACAAAAACATCCTGTCTTATTGCAGCGCGTTTTGTAAAATCGTGCCAACTGTGAAACGAGTGACGTAACGAGTGCAATAGTAAATTATCTTTAACTTTAAAAAATCTGCGTTTTACAATGCACAAAACATCTAAAGTGAACATCTTAAGGTGTTTAAGATTTCTTAACTTTTCTATTTCTAAACCTTTATAAGAACCTTCTCCTGACAATAAGAAACATGTAAAAAGAAGCGGTGAATTCGGTACCGTCGTTTACGCGAGATGTCATGACCAAAAAATATAGGGTTAAATTTTTATTTATAATGTTTCATTTCATAATATTCCATAAGATTACATACTAAAATCACTTTAATTCTAGCAATCATGTTTTACTTTATATCGGTACACTTACATAGTAAATGTTGTGTTTAATCTTAATTTTTAGGTAAAAAATAATCATTCTATATTTTTTCTTATAACCACGTTAATTGAAAATAAGGATAACAATATGTATTGAACAACTAAAAATATAACAAGTATATTATAATATAACATGTAATAATCTGCAATTTCCATATCTATAAATAATATATATTGATTATATAATGATAATAAATTGATTATAATAAAATAAAAAGATCATATTTATGCACTCCAACAAAAATCAGAAAAATATAAATCAAATATTGCCTTAGCTTTTAGTAACGGGTAGCTGTTTGCAGTACATCAGTAATGGAGACTTATTCGGTTTCATCAAATAAATCGAGCGTTCTCTTTTTTCTTGGAATATAAGAGGTTGTATTTGGAAAAATAAGGCTTTATATGGTACTAGGGAAAAATAAAACACACACCTGACAACACACCAATTACCTCTCAGATTTATGTTCAAACTTCAAACTTATTGGAATGAACCAATTAATGTTTTTGATCCGCCTCTTAACAAATCATGGAGTCCTGATAAACTTGTTATAGAAATAGACATAAATCAATGAACACATAATATATATAAACTAATCGTACATATTTAAAAAAAATTGCTATTGTTCGCGGTGTGTTTATGCTTTCGAGGTTATAAAAAAAATTGGTTAGTATTTTTGTATATTCATTATATCGTTTAACAGTTCTGTATAACATTTAGGACTACCATTATTATACACCTATTTATATATATCAAAATTCTTCTTCAACAACTGGATATGAGGATGTGTGTTATCACGTAAACTACTTTGCATAAAAAACTGATGATAGAACAAAATAATGTACATTTACTCTTAATCTTATTAAAAACTAAAGTAATAGAAATATAAATAAAATAATCAAAAATATCAAACCCGCAAGATGGACAGACAATCTGACTAAAACCGCAGGATCACGCTGGACACAGGCCGCATACAACCGGTCCTATTGGAGATTACTTGGCGAGGCCTATGTCCAGCAGTGAACGTCTTATGGCTGATATGATGATGGTGAATGAAATATTAAAATAATCAAAGTAAAAAAGAACATTAATAAAACTCCGCTAGTAATTAATAAAACTAAATGTATAATAAAGATATATGCATATATTTCACATTGGTGTAGCGAAAAGCGTGCTCTTGTAGTTGTCAGCATGAATTTACACGGCCTCCTAGCACGGGCAGCGTTATCTCCGGTTCTGACTAATCTCGACCCGACACCGCGTCCGTGCGTATTGGGGACTAACTTTCTATCCTGGATACACAAAGGCTCGCTTGCCTCAACTATGTTAGAAAGAGGATAGATTTTATTGTTTGTTACTATTTATTCCTTTAGGTGTGTTGCAAGAAAGTGAGATTTGGAGACATGGAGCTTTTCCTTATCCCCGTATTAAGTTCTCTTGAATCGCTCTTGAGACCTAATTCGACTAGAAGACTCAAGAGGCATCTTTTACAAGGGGAGGGACTATTTTGTTTTATTGGTACCTAACTCCTGACTTAGGCTTTAGCTCAATTAAGCCTTAAAAGCATAACAAACAGGCACACACACTTTAGTATTTATAAAAACAGTATGATTTGTAGCTTTTTGATGATGAAATTTTTTGAAATCTGTCGATTAGTTTTTGAGAAAAATTTCACAAAAAAGCAAAAAAATTTAAGCTTTCCTGTTTATAATTTATACTAGCAGTGCAAATAAATGTTTTTGGACGCTAGAAATTTTTTAAGTGAGGTACCAATGCCGACGACCTTTGTATTAGGTCTACCTCTAGAAATTGGCATTTGTCCTACGGATACTTTGCAGTCGTAGTCACGTTCGGGAATCAAAGTGATATAACATATTAATTTAAATTTTCAAGACTAATACAGAATGTGCGTAACGGTTTTACTTAGGGCAAGTCACAGTTTTAACAAACGCGCACATTTGTATCTTAGGTTAGTGTCACAAAGGTACAAATGTTCTTAACAGTATTTCAATTACGGCCAGCCATTATCATTTCATAATTATTTATTGCATTATCCGCGAGGAAATTACATACCTTGTAATTCTGTTAAGTTTACAACCAACTTCGAGGCCTGCATTCGTAATCCATTCCGGGTCATTAAATGTTTACCGAACGCAAACATTAAACAGTTATCTTTGCATTAAATATCTACGCTGATTAGAAATTCGCGGTAATAAAATACTATGTTTAGAATCGCTTCCCTCTTACTCATTTGTGAACCAAATATGTGGTGACCCTTATTGCGTTAGGGCTAAAGTGCAGTGTTGAAAAACGGTACACAAACGTCAATATATTCTATACATGTTCGTTCCCATTAACAATTGAAACAATATCTCAACGAAACGATAATGCGAGTGCTTGGGTGGCGCTAGCTATAAATGATTCATTGGGAACAGTTACAGTATATTCAGATCTTTATTGCTCGAGCCTGGCAATAAACCTTGGCAATTGAGGCGTAAGGAACACATGCCATAACCAAGAAAATTCTATAATGTCACTTACATAAACTACAAGTGACTGCATTATATACGCACTTTCAATACAAGAAATTTTCTCCACATCCATAGCAATATGTCCCTTTATAAATGAGAAAATATGTATTTTTCATTAGCATAAAGTCCCCTCGGAACGTGGTCTAAAATTAAGACTAAGCGGACGAAGCCGGGGACAGAAAACTATTACCAATTTATACCGATCGTTTACTTGATCACCGCACTTATCTTCCAACATTATCTCTATATTTATTTCTATCGTTACAATTTATTGAATAAGTTAATACAAGAATTTATTTTAAAATACTGCTTTGGACAATGTCCGTTGTTCTGTGCTCCGTGAGAAACAAGCTACCGAAGGAAATTTTACTATAATCTACAAATTACACTATAATTTTCATCAGATGCTAAACGCGATATACATATACCCGCAATCAAGTTTACATCTAAAAATAAACACTTGCCTGGCGCCGCATAATTGAGACTTAATAATGTCAGACGTCAAGAATGTCAATAGACTTAAACCCACGTACGATGGCCCGATATCGCTAATTGAATCACTACTTCGCCACTAGATGGCGCTGTACATAAAATTACCAACATATTAATCATCACAATCGATCGTTTAGAGCCCCATTACCAGTAAGCGACGGCAAAACTATCTGTGTGAACATTGTAATGGCAGATAATTAGTACATTGCTGTATTATTACTGGACACGCAACACGCCGGTGTTCTTATATCGGTATTGGTTATTAGATCAAGCGTCGTCGGTGTCATGATCGCGATCTTGGTAGAGGGAGATTAGCGGTTAGCTATTATGCTTCCAAGAGATCTTTATGAAATGTCGTGTACTAAAGCGAAGGTATAATTAAACAAAATATTGTACGTTGCTTCCAATTTACGATACTATCGCGTAATTGTTAATTCCTAACCGGACAATTATTGCAAATCAAAGCTTATTCAGATTATAGTTAAATTATGCGACTTATTTTATAATATTTATGGATTAAGTTAGTAGTTTCGCGTAGGCTACAAGAATTTCCTGTGGTATTACAAATCAAACATTACAAAATTTAGTACATGGTTTCGAAGAAGAATAAAGCAACTGAACTCTGTCTTATAAACACTTGTGTAAAATCAAATTTCTTTTGAATAGGTGAAGATCGTTGGGTAGTGTAGAATAGGGCTTCCCTCTGTATACCCCTGAGGCGACTGAGGTACTAGAGGAGACAGTTGACGAAATATCTACCCGAAACGGCGTAGCTCAAATACAACAGGGCGGGGATATGCAACATTTACGCCACGAAGCTACCGGACTGCCATCATGCCTGCCTTTTATTTATCTACTCCCTTTATCTTTCTATATCCATCCGTGGACGTTTTATAGCTATTCTGGTTATGACATAATAAGGTCCGATGTGTTTGAAAAAATTAACTAAGATTTTGGGTTAAGTTCTTCGGAGCTGTTGGTAAAAGTATACTGCTGTATTTTACACCCATCATTTGAGATTTAGAGGCATAGTCTTCGGTCAAAAACCAGGCTTATGCTACATAAAACGCCATATAATAGGTACAAATTATTCACAATAATACTTAAACCATCACCCAAAACGTATAGACAAAGGCAGAAGAAATAATTATAGTAAATAACATCTTTACAGTGCTAGCGAAAGCAAAATCATTATAGACACCACGCCATCTGGCGCCAACTGGAACGAAGTATTCCAGATAGCACTCAGACGACCTGACCTCTGAACACTATGTTGCGGCAAATGTGGGAAATGAATTTCGCAATCTCATTTTAACCATTTGCAATAAAGTGGCGCCAACTGTAACGGTCGAACGTGGTTTGTGTTGGTTATTTATGTGTGATTTAAAACAATGTAGGTAGTTAATTAAGTTATTCTTTTCTCGTTCCTATAAAAGTATGATAAGCATTTCGCAGTAATATTCGTTAAATCCGCATCATTCAGCGCATACTGTCAGCAATACATTTAGATAAAATTTCCTTAGATATTAGAACAGAATTTTATATAGTTACGTCCGTACAAATGTCGTCTGCATTGGTAGCTCACTCTCACCTATTTCAATTGCTAACTAATAGTGTTCGCATTGCTGTGTTTCACTTTGAAGGGTAGGAGATGCAGTAAAATTGAAATGAAAATAACGGTGCAGCAGCGGTTACGCTTGCTATCACACAGACTTTATTCTTGTTCGTCGAGCTGGTAAAGAAATAATAATAATTGTATGTCCGCCACAAATTTGCTTACACGGTTTTTATACTTCATGAATCGTCAGTAAAACCCTTACATTAGTGCTGCCATCTGTATCAGGTGACCCCGCTAATTTGTGCGGACCTATCTGTCGCACTTAAAATCATATATTTCCCACAATTTTATAAATATGACCAAGAAGAATTTAATAAACAACAAGTTCAGAAAATTTACAAACCAGTTATAAAAAAAAGCATGGGAAGAATGAATGATGATTAATGTCAATTTCAAAAGTTTTACACAAAATAACAGTGATCCAGTAAAATCAACAAGAATCATGTCAAATTTTTCGTCTATCTTAAAGTATCTATGGCTTGCGTTTTCACGGAAAATTTGCTGAGACATAGCTTTTAGCCATCGTAAACTGTCAGCAAAACCCATGTCAAGGAGATCCATCAAACTGAGAGGTGGGCCAGTAATCCGGCCAAGTAATGAGGGTAGTGACGGGAGCACACCAGCCTTATACTGTGCTATCAGGTTAAAAAAATATGACATAGTCTTTATCACAAATGTTTTACTATAATTCGATTCTGTTATTATTACCGTTTGTCATTTTAAATCAACTGCTTTTCACATGAAATGGTCATTATTATTTTTTTTGCCTGTTTATTGCGGACTTGACTAACAGATAGCTAATGTTATGAAGAGTAATAATAAACTCGTTACACACATATGTATATACATATATTTCGCCTGTGTTCTATCGGGGTAGGCAGAGACTATGGATATCCACTTAGATCTTGGCCTACCTCACTCACTTCCCTTACTCGCATAAGTCCTTTCAAACGCGCTCGTTAATTCTTGGTACTTCTGACCTGGCCCTTATACCTCTTCTACCTGGTTAAGATATGTTCGCCTAGGTCGTCCTATACCAAACTTTCCATTCACTTTCTTTCTATATAATTGTGCAGTAAACTCAGTTACTTGATCAATAATTTACAAATTTATGGTAAAACGTGTTTGTGATCTAAAATATAGAAAGCAACAGATCGGTCTATACGAGTTCATTAGAATTCTACAATAGTATAAAACAAAATCGCTTTCCGCTGTCTGTCTGTCCCCATGTATACTTTTTAAAACACCGGAACAGATTTTAATGCGGTTTTTTTAATAGAGTGATTCAATCGGAAGGCTTCCAATGTATGTAATGACGCCAATAAACAATTTTTTTGTGATTACATTGCAAATGCAGGCTGAACCCAACTAGGTAGATCAAAATAATGTACTATAGTATTTATTATACACATCAGGGATAACCAATAATAACCATTTTTTTATCTTCATTTGACCAACGCGAAGCTGGATCAGGTTGCTAATTAAACAACAAATGCGAGTTGTATAGTTCTAACTTATTTAAAAAAAAATTGACTGTTTAATATTACAATATATATATATATATATATAAATGCTGTATAGTTTAATCTGTCGTCTCGTGCGCCTCCACAACTAGCGCGAAAATGTCACTAAGGTTTACATCCAACACTGTTAAATGTTCAAATTTTAAAATCTTAACGGTAACTTTAAGTATATATTTATAATGCATTCCTTTCGAGAACACTTATATCCATTTGAACTAAGCGTTAGTTTCAACACTCGAGCCTACTCAAGTGTCGCCCGAGCATCGGCATTGCGCACTCGTTTACTCGGCCCATCACTAAACGTCGGCTATTAGGGCAGCGATAAAAGAAAGTAGCAGACAATGTCTCCAGGATTATGAACTAAGATGTGAAACGTAACGGCCTGCGACACCTGCCGGCTTTAAGGGGCATTAAGGCCCCCTCAATTTGGGCCTTTCAAACTCGCCGAATTTTACACGTTTTATTTAATGTACACTTAAACCGGGCACTCATTACACATTTTCGAAGGTGAAAAGTTCCTAGAGTTTGTGTTTGTAAACAGGAAAATGTTGAGCAAAATATATCATTATCATCATCATCATCACACCTGCCATTGGAAGTCCACTGCTGAACATAGGCCTCCCCAAGAAAGGAGGAATTTGCCAATAATTGCCACTCTGGGCAAGCGATGCTGCTGCCCATCCGCGCCCATGTGCGGATTCGGATGGATATACCGCCATCTGTCGGTTCTGGTACCAACTTTAGTTGCCTCCTAGTACAGGAGGAGGTACTATTCCACTCTGCCGATACCTCACGGCAAATATAAAGAAATAAATATTACATTAAAAAATATTACGGACCACCATCGATTAATTCAATTTTACGATCCCGCAAAACCTACGCAGTCCGTTGTACCTTCGATAATTATTACATTACAACGCGGTTATTAAAATCAAGCCCCGCTTGCATGTCTTAATGCTTTATTGATATGGTATCTTAATTGCGTCTTAAATATTCTTATGATTGCGTGCAAGTAATTGAACATATAAATTGTATCATAAACGAAAGCTGTTGTCTTATGGGAGAGCAAAAAAAATATTGACGATCCAAACCATCGCCGTATACATCGAAGATTCTGCACCGATCGTTATTTGTTCCACGGAATATAAATCTCGATTTTATTTTCAAAGCACAGAGAGCGAAGTTTTTCTGAGGCATAAAAATGTCTTTTTAGTATTTCACGTTTGCAGTGAGGAGTTGCTCACCTATAGCAGCTTTGTTTCCGCAGTTTTTTTTCGTGTTATCGGAAGTTTGCATCGCTATTAATTTAATGGCGATTTTTCCCGACCATTAGTTAGGTTTATCGATTCGACACAAGCAATTAGTTGAGATCGGGCCGGCAACCGCACTGTGTGATCGCCGGCAAATGATTGATGATGACTTATGCTCATTACCGAATTCTCCCCTCCCCTTCTTATCGCAATCACGGCTCGGAAAGTTTCTCGTTTGGAGATTACCGTCGTGCATGGTGTTGATAACTATGTATGAGGTGATGAATGTCGTTTGAGTTTGTTAACGATATTTATTAGACGTAATCTTGCAGTCTCCATCAATTACAGTTTATTGCTTTGATATTGGAATTATAAATGAACTTACCTCACTACTATTTATAACCTATTAAAGGATATCAATATTACTGCTTCATAAAAAATCAACTTACCAACTTGAAGTTTATTATTTCCTGTCGAAGCATTCTGTAGAATGCATGTAACTGCAAAGCAATAAAAACTTTTAATCGCAAACGACAGTTCCCTAAGCCATAATTGCAAAGGTTCATCATTATTCAATGACATCGTTGGAACATGACATGTATGTAATAACTCTTTATTTTTCCAGTGGGCGGGATGTCTCGAGGCGGCAGCGGCGCAGGCAAAACAGCGACTGCCAAGCGCGTGCCGCCCCCCGCCGTGCCCGGAGACGCATTCGGGACCCCCCAGCACCGCCACTCCGGGTCCAGCTTCGGTTCACAGGGGTATGCTTCGTGTGAAGAGCAGCCGTATCCTCAACCGCCTGATACGCCGTCACATACTCGAGGTAGGTTTTAAAAATTTGGTTACAATACTCTATGGAGAAAGGTCTAAAGTCTTTTTCTCACACACGCGATAGCAAATTTTGAATTAATACCTGCCTTAGTCGCCCTCTCACTGGCACTCCACAATCGCTATCAATTTACAAACTTTTCCCCGTCCCATACTGTACTAGTGCGGCCGGGCTCACTCTGTCCTCCTCTATTGCAAGCAACGAATTAACCGTCCTTAACGAAGAGTCTCGAGTCGAGATCTGGCCTTAGACACGCCCTCGAGTGACAGCCATCGATCCCGAACACCACTCCGGTAGCGCTAAATTGACGCATGAGTATATGTAGAATTAGTTTAGTTACAAAAGTCTCCTGCTTGTTTTTGATTTTTGTTTAACAACATCATAGTCCTGATGATTTTGTTAACAAATGACAATCGGTCTGTCCCAGCTTAATAATCTAGCTACTTATGAAAGCAAACGGTACGAGCTAAGCGCGCTATAATTCTAAACTTTTACACATTGCTATCTGCTGAAATATCGAAAATAAACCTAGATAACTAATTAAATAACAACATCAAATTTACAAAATAGTTATAAGGCGTATCGACGGGCCCGAGGGCGCAGTTGGTAGTGATCCTATTTTTGCGCCAAGGGTCGTGGGTTCGATTCCCACCCAAAGCAAATATTTATATATTGGTATTTGTGCTAAACTAAACTGCTTTAAGCGACTTACCACTGGGTCAGGTCATTGTAAGAGATGTTGTGGGAATTTAATATTATTATTATTGTAAATACAACACAAATTTTATTTGCGTCCTCTCACCACGAAGCTTTCATTTTCTTTAGATTTTGATAAAAATAACAATTTTATTAGCAGTAATAAACTTCAGACACAATATGACGTAACAATATCGGTAAAATAAATGACAAAAACCAGCATATTGAGAAATTGGAGCTACAAAAGCATACACACGAGTAGGTTATATTCGACCACATTTTCTCGTGGCGGCCGTGATAATCTTCAGATGATACGATAGCCTTAAGTTTAAAGGCTTAACCTCACAGCGAGGTATTCTTACCGTTGCTTTAACTGCAACTGTTGACCCACATTATGATTATAATTATCATTATCATTGTCTAGATCCCAAATATGGAAGGTAGACATATAACCTGTAATTTTTCCCGAATGATGTATCCGAATTGCTTTTGGCTATGGCCACTTGTTTAAAACCTTAAAGAAAGTAATGCAACAGTACATTTCATATCTTTAATTGGGGTGGACTTCTTCACTTGCCTTTCGCCCTGCGCCTACAGTTCTCTATATTTTTTAAGTCCGTAATTACTTGAATTCAAGTTATTTGCACTTTAATTATTATGATTTAAAACTGTTGGAACACAAAGTTGTACTATGGAACTGAAACTAGATTGGCTACTTTTTCTACATCGCTAGTAGAATCGCAATTCCGGTTACCGGAAAGTCGGACAAAAAATGACAAAAGTTAAATTAACCGCGACGTGAAGCCGTTAAAAGAGAGAACGCGTTAATGTTAGAAAATATCGCGAGTAGAATATCAGTATCTCGTTTTTTGAACATTAAACTTACTAGAGCTATAGTTTATTTTGTAATTTGTAACGGCTCGGAAATCATACTTCAAAAGTTCTATACTCTGTGGTATTTGTTATCTGTCTGTTCTTTTAAGTTATATGAACAAACTTCTCTCTAAATATGCACTGCAGAAACTCAGGACATAATGTATATCCGACAAATCTAGATGCATTAGTTTTTTTATGCAAATTTAAACAACATGTCGAATTTCTTCAAGATGATTTCAACAGACAAGTCCAGACCAAATTTCATTCCAAATAAGTATCAGAGACATTGACCCTAACGCGATAGTTTACCTGAATTATGAAAGATCTACATAAAATCTCTAGGCCTGTATTACAGTAGTAATAAATATTATGTCCATTCCAGATGACCATTCAGACTATGGGAGCACGGTGTCGGGAGTGTCAGGGGTCAGCGGGGCGAGCGGGAGCCTCGGGAAGAGTCCAGCGGGCGGTGGCACATTCACCTTCCCGCCTCCATCACAGCCTCTCACGCACAAGGCAGCTGTTTACTACCACCATCAGCTAGCGCTTAGCGATGACCAGGGAATTGATATGACCCAGGTATGTTTTGAACTACTGTGTATATACTGAAGATAAAGTACTATATTCTCTTGCAAGTGCGAATAGGATAAATACCTAGCTATTTAATCATATCAACTAATTGAACCTATATATACTACAAATCACAGCAAGACACCAAACTTAAAACAGTTTCGCACCTGGATAAAGCTGACTATGATTAAAGACTATTAGCAGTTACTCTTTCTAAACCTTGCCATACCAAAGCCCTGCAGTCAACTCAAGAGACTAATGATGGGTTCGGTGGCGCATTCGCTAGTGTCACTATTTTATGACCAAGGACCAACTAAGGACAAACATTTATATAGTAATTTATATGAAAATTCGATATACGTAACACTTTATGTTTTAGTTATAAATTTATTGACAATTTGAAACTTCAGACAACATGGTATTTCTCTTTATACTTACTACTGCACGAATATTAAATTTTTCTGTTTCTTTTCCAGAGCCCTGGTCGCGATAGTCCCGGTTCTTCTTCTGGTTCTGCAGGCTCCGGCAGCAGGCACTCATCCGCGTCCCTGGACAGTGGGAGAGCGTCTGGCCGAATGCCTCACCACCACCACGCAGCCTGCCACTGTGGCGATACAGCTGACCGGGTTCGAGCTATGATTACACAAGGACTTCCTGTAAGTAGTAATGCTTTTTTACTCGAAGTATAATAACTCTAGCAGAGAAATACACATTCCAATGGTGCATCTCTTTACCCTTAGCCATAAAGTTCTAGAAGACAATCTGGTAGTTTACTGGATTCTACTCCGTACAAGCTGGGATGTTGCTTCTGAAAATCAAAGGTTAAAATTTGCCTACAGTTTGACAGTCCGTTTGTCTTACGCGAAAAAACGCCCGATATATGTGGTCACAAGTGCCTGAAACAAAACTGTGACTTTAATACCAAATGTGGACAAATCCAAAATATAAGAAAAATCATGGGTTTATAGTCAGATAATAATCAGTAGATCCATGATAACTGTAACCAGAATTTTTTCATTTTTATGTATGGGAAATGATCTCCAAGATATTACAATTCGTATATCTTACAGTAGATTTTCAAGAAGAATTCACTATTTGTTAAATTTATCTTTTACAGGACCCCGACATAATTCACGCCTGGCTAGCCGACCTTCAAATGGAGGAGTATGCAAGACTGTTTATCGAGGCCGGCTACGACCTACCAACGGTGACGCGGATGACGCCCGAGGACCTCACCGCCGTCGGTATCAAGAAGCCCAACCACCGCAAGAGGTTAAAGGCTGAACTTGCCAACCTGAACGTGCCTGACAATTTGCCGGACTATATACCGGTTAGTAATACTCTTATTAAAATCTAGTCTTACGTCATCCCCTGCTGTCATAAGCCTCTTATATAATTGATTTCCCTGCCGATAATATAACAACCCTCAACGCGTCCTTCTCTTGCCCCCTCACGTGCACTCCACAATCAGCTACACTACACACACATGTCTTTCGTACTGCAGTCCCTGTCTCATCGGGCGATAACCGGCCGCTTTGCGCGGCCGGGTTTACTCTGTCCTCGCAAAACTTACTTCATCCCCCAATGACGGCCACCCGAACCTATGTCGCGTCTAGGCTTTTAGAGGCGCCCTCGGGTGATCGCCGTCGATCCCGCAAATTCTGCGGGTGCGTCCGTAGCTAAACGCGTGGTCGCCGCTGCGGAGCACGCAGGATAATACGGGCACAAGGTAGCCCACTAACGAACGACCCAGCCCTTACTTTCGATGTCGCTGGAATTGACGTCCGAGTAGTCCGTCTACAGGTTCACTTGAAAAATAAAATTAAGGATACTTCACTCACAATTAAAATATTATTATGGGCGCAACGGACACATTTAGCGAAAGTAAACTTAAAAGAAAACATTTCGTTTGCTGATCTAAAGCATGTACTAAATCTAGTTAAAAATATATACAACAAGCAATTTCTAGATATAACAACAGTTTCTTTGTAATGTATGTGTAATGTTTTATACATTTTACACAAAAAATATTATATATATATATATATATATTTACGTTACGTTTCACATATTTAAACGTTTTTTAAATATGTGAAACGTAACGTGAAATTTACCTGCTGAAACGAAACCATACTGAAAAACCCAAAGTTTTGTTACCCTCAATATTAAAATTGTATATTAAAAATAATAATAATAATAAAGTATTATACGTAAAAGTAGTCCCTCGGTTAAGCCACCCTGTTCACCTGGTTTACGTCAAAAATCTATATTGTGTTCAAAATTGGTTGTGTAATAATAATGTATTTGTATTTTTGATCTGATGTCTGATGTTGTCTAGTGTTATACGTAAACAGAAAAACAATTCTTGTAACTTTTGTCACAATAACTCGTTGTACAGCACACAGGTGATAAACGAGAAGGGTTACAAGATTCACCAATAAATTAACAAACTGTTCTTCTGAGGTAGTACAACAAATTTTTTTTTTTCGGACGAACCTATTGCTGGACTACTCAGACGTCAATTCCAGCGCCACCGAAAAAGAGGGCGGGGCCTCTCATAGATGAGAGGTCCGATGCCCGTATTCATCCTGCGTGCCCCGCGGTCGCGCCCGCAATGGCTTGCGAGATCGAGCGGGACCGACGGCGCGCCCGAGGGCACCTCTACAGGCTCGAACTAGGCTCGGCCGCCGTCGTAGGGGTTGAATTTACTATGAATCCCGATTGAGCCCGACAGCTCTAGGGCTGTCGGTTATCGCTCGTGGGGGCAGGGACTGCACGCGTTCGCCGGCGAACGCGGTGTACTGCTCTGTTGTACGAGTGCATGAGGAGTGTAAGTGATTGTTTAGTGCCAGTAAGAGGGCGAGGAAGGGCTGCGATTTTCGCGGTTAATTTATCGGGAGGGACAACAAAGAACTGCAATTTTGGTTTATATGAGTGCACAAACAAATCTTATATGCGATATCTACATTGACTAGAGGCGCCATCTATTGGGTTAACTTAAAACTATTTGATGGAAGTCTGCTTCTATAAATTCGTATTGTGCGATATTGCAGGGCTCGCTAGAAGAATGGCTGCGGTTGCTACGTCTAGAAGAATATGGTCCAGCTCTGGTGGCACAAGGATACCGCACTGTGCATGACGTCACTCAACTCGCATGGGAGGTAAGTAAATTCAAACGACCAATTAATTCCATATGAATTATTATCATATTCAACTTAATATGATTTATATACTTCATGGTTCACGAGTTCCAGGCGATCTGCATGTATGTTTGTACTCGCAATGCAGGCGTTTGGTGGTGTTTTCGTGGATGCAATTAGGCTTTTGTTGACCCACCGCTCTTGGCTAGGTCATCCAGGCTTTGGCAAGGTTGCCCTCTGGCCGCGAGTTCCCGCTTGTAGGCCTTGGTGTCCGGTGGCCTGGCGTACAGCGGCGCTATACTGCGCAGATGTGGATTCGCCAGGGAGGCACCGTCGGCGCGCGCGAACATCGCGCTCGACAGTCTGCGGATGAACTCTTCTAGATATTCTATCTTTAGGTCCCGGTGTATCGTCGAATTTCGCACCATGTGTGGTGCCTCGACGATTGTGCGTAGAGCGCGGGGCTGCTGAGATTAAAGGCGGCCTTTACTGGTCCGGCTGTTAAGTGCGTACCATGCCGGGGCTGCATATGTTAGGTGAGGTCGAACATATGTCTTGTAAATTCCTAGCTTCGTTCTGAGCGGGAGTTTGGAAGCGAGTAACGGGCGGAGTTGATGCGCGCCCGACCTGGTTTTTTTGATCACTTCTTGGGTGTGGTGCTTCATCCTAATGTGGCCGTCTATTATAATCCCCAGGTATTTGACCGTGTTTCTAGATGTGTACCTTCTCCTACTGGTATGTCGTCCATGTACAGGCTGTACAGCGCGGGCGAGATGCAGCTGCCCTGAGGTACACCAGCCTCAGCGGCTCGTTTTGTTGATAGATCGTTTTCAACTTTCATTCGAAAATACCTGTTATTGAGGAAGGAAGCTACCACTGGTGTGATCCGGCGAGGTTTCTGTGACGTCGTTAATTTGTAGTCCTGGTGCCACACATTATCCAACGCCTTCTCCATGTCGAGGAGTACTGTGGCGGTGTATTCCTTCTTGTTGAAGGCCAACGTCATATGGTGGAATACTCTCGACAGTTGTAGTGAGGTGGAGTGTTCTGTCCGAAATCCGAACTGCTCCTTCCTCGGTGTTATGTGCGGTTCCAGATGTAGAAGCAGCAACTTCTCATACACCTTAGGTACCGTAGGTAGCAGTGTGATAGGACGGTAACTTTTGGGCTTGAGTACGTTCTTTCCGGGCTTGGGCAGCATAATTACTCCTCCAGTTTTCCATGCTTTTGAGAAATGGCCTGTTCTGTTAATGCCGTTGAACAGGCGGGTCATGGTGGAGATGCTTTTAAGTGGGAAGTGTCGTAGCATGTTGTTGGAGATGTTGAGGCCAGGTCTAATGTATGAGATTATATTGTATTAATACATTTATATGCACGAAAATAAAAGGTTTATGAAATATACGGTTCTTGGAAATAATTCAAATGTTTTCGCCGACTGCATTTGAAAAACGCAGGTTTAACGCCTAACATCTCTAGGAAAAGTGATTTTTTATAAAAAAAAAATTCTTGAAATGTAGCTATAATTTTCGAAATAAATGCTGCAGTGATATAAAATATCCATAGTATATATTCGGTACGCTTACTTTTAGGATTTGGAGGACATGGGCATTGTTCGCCTCGGCCACCAAAAGAAAATACTCCTCGCAATCAAAAGAGTGAAAGATATCAGAGCGGGAAAGCGAAGCATCAGCAACCAAGGATCCCTGGATTTTACTAGGATACAGCCGGGACAGGTCAGTACCATAGACGAGCATGATAAATTTTAAATTGTCTTTAGTGATGTTTTAGAATATTAGACCTTCATAGATTATAGATGACTGTGGATATGTCTAAAGAAAGATGCGTCTATTTTTTTTTTATTAGTTTTGTTGAGGTTTTTTTAATGAGATTTATTTTTTCTTTTTATTCAAAGAAATTAGATGGCCTATTAATGACCACCGTCCGCCGTCATCTTTTAACAATTTAATTTACAAATAGATTGCAAGTTAGAAGTTTCTATGTCAAATCAATATTTTCAAAGCATCACTTTGAATTATTTCTTTTTTATGTTATTTTTATTTACTTTTGTTTATTTTCATTTCATATAAACCATTATTCATCTTGATAGGCAAAGCCAATTTATAATTTTTAATCTTTACGATCTATAAAAACTGACAAGTCTAATTTATTAATTTTCCTTGCGATATTTACTAACGCTTGTTGTAACGAAGAGCGTTTTATAAAAGCTTTGTATAATTTTGACTAATCTGAATTATGTTCCTTTAAGCCCAGAAGGCTTTAGTTGTCTGCTCCATGTGGAAATCTAGCACAACAGCTGGAAAATTTTCGTTGCAAGCCAGAATAGTTTGGACACTCGGGAAAGTGGGGTCCAGAAGGACGAAATTGGCATATGCGTGAATCCCACGTACCAAAAAATATGACGAAAATATCAACATTTCCCGTTGAGTTCATAAATCGTTGTAATTCCGCTTAAAATGACTTTTAGAAGTCTTGTCCATCGCCATAAGTGTCATTGAATAGAGACGTTACAAATCTGCGACTATTTTGAAAATAAAAAAACTAACTTATAAAAAATAACATTACAACAAACATGACAAACGAGACTAAGAAATCTATTAATAAAATTGTTTAACTAAAACAAACCATTTTCTGTAGTATTTTTAACACCGTTTATTAACTTTAACATATTTTGCTCGACGTTTTAACGTCACTTTTGAAATAACAAAAACGTTGAACAATACATGTAAAAGTCACATAAAACGAGTGTTAAAGCCGTTATGAAGACGTGTTTTAATAAAAGTTCAAGTTCCTTTTGTGATCCTCCTGTCGATTAGTCTAAATGTTCACCCTTCCTCTCCCGGAAACCGTTCCTAGAACGGATCGATCCCCGCAATCCCCACAAATAGTCGCAAACTTGTCGTCGCCAGCCACGCGTCACCCGCTGCATCCATATCATACCACTAGCCCAAAGCAGCATGTGAATGTTTTGTTTTCTTTTCTTTTCCAAACACAATCCGCACTTGGACATAATCGGCTAAAGGATTTATATCCGAGGGAGCTCCATTACCAGCCTTGGCAGGAGCGCCACGCCCGGAGTTACCATAAACCCCCCGATCTAAACTTTGACGCCCTAGCCACGCCCCTATGCGGCACAGACTTGGTCCCCATACAGGTATGACAACCTCCTTTGGCACGGTCTCGCCAGTATGTTCTCCATGCACTCACCGGCTTTAACGTGCACCCGTTTGTAATAGAGAACGTGTTTGTTTATGTGTGTTGCACAGTATCTGTTTTGAGCGCACTATTTGTATTTTGTTTCCACTCCCACTCTTGCCTGCACGGTATTTTTAAGTATTTTATTCTGCCTATAAATATGTTAAGTTAAGATTTAACCTCAGTAGCATGTTTTTTAACGATACTAAAATTGTATAAATCACTTACAAAAAAACTAATCGAATAAAATAGCATGGTAGGTAATTGAAACCTCTATGCCGTACTTCGTGAGGCTGAATGTTTGTAATTGTATTTTATAATGTAGGCCTTTCAGTACTCGTATTTTTAACTCCAATGTTGAATCTCGATGTAAATAATAACTATCAATTCAGACTTGATGGTTGGATTGAATTACATTTTAATAACGAATGAATAACAAATGCCAACAGATCCGTCACCCGCGCGGTAAGTCGCTTGAGAGTCTGGAAGACCCGTCAGAAAGAACGTCGCATACGACATTCTCCCCGGACGCGGGATTCTACTACGGCGGAGGGCAATGGCGGCGGTCATACGACGACGGTGACATCACGCCGACAAACGACAGTTCGTACGAAGGAGGCGGTACACTGCCGCGTCCGCGAGGCCTGGTCCGCCCGCGTCCCGTCGCCAAGATTCAAGCGACACCGGCGTATAGAGACAAATCGCCGGATTACGCTTACGATGAGATAGCGTACTCGGCGAGACTGCAGCGTGTGGCGTACGGGGCGAGTCCACACGTGGCTCGGAAGCCCCCGCCGGATCCTCCCAAGAGACAGAGCTCGCAATACGCCCCGTTCACGAGATTCGGGCAAACGACTGTGGAAATTCACCCCGAGAAGAGTTTGCCCCTCAGTTTGCCGGCGTATCCCTCCTCGGACTCGTTGAGCGTGTCCCTGGACAGCACGGGGCTGCTGCCGCCGCCGCCAGCGCCATCCTCGCCGCCGAGGAGGTACGACGAGGACAAGCTGCGCACTGGCTCTGATGCTAGTTTTAAGGTAAATTTTACGTTCTCAATTTATTTTATCGTACCCATTAGTTTCAGTCGAGATGACTAAAAGCTCATTATCATCATACCAGCAATTGGAAGTCCACTGGTGGACATAAGCCTCTCCAAGAAAGGAAGCTTTTTGTCCATATAATTACTGCGCTGGGCAAGCGTGTTAGCAATCGTAGAGCGCAGCTATCGCGACGGGGATAGCTGCTGCTACCCCTCCCCGCCCTGTGCATTCGAGATGCATTGTTCTGGATAGATATATCTGTTGGTTCTGGTACCTTAGTCGCCTCTTACGACACCTCATGCAGTGGGAGGTACCTGACGGCGCTGCCGGTACCTCACGGCACTGCCGGTACCTGACGGCGCTACCAGTACCTTACGGCACTATATGCTCATAGTCGTTAATTTGTATGAACTTCGATTTTACTATAGATAGATAAGATGTAATAAGTCGTTTCATTCTTTATTACTTACTAAGCTTTGGGCAGTACGTACCGACCTAGCGTACCTAAAATTCCATGGTTTGCCTGACTTTTAAGATTCCTATGTTTGACAAGTTTTTGTCGAGTAGGTAGACTACTTATTTATGTAATTAGTATAGGTACACATACAGATTACTGTCATGAATACCTAATATTCATAATTAAATATAATATCAACCAGACCTAAGTAACCTAGTAAACAACATGTTTTTTCAAGCAAGCCGTAAATAATAAATGATAAAGAATACAACCAAAAAATTTACCACTATGACGAATTATTTTTCTGCTCTTTAGTCGATTATGACATTCTATGTGGAGCTGGATGCCTCGGCCGCCAGAATTTTTAAATTTTCTTATTAAAAGGGGAAAATCTATTACACATCTATGTCTTCGCCACTGCTTTTCGGTTCATTGTAGCAACAACACATTCGGGTTATTGGATTGTATAAGGAAATATTGTTTTTGTACATTAGTTTGACTCTATGTGATGTGGATGTACTGCTTTGGTATGGTAAAAACGTATCTCAAAATTTTTCAGTCGAGTTCGAGCACTGAGTCGGACAGCATTCCGTTCGCGAACGAGAACGCGGGCACCATCAAACAGAACCGGGGACAAATCAGCGGCCGACCGCACACCGTGGACTACGGCCGCACCGGCATTGGCCTCGCCAGCCTCCCCCCCAGGAACCCCGACATCAAACCCCCCACCCCTCACCTGCCGGAGAAAGACGAAGCCAAGAGCACGGAGCCGGTCGATGTGCTCAACGACATCGGCAACATGCTGGCCAACCTGACTGACGAATTAGACGCCATGTTGGAAGAGGAGAAGCGCCAAGGGCTCACGGATTCCTAAAACGGCCGACACGTTTAGAAACGAAACTCGAATATTTAAGTATCGATAAAATCCAAAGAGTATCGTCATTGGCAATTTTCGTCCTGAACCGATAACATACGCTGATTCTCTTCCGTGTTTAGGCGAACTTTCATGAATTTCTTCATAATTATCAAGATTAAAAATCACGTTTAGAAATGATAATTTTAAAATCAATCGTCTCTTTTCCGAATGTTTTCAGGTAAGAGAATCGGTTTACAAAGGCTTATGAGTGTATCGCGTACATCGTTGACAATATTGATGCAAAATGAGAAAGCAATGAAATATTCTGTCCAGAAACAGCCCGCTTGCTTAGCACGGTAAAATCGTTACTATCGTATTTGGATCACGTCCTGCCATTGCCAGCAACTTATGATATACCTATCCACTGGATATTGTACTATAGTTTTCAATCTAAGTAGCATTTGTACCTTTGTAGTATATTTTCTACATATTCAATGTATGTAATTAATTATCATTTGAAGTGTATTGACATTATTTGTATCATTTATATTCTTGTAAACCGTGAGTTTGTCTTTATTTATATAATATCTTGAATAACAATTTAGTTCCTTATTTAATATTTACTAAGGTTTATTTTTGGTTTTTATTATTATTGGAATTATGGAGGTTATAGTAGTTGGACCGAAAAACAGATGAAGTGGCTATTTTTGTAAATATTGTTTTACTTAAATTATGTCATAGATAAAATATATCCCAGTAGCTAGTTTTTCATGTACAATAATAAATTGTAGAGTACTCGATTTAAAGTAGCATGGTGTAGTTAGAATTTATACAAAATAATAGCTCTAGTTATAGTGTGAAAAATTAGGGATTACATTAATGTACCATAGACATTTGATAGCGATAGACCTCATAGATATTGTATGTTAACATTCTTGTACTGCATTAAGGACATGCCATGCTTACACATGCAAGCATAAAATCTTTTCTAGACGGCTTTTGCGATATTTAAATTTGAAAAACAAAACCATTTCCACTGGCTTTTAAAAAAGCTATGCATAGACACGATACCGTTTATTTTGAGAAAACGCAATTTCGAATAAAGAAGGAAGACATTGCAATTGTTATATTTTTTGATAGTCCACGAAATTCTGGTTGCTTTCCTACATACTTTTATGTCAAATAAAGATCTCGTAAGATTCCTAATATATTTAACGCATGTTCTCACCAACGTGATATTTAGAGGCCATAAAATGATTTTAAACTTTTTCGTGACATTTCTGATATTGCACAATTTAAAAATGTAGATACCATTCGCCAACAAAGCGTGCCCGATTAACAGTTAAGAATGAAATTGTTTTTTGTTGTGTATTTTATAATACAGGGTGTTGATTCAATTATGAATTAAAAATTTAATGGTATTCATGACTTTAAACATTCTTAATTAAATAAAAAAATACACGCATCCTATGGTGTGCCTTATCGCTCCATCTTCCCAATACATCCTAGTAGTACATCTCAATTTTATTGACTGGTTATATCATCAAATTATAATTAAATCACTGCCCTGTATTTCGTATTTTATATTTACGGTACTGATACAATAAACATAGTTATTTTGGCTAGCAAAACCGAATGATTGCGAAAAAGACAAACTCTTTACAACTAATAAAGTCCAAATACTAACCAGGAAATGTACAATAATAGTGACGACATACTAAAAGTAGTACAGTACGAATATTAAATAAGCATTATTGTGTAAATAATGAACATCCGTGTTTCGGCACAGTCTTCTTTGATAACAGCTCGTATTTAAACATTTTGTATACCTACGTATTAATGAACTGTAACTACCTTAATAATAGTGGGGTATGCTCTCATATAAATTTGTGTTTGATGACATCTACATTTTAGGGTTGTAAATTGCCCATGACAGAAATTAATGGCCGTCACTCTTTTATTTATATATGGCAAAACCGACACCTGGCGACGACACTACAGTTAAAGCACAAAACATCAGTAAACAAGAATTAATATAAATTTGTATCGTAAATTGACTATGTTCAATAAATGTTAATGTCCGTTTGGAAAACAAAAACGAGTCGTCGGTGCCTAATTTGTCCACATGTTAAACTAGGAAGGTGCTACTGAATTAATTAAAAGCTACCTACAAATAAATAATGATAACGCATTGTAGGTGTTATGTATAGTTGATCGAACTAGTCAAAATTATCGTTGGAGTGACGGCAATGGGAGAAATGTTTAATTGTTTAATTTTTACTTGAAGCTTAACTTCCTTACTTATTTTATAATTCAGTTCTTAATTTGAATAAATATATTTGTAATATCCAGACTGAGTATTATTTTGTCCCAAGCACCTGAAGTATAACATAATCTAAAAAAAAATGTATAAAATAAGAGACATAATTGTTATAATCGAATTTCCAGATACACGTTAAAATGCGCGGCACTATTATGCATTGGGTTTGGAGTATCATCCAGCTATAACACATTAAATTTGTACCATAACAAGCAAACTTACACCATACATACCCCGAAGTGCTCTCATTTCAACAGCTATTATTCTAATTGCGTAGTCCTTCTGCCATTACTTATATTACCCATATGTTCGCTCTTCACCTTTCATAATCTCACCATGTGGTCTGTAATAAAGCTAAGCTGAGAAGAGGATGATTTTAGCCTTGCTTGCTGTAACGACTTCCAAAACAGTTTAATATTATCCTCGAAGGTATTAGATAACCTCCTGTCGAATTAATCTTTTATTACTTCTTTCTTTTGCGCTATTATTTCTTTTACTCCATTTTTGCTCGCTTACCTAACTAATACCTTGCATTTTACGGTTATAATTCGCTTATAACCAGTCCAGCCAGGCCTTCTTCTCACACACTGCCATTCGTACTTCTTCATCACACACTTCACATTTAATTCATAACAAGCTGCATAGCTTTACCGTTAACATTTTGGATTTTGAAAAGGCAAACTAATCTGTACAGTGATCTGCGACATCATACCTCTTCTATACTTTTATTATATTTGTATGTATGTAACAAATAAAGTCATAAACTACTGCTACAATTTGAAAAATTAGAATGCTATATTATCCTTGATTGAAATAGGCTATAGAATATTTAAAAAAATGTAGGAATCCATATGAATTAGGCCACATAATTCTTCTATCTTGGTATTGTTTTGTTTGACATAAGAATCTCTCACAAAGAATCAATCAGTCACAGTAAAAAAATAAATGTGACAATAAAACTAAAAATAAAAACACAAAACATATTTAAAAGGTTTATTAATAATAAAAAATGTCACCCTAGATCGTTGAATACGAAGAAATTTTTCGCTTAAGTAAAAATTAAGCAGCTAAGAATATATACTCACAAAAAATTTTGTTCCAGCTATACTTTAAATCGACTGCCTTTTTATTGACAGGTCTTTTACTGAAATACAGATGATATTATAAGCAGTAGCTGACTACTTTAATTTTTAAAAAATATGCACCAGACATTGAAAACGTTTTCGCGCACATCACGGACGCTATAATAAAGAATAAAGACGAAGGTTAAATATATTGATTAATAATTTTCAATTTTTTTTCTCAAACCAAATCGTATCGTCCATAACACAGTCGAAAAATTGGAGCACCTGCAAAAAATATATTGATACTAATTATATTAAAGCCATATACTAGTTAGACTGTGTTTACTGTGTGTAGGCACATTTTCGAGGCAGGATAACTGTCATCAGGAATTTGATAGCAGTAATTTATTAATTTAAAAACTATATTAAATAATAAAACATAGATACAAATAAATAAAAACAGAGAAACAGGGAGATTATAAGACAATCAATAAGTATGTTGATTAAAAAAACGAAAATGAAATCGTTGTTAATTAAAGGATTACGGATTAAAATGATATTAAAATTATGATAGAAGGTTGTAAGTTAAACATGTTAACTAGGTTAGCTCAGTTTTAGAATAAGCAGGCTTCGCATAATATGTTGCACGGTCACATAAACAGATTATCTATGGTCCAAAGTGCCAAGGATCAAATAAAATTAAACTAAATCAATACTATAACGTTAGAAAAATATTTAAACATAACGCTCTGTTTTTTCTGGGGTACATCAGTAGACCCTACTCTTATTAATTAGCAATGTAAAATTCTAACTTCCGGAAAAATTATCAACATTTCTCGTTTCCGTTTCCATAGAGGTTTTCCTGAAAATTTTTGCTACCACAGACGATTGGTTAGATTTTGCCTTACTTTTAATTTTAACCAATCGGAGAGCGGCTCATCTGATCAATGTTACAACTACCAACCACAGAAAACAAATTGTCAGATTTTCTTGTTGTCATCTGTACGTCGGCTGCCCGATCGATAATACAAATTGGTATTCAGGGCTCGAGGAGGTCGTACTGTTATCGAGCCATTGATGGGCAGTTCGGTTTGGTGCTATAATTTGCAATAAAGTTGGTACAAAGTGCAAAAATGGATAACACAGGCGCGTATGGCGGCGGAAAAGCTGGTGGGGCTTTTGACCCTCAGGCATTTATACAAAGGCCTCCTGTAATTGTTAGGGCGGTCTGCTGGGTAAGAAACTTCATTCTTGATGTTTGCTACAGACGCACCCATACTCTCCTAAAACATATGATTGGTTTCTTAAACCGTAAATCAATATGCTTTACATTTTTTCAGTCCTGGAATGTGATTTCACTCTTCTAATTAGAAATTCTTATTTAATTTATGCTACATATCTATTTAACTGATATATAAACCTACTCCTGCGACTTTAATAGTTTCTAACATTTAATAAATTTTAAATCAGGCCCTAAAATCCTTATTTGTTCCTTAACATTATTTTTCATAAAAATGCAGTGACATAATGCAACAACCTTGAACACAACATTTTAAGACTTGTTTACATAGAGTCTATTATAATCTTCTTTTAAATTAACTAATAAATAGGAGGATATTATTGTGGCCAATATGGTGCATTAGTTATTTAACCAAGTATAAGCTGTAACCAAGTATCTTACATGGAACAATATTTGTGCAACTAATTATTTGTTGAAGAAATATTTAGAAACATCTTACATTTATTAACAATATATTTTTTATTTATATGTATTCTTAATATGTACCATATAGTACAAGTATATTCCGGTTTGTACTATTTAAAAACTATACTTTCTAATAAAGTATATTTTTACAACAAAAATTCCATATTCCATATGATGATATCTTAGAATTTAGAAACAAGTATTCATACCAAGTAAATAAGTAGATTATAAAAAATAAAATCTAAAGAAATTAAAAATATCAGAGAAATGAGCAATTACCACATTTTTACTGTTATATTGTTTATTAAAATAATTTAAGAAAACAGTAATACTATAAAATACTTTCTTTTTCTATTAACTTGTAAATTCTCAATCAGGGAACAAATTGAACCAACAATTTTGTCTTTAGTTTAATTCTGATTTTAATGCTTCAGCAGCTATTTATCTATCTGTGTATTTATAGGAATTGTAATTGAATAATAATTGGCATTTAAATCTGTAGGCTATATAAACATTTTAAAGTTCTATATATAGGTACATAACATTCATTAAGAGGTAATGTTAATTTAATTATCCACTTTCAGTATTATTCATATGATAATAGTTGTTTTCTTTATAATATCAAATTGGTGCTACAGTTTAATTAGGATATAATGTAAATACATAGCATGAGGAACAATTTGAGTTTAGTAAATTTTTCTACCTGCATAGTAGGAAAAGTGGAAAAATTTTCTCACTAAAATAATACTAAATATACTAATCCACATTAATATTTTAAAATACATTCATTAATATTCAGTAAACATTTTATATAAAAGGTATGGGAAATAATTTGAGATTAATTAATTATATATTTATGTGCAACATAACATACTAGGATAAGTGGAAGGATTTATTTGCTTAAATGGCGTATCCTTGTCTGTATTACACTTATTATTTTACTTCTTATATAAAATCTATAGCATCAAAGCTAGTGTTTCAAATCTAGAATCTACAATTCAATTCTATGACTAGAAGATATAAGGTCATTTCAATTTAAATGATTATGTGTGTGATACAAGAATCTATAAATAAATTTCTTGTGTTAGGTAAATATTTGCTGATCAGTACTGTAATAATTTTACTGCAGTATACTGTTTGAAACCAAATTATGGAATGCACAAATTAGTGTAGCAACTGAACCTAGGTTGTGTTGATATTGGTAACAGGAATACAGAATCTAAACAAAATCATTTAAATAAATATCCATATTAGTACAGTGTGAGTTTCTGTATACTGGATTATTAGTTTTTCTCATCACCCTTATATCCGCCCGTAGTAAGGAGTTTAAGAGACTTCCAATAAGCACAGTTGTATGCGGCCAGCGCGATCCTGCGCGTCTATAAAATTTATCAAGGATGGCTGATGGCTCGCGGGCCAAAAGCCATCAGGTCTGCATGCTATTTTTTAATAGCCTGATAAGTGTATCCTGACGTTTTAATTTCACACAATCAAATCCCATATAACCTTAATAACTTAATCAAAACTGAGGTCATTAGCATTTAATACTTGAATTCAATATCCATCCAGTATTTCCTTAGAACATCCTCTTTTTGATAAGGTGGCTGAAAATCTTTCTTCTATTGAAAAAAATAACGTTGTAAATTGCAAATATTGAATTGAGTCGATTGTGCGAGTTATAGTGGTTCATACTAGCTAACTCACAAGGTCATACCAGATGATCTATGAAGCATGACACGTGGGGAATCAGTGCCCTTGTCACTTTAAATTAATTAAGTTTGAAGTCCGTGATTGTGCCGTAAACGGAAGGCTTATCTGCAGATCACTACGGCTATGCCGCATTTCAATGTTGACATTATGCAGTAAGCTTTGGCGGATTAGGTTTCAACTAGCCTGAGCCGGGAAACGCGTCTATAGCGGTCGAGAATTTCATTTCTAAAGCAGGGGTGTGAGGCAAATTCTGGCTTATCAATAATGCTATTATTTTAGTCCTCATGGTGATCCACAAATGTTACCTTTCTTATGCAAATCTAACACCATTTTTGCGAAATAGATAATCTCCGAAAGACATCATATCGATACGATTTACTATGGTGTTATACAGTTATAATATTTCGAATACTTGCAGTTATTTAGCGTCATCGTAATGGGATGCATCTCGGCCAAAGGCTGGTACATCAACAAGGAAGACAAGAAGGAGTACTGCGTGTACAACAACGACACTAACGCCTGCAACTACGGCGTCGGTATCTCCGTGATCGCGTTCATCGCCTCCATCGGCTTCATCGCCGGCGAGTATCTGTTCGAGCAAATGTCCTCGGTGAAGACCAGAAAACACTATGTATTGGCCGACCTGGGCTTCTCAGGTAAATACTACCTTTTTGATTATCACTACAAGTTCTTAAGATATAGCTTGACTCGCAGCGCGGTTTCACCTGCATTAAGTTGTAGAACAAACCTAGTATCATTATTTATAGATATTTATTTGTGTTATAATTTTAGATTTGTTTTATAAATTAAGCGTTTGTAATATATACAATTTTAATAAATGAAATCATACAATAATACCAAAACTAATATATATTTCGTACCACGCCATCACATGCACATTTGTCATTCTTATCAAGTTTATCACTATAAGGGAGAAGTAAAATAAAAACTTTAACATCAACGGAAAAATCAAAAGTAAAGTCTTTTTCGTGAAATACTGCGTCGTTGAAGAGTTTAGATGAAATCTATATTTTGTGGAGACATCGTTAAAGCGGTTAGAAATAAACTTTTTTGCTCGTGTACGTTTTATCACAGGTTTGCATAAGGATCCTTCACTAAGCACCAGCTTTCCTTATTCATAACCGTTATCATATCAGACATTTGAAGGCCACTGTTGGACATAGGCCTCCCCAAGAAAGGGGAAATTTTAATTGCCGCGCCAAGCGTGTTGGCAATTGCAGAGCGTAGCTTCGCGACGGGGATACTGCTGCCCATTCCCGCTCTGTGCATTTTAGATACACTGTTACGGGTGGATATTTACATACGATTAAATACTTCCGATATCTGGTATAGGGAGAGGTACTACTCTACTCTGCCGGTACCACACGCCAAATTTCCGCATTGACCTGCATCTAATGGTTTATGACGGAATGTTTGGTGATGCAGTCCATGGCGATGATTGGCTCATGTTGGACTAGAATGACGCACGTTTGGTTTACTAAAGCGTGAAATGTAGCGCGCTTGTAATCGTGTGTGCTAATAAGATCTAGAAGTTCAGTAACATGAAATGAGACTAGAATGACGCTAATACAGCAATTTCAGTGGAGATCATAAGAAATTTCATGTGTAATATATTTGTTTTTCACTGTTTTATTTGAGAACAATGGTGTGTTAAAGTTATTGTAATTGTAAAATTATTTGGTATTTTATTTTATGAGAATATATAACGAGAATTATGAGAATGTATAGAATAACGACTATTTTGCAATTCTCTGTTAAATGGGTTAAAAACGATCACATATGAGTTAATCAAAAGTTAGGAATTATAATTTAAATGTCATAAATGCTAAATTATGATTGATTATTGTGCGTTCAAGCCTTAACTAATGGAACGTCATAATACATAATTATTGAACTTGAACAAACGTTGTCGTTTAGTTCAGACAACAATTATAGATACATAGATTTTTCCTAAAAAAAATTCTATAACGAAATTGATTTCTTTAAAAAACAATAATATTATTTCGACAAAAAATACACTTTTTTGTTGCGTTTATAAAAGCGCAGTACTCATTTAAAGCAATTCGATGGTAAATAACCGGAATATGAATCATTTTCAAAATGATCATACAAAGTTCGTCTGTATTGGTACTGTACCTCATTCTCACTTATTTCTACCGCCAAATAGCATGTTCGCATTGCTGTTCCAGTTTTAAAAGAGGCAGTGAAATTACTTAGTAATGTGACATTACATGTGACAAGGTTGGCAACGCGCTTGTGGTATCCTTTTGATATTATGTGCCTATGGCCTATGTATACTCGTACCTGTAGGCTGCTGTGACGTTTACTCTCTGTACGCTTGTTTGTCGGCCTAGTCCAATAAAAAAAAAGTGAAATATTAAAAACGCAATATATAAATTCAACAAAGTGGACGGTCCAAACGTAAGCAATGTAAACAGTAAATTTAATCTCAGATCGAAGGACGATGAAAAGTAATTTACCTTTGACGAGCTGGTGAGCCGGGGAGCGCTGTAGTAAACATTTAGGGGTCGAGGACATATTCATTGAGCTACATGCAATTTAAGTTTTTTTTATATTCATAATCATTATATCAGCCATAAAAAGCCCACTATTGGACATAGTCCTCCCCAAGATAGGGGATTTTTTGCCCATAATTGCCGCGCTGGATAGGCGGTGTGGCAATCGCAGAGCGCAACTTCGCGACGAGGATGTTGCTGCTCATCCCCACCCTGTAGCATTTAAGCTGTGCTGTTTCGGATGGATATACCGCCATCAATTGGTCCGGTACCTCAGTCGCCTCTTACGACACCTGGTACAGAGAGAGGTACTATTCTTCTCCGCCGGTATATCACTAGCGTGTACCCCTGTAAACTAAAGATACCGTGTCATATTTACCAAGTAATTTTACTGTTCTATGTCTGGGTGATAACTAAATGTATTTAAGTCGTATATTTGTGATTCTGATGCTGATGTCCGTAAAACAAGTCCTTTAAGCGACTTATCACGAAGTCACGTCAATGTATGAGATGTTGTGGGAATTTATTATTATATATAAAATCGTTTCACGGTATTTATGCTTGAATTCCGCCAAACTAGCTTGATCGATAAATTTTTTTTTTATTATTGGTAGGTTTGAGAATAGGATGTTCAGTAGGTATATTTCATACCGTATGGTATCACCCAGAGAAACACCATCAAAATATGTCTGTGTAGAGATTTCTTTATGATTTCCTGTACCTATATACAGGTACCTATGCACAACCAATTTATATTCATTTGTATAGACAAAGTTATCCTTTTTTTAAAATTTATCCGATATCAGAAAGAGATATATCTGGATAGCTTTTATTAAGATTTGTTCTTTAATTGGCACGTAAACTTTAAACCTCCATTCCATTCGTGCAATTTTCCGTCGAGTGCAATAACATTTCCCTGGACTTTATTGTCGCAGATTAACTTCTCGTAAATCTTCATTGGGAAGACAATTATTGTGTAAGCTAAAGACAAAGTATCTTAAGCTCGAGATAGATATATACATTCTACTCTTAAATGTTTACGAGTTAGATAGATGGCGGTATATCCATCTGATACAGTGTAGCTCAAATGCTACAGGGCTGAACGACATTGTCTTTGTTACAAAGCTGTCACGCCAGAACACTGTAACAATTATTGACAATAAATCCACCAACAGCATAAATAATCTTTTGAGATCTTATGGTAGGACTTAGGGTCGTACGAAAGTCTTGAGAACCTGTATGTTCGAACGTCTCTTTAAACCTTACATGGTTATCAGATTCATCAGGTGTTGTAATTAGTAGATATGAAGATATTTTTGGCTTTGAATATACCACAGTAGACGTCTTACGGCTTATGTAATGAATATCCACAAACCCCTACACAGTACACATATGTGCTATTCTGTAAAAGACTACAATCTCAAATATTAATTCCCCCAAGTAAAGTTATGTCATTTCCATTCTATTCCATATTAAGTCAAAATTTAGTTTCTTTTATTTCCGCATATGAAGGGCGGCGCCACTGTTCATGAAAAATGAAGGAAAACAAACTGGAGTGCTCGAAATTTGTAGGTTATGTATGTTGGTCTAGTTTTAGTGAATATTAAATATTTACGGCCATACAATAAACTTTGCAATTAATTTGATTTATATGGACATTTCTAAGCATATCACAGGCTTGTGACTACATGACTTCATTACTGGATCGGTAATGTAGGTAGTAACAAATTGTATTATGCTAATAGAAACTAAGTTAGCTAAGACAGCGGAGCTCTTAGGCTGCTCTAATAATACAGATGTTTATGAACCGAACAAGCGCAGCAATATAGCATTACATTTTAGTTGACTAAATACAGACCTAGTCTATGTAGACTAGTGCTCTAGGGTCGTTTCCATTTCAAACTAATTTTAGTAATAGCCACTCTCATTATAGCTAGTATTTGCAAACAACGGAACGGCACTAGCATGTAATAAAACTACTTTTTAACGGCTTTAAACGGAGTTTATTTTTCTGTTACATTTGGATGTTTGACGTCTCCGTTATTTTACGGTAACTATTTTTAAGAATGGCAACCCTCTTGTCTCTAAGATCAAAATAAAAATTGTATAGATGCATGAGTGTAAAAATGATTAAGTTAGTTTGAAATATAGGTACTATTATAAGGTATATTTATTGAACTTAATTGTACAAAATGTACAAATGGTGGACTTAATGCCAGTTAGCATTATCTCCCAGTCAACCATTACACGAAACAGAAAAAATATATATAGTGGTGCAGACAATATATATACAAAATAGATAACTGTTACATACATATTTGTATAAATAAACGCAATAAATATATATGATATTGAATATAAATATGATATTACATCTATAAGGATCGTTAAAATATAGATGTCAAAAATAAAACCTTTTTTTTTCGCAATATTTGCTTTTTTTATTGCCATAGCTATAAAAGCATATAAACATAGCTCCGATAGGTACATTCAATCGACGAAGTTCGCGCCGAATCTAACGTCAAAGTAATAGCCAAGCTATTGTGGACACTCAAACTAGGTCACGGGATGTGTATAAGTTCACCTATCTACAGGTACGTATGAACTAAGCCAGAGTATCCAAAGCAGTGAGTGGCTCCCAAACCTTAATTGGTCGGGGACCACTTATATTTCTTTTTTGAAAGCAGGGACCATGGCGTATTAGAAAAAAAAATCTGAAATAATCCTAAAGTAAAATTATACCAAAAACTTAATAATATCAAGCATGTTTTAATAGAAAATATAACATTTTTATAGTCAAATTCAACGTTGAATATGTATTTTTTAATATTTATCTAACGTGATATTTGAGCTCGCATCTTCTGTGCAAGTTCAGTGATGTTGCTACAAATATTGTTACACAAAGTTACATGCATGATACCTTCACATTTTCCGCGGACCAAATTTCCTGTGGACAATTCGTGAGGTCCACTGATTGGAAACACTGACCTAAAGCTTATAAAACTACAGGTCAATTTATTGGGTCAGATGTACGGATTCATTATAACACGAGTCGTTGAACTACAAATGCACGGTTTAGGGCATTTTAATCTTTTTAAATTTGTTTCCATAGTTGAAACTATATAAAAACTGTTAATAACAAAATCAGGTATACTATCAATCACTGATATTAACAAATCTTTTTCCGATCACATCGCATTAGATTGACGTCTTGAGTTTTTTCATAACAGTCCCAAGAAGATTTTTTTATTTATTTATTTAACTTTATTGCACAAAATGTTACAAAATGTACAAATGGCGGACTTAATGCCAGATGGCATTATCTCCCAGTCAACCATTACACAAAACAGAAAAAAATATATATATAGTGGTGCAGGCAATATATATACAAAATAGATAAAAGATTATGAAGAAGAATAGCTTAGATGTTTTATTTCCAATTGATTTTAATTTTAGATTTATAACTAAATATTGGCTTCGTCGAAGTTGGCCGTGCTATATATATGTGCTATATACTCTTATTACAAAATCGGTTCAATTAAGGAGTTGAAATCTGTTTGACCCGTTTTAAAAACTCGTCTTTTAAATTGGAACATTGAGCCCCTTACCTTCAAATATTTTTTACGATTATATTATCATGAGCCGTGAGGTACCTGCAGAGTAGAATGGTACCTCCCTCTGTACCAGGTTTCGTCAGAGGCGACTGAGACACTGGAACCGACAGATGGCGGTATATCCAACAGAAACAGTGTACTCTAAATGCACAGGACGGGGATGGTGAAAGCTGCTCAACGATTGCCACGCTTTCCCAGAGGCTTTAAAATACTAGCATCGCCTGCGAATAATCCTTATTAAAAATCCGGAAGTAACTCTGTCTGTCTGTCTGTTATGCAATTACGCCTAAACTACTGAACCGATTGAAATTATATTTAGCACACAGATAGTCTAAAGCCTTAGAAAAGACAAGCTACTTTGTCATTTAACATATAGAGTTGTAAGGTTGTTATTGTTCGAGTGGTAAATGTTTGAAAATATTAGATTCAGTTATTGTTATTGTATTATAATTAATAAGAGAGCAGCTGTCCATTGACGCTGAGATGTAGGGCTCACCAAAAACTTTTAAACGACTCATTTTTATTTATATAGGTTTCCTAGATTGTATATGTTGTGATTCGAAGTAGGAACTCGTCAACTCTTGTGTAGAGTAGCCAAGAGTAGTCATGAGTGTTTCACAGTAGTCAACAGCAGCCAAGAGTAGTCAGAGTAGCCTAGAGCACTTTGTAGGTAGTCAATGCAGCTGGACCTCTTAATCGTCCAAATTGAACTTTATTAGGGCATTTTCCACTTAGAAAGTATACTTGAAACGGGCAAAGTCACCACTTTTACGTTCAATTAACACCTTTTAGCTTGTGAGGTATCACTTCGCTTTTGTACCAAAGGTTTAAGAGGCAAACAGTGTTGTTTTAAATACTTTAATTTTCGCATTTAAGGGTACCTTAACCTTATTAGCCATTTTAACCACTGGATGCCAATTCTGACCATTATTATCACCTCGCGGGTCGGTGGGTTTTAGGTCTGGAAATGCAGTCAAAGTCAATAGCTTAATTTTTATTCCGTAGTACAGTACAGAGAAATTAGAATTTTGATTGGCTTATCTTGTAGTAATTGTTGTGAAAGTTTCTTAACTTCAGCTGTGACTTTAGCATTTCGTGTCTAACCGCCATCTTTATATCGTGACAAATATATTTTGGTTTAGTATTCATGTTTCTTGTGCATATAGGGTCGTGGGTTCGTAAGTACCCAGGACAAACATTTATATGATTAATGTGTTTGTACTGTGTTTGGGTGTTAAATGTGTATTTAAGTATTATATTTGTTTGATTCATCTGCTGTCTGTTGTCCTTATTACAAGTGCTTTGCCTTTTCATTATTATTATACTGTCCTCTATTTTTTCGACATATAGATCATATAGATCTTTCAGGGATATTGTATCTACAACTGTAGTCTATAAGCGCAAGAGCTCATGACTTGAAGACTTTCATTAATTTATAATAGCTGGTGTTATTATAATGTTATTTTTCTCGACTTTCCCAAAGAGAAATGGAAGTGTGGTGTCATTGGATAGTATTTTCAAAATTATAACTGATTTATGAATTAATAGCGGCCCGTCCCGGCTTTGCACGGGTAGACATAAATAGGTACATACATTTAAGTAATAAGCATGCTAATTAAAAAACCATGAATCCCTAATTTGAAAAAAAATATGCTTATCTTAAAGCCTCCCTGTACACTACGTTGGATGTGGTATTTGTAGGTGGCAACGAAACGTATTGATTTTCAGGAGATCCTACTCGAGAAAGTGCCAAATGCTCTGGTTACTCGATGCGCTGCGTGGCGGCCACCGCCGGCATGTATTTTTATTTTAATTTCATGATATCTTTTGAATGGAATGTCTGATTTCAATAATTCAGAAAGTAATCATTAGGTATAAAGACAGTATTGAATATTAAATTATTTATTTGGATAAAGAATTATAAATGGTATGGATAACACGGTATGAAATTGATCGGCATTTTTATCAATTTGTTAGATTTAAATAGGTAGTTATAGTGACGAAACTACAATAGTTAGGCATATGGTCTCGCGAAGTATTCTATAATATTGTCAAATAATTTTTGTCCTATCATTAATATTCTTCGCAGTGTATGCGATGAAAGACATTTTATGGCTAATTTTTTACACCTTTGGTTAGTTTTAATAGGAATTTCTAATAGAATCTAGAAGTAAATATAGCCTATGTTACTCAATGATAATGTGGCTTTCTAATAAAAAAAGAATTATCAAAATCGGTTCAGTACTTTTTAAGTTTTATTTGTTACATACAAAAATACAAATCTTTCCTCTTTATAATATTAGTGTACTCGTAGATGGACTTCCTCTGTCGGCTACAATCCATATGTAAATATTAGTTAATTGTCTGTTTATATTCTATATTTACAACTTTCATTAAATGCATATGAAAGTATATACGGTACCTAGATAAAAAATACATTTTATAAATAATAAATTGTTGCCGGCTGTCTTTGGAATGGCTGGGCCGAGTTTAATGGAACTGACAGATAGATATAGGGAGCACTTAAGACACTTATTATTAATAAGCGGAAACTACACAGATAAAACCGCGGGGCGTTACAAGTATACAAACATATTTTGTTTTATATGGAAAATCCCTGCTTTAGACCATCATTTACTCTTAACAGTTGCTATTTATTTATTCTAACAATTTATATAGTTTCTTGCCTGCATCTTAAAAGCTGGTACAGTTGACTTAGAAGAATACAAATTCTATAGTTACACGTGCACAATGTCAAGGCTACAGTTATATCATCGATTTGTATAGTTAGTAATATTCTTCACTCCGCAACTAGGCCGCAACGTTTAAAAGGCCAACTGCCATTTTAAACTGCAATAGGATGGCGTCTTATTATTTAGTAAAGTGACAACTACTTGGGTGCTTCTTCTCGTGATTCTTTGTAGCTGACCATCCAGTCCTTCTTCTGTCCGAACATCACATCCTTTCTCTATTGTTGTCACAACATCATTTTTCACCCATTATTCTTTATTTTGTCTCTCTAATTTAAATTTACTTATTTATGAGCCGTAGGGAACCGGCAGAGTAGATTAGTGCTTCCCTCTGTACCAAGGTGTCGTAAGAGGCGGCTGAGGTGCCGATATCGACATATGACAGCATATCCATCTGAAACAGCACAACTTAAATACTACAGGGTATGGATGAGCAGCAACATCTTTGTCGTGAAGTTATGCTCAGCAATACCACCACGCCTGCCCAGCGCGGCAATTAGTAATGGGAAAAAATCTCAGTCTTGGGGAGGCCTATGACCAACAGTGGACTTTCTATTTCTATTTAAAAATTCATCATAAGCATCATTATCTGGTTATATTTTTATATTTTGTAATAAATAAATATTATTATTTGATCATCATACCAGCCATTGGAATGCTGAACATAGGCCTCCCGAAAACGGGGAATTTTGCTCATAGTAGCCGCACAGCACAAGCGTGTTGTCATACGCAGAGCGCAGCTTTCTCGACGGGGATACTGCTGCCCATTCCCACCCTATGCATTTGAGCTACACTGACTCGGATGAATATACCGGATGAATTATTAACCTGGTATAGGAAAAGGTACTATTCTACTCAGCCGGTACCTCACGGCACTTTATTTTTCCATTTTTATTTGAATAATTATTTTTCATAATTCATATATTGTTTGAGTATAACAAACAAATTTAAAAACTACTCTGAAATACTTTCTTTATTGAAATGTTGTATTACAGCGAGTAACGTAAGCTTATTGTATCCCTGTATTCAACCGGGAACGGGAAATACGTGGGAGAAAACGCGGAGTGCTTCTAATAACACATTAGTTTATTGATTACTAGCTTTTTTCCCGCTACATAACAGTTTAACGCACCCTATAGGAATGTTTCATGGTGATGTTTATCCTGGATCTACATGGCAAGTTGTGCAGGCAAACAAACAAACAAAAATAGACACTATCATATTCCTATTATTATTTAAATTTAAAGTTCAATATATCTTATTGAAAGCTGCAATGAAATCCAATAGCCAATAAAATGCCAATGTAAATCTGCGATCTTCAATAAATTCATGCCAAGAACACTCAGTCTCAGCGCGGTCTCCAAATTGAATCAAGGCAATAAGGTGAATTGAGATGTCAGAAGTAAATTGACCTCAGGTCTTATTAGGGCGCAGCTGATAATGGAGTCGGCCTTTTATATCATTGTATTTGCTGGGAGCGCATCGCGTGATTTTTAATTAAAATCTTAATGTACAAGCACCATTACATTAATTATAAGTCCACTGCTGTATATTGGCCTTCCCATAAAGGGGGAGTTTGCCCATATTTGCCGCACTGGGCAAGCGTGTTGGCAACCACAGAGCGTAGCTTTTGCGACACGGATGCTGCTGCCCACCCCCGCCTTGTGCATTTAAGCTACACTATTTCGAATAGATATATCACCACCTGTGGGTTCCGGTACCTCAGTCGCCTCTTACAACACCTCGTACACGGAAGGTAATATTCTACTCTGCCGCTACCCCACGAAAGAACCTAATAAACTCTACTACTCACGTTAATACTAAGGTACTCTCTACTAAGGTTTACTAATAAACTCTTTTAGGTATTTTGTTCATAATTACGATTGTAGGGTGACAATTGCTGAGAGTAGTGTATGCTGGTATACTTCTGCACCCTGTAGTAATTGTGCGATGCTATTTTGGATAGGTGTACTGCCTATTTATCGTTTCCAATACTTCAATTGCTTCTTACATCCCTCTGGGGAGATACTGTTCTATTAATTTAATAAAATCCTTGCTAATCTTAATGTCTTAACTATATAATGACTAAATTATATGAAAAAAAAAATCGCGACTAAAAATTAAAATGTAAACTATCCTATCTTCCAATATGGATTAATCTGTACACAGTAAGCAAAAAACAATTCAAATCGGTTTAGTAGCAAAAGTTCATCCCGTACTTGACCCGACATTTTAAATAAAAATTAATAATTATACACTTTATTGTACACCTAAATTTACAAACAATATTAATTGTATGAGCGATGTCTTTCAGGCAACCTTTGCAAGGAAATGTGTGGAAAACATATTTAAAACAAGATGTAGCGCAAGGTGTACCAAATAAAAAAATATATTACAATACAAACGTATAAAACATGACACAAATTTTTAAAACTATAGAAGAAAACTGTAATATATCCTTAAAATAAGTATAGTATTGGCCAGTAAGAATACAAGAAGTCAAGAAGAATTAATTACAGCGATAGATAATATTCCTTCACTCTCTTCTTAAATATCGGCAAAGACCGCGCGCATCGGATTATCAAGGAGAGTGCATTTCACAAACGAACAGCATAAAACGTATAAGATTTACTGTAGAATGAAGAAAGTTGATGTAATCTAACTACTATTTTCCAGCATTCTGGGCGTTCCTGTACTTCGTCGGTTTCTGCTACCTGTCCAACGCGTGGGGCAAGACGGAGAACCCGCCATACGGCACCGCTAACAACATGCAGGGCGCCATCGCATTCTGCTTCTTCTCCATCTTTGCCTGGGTAAGTGGAAATACTAAGATTGTCACATAATGACCTCACGATAAGGTTGGTGACGAAAAAGTTAAGACGTCGTGAGCATTATGTATCGTTACGGATTAATCATTGGAATAATGTCGTGTCTGACAAATGTGATCACCGCGGTAAAAAAGTTCACAGCTAATCGTGTCGTCCTATATGTAGACACTTACAATTAAATATACAAAATACGTTATACTGCACGACTGCGTCATCGTGACATGAATTAACGTCGTCTGAAGTTCCACGCGAGCCTCACACGCAGGCAGTACACTTGTATAAAATCTAGTGCATATTTGTTTAACCTTGACAGGACATCTATCCAAGCGTAGCGTATTACACTTTCTGCTAAACCATTATCGACTTTGTCAGAAGCGGTAGAAATATTATTAAAAGAAATTGCTTCAGTGTTATCAGTTTTCAATGTTATCAGAAAAACTAAGGCCCAAGTACAATAATGTATTTTATATAGGCTTTCAATATGTTTGGTAATTCGCAATGCAATATGAGATTGCGTTACGTGTACCATTCTGTAGTACTGCGGTATTATTATGTGTCTGGATAACTTTGAACGCTTTAAAAGAGTAGCTCTTATAATTTACTGAAGGCTGTAACCATTCGCGGACAGAATATGTATTTTTGTATATCATATGCTGAGGCAATTACCTGGCGCCTGGTACCTTGGTGAGGTAGCGAGCGCAGAAGGCTCTCAGGGAGATAAGTGGTAACTTAAGCGGTCTTTATCGACCTCTGTGGGACTTCTATATCAAGATCTGCAGATGTTTTAACAACGTGTTTTACCGTACAATAAATACTCGGTGATTGCCACCACTCGCGCTCATCATATCAGCCAAAGTCCACTGTTGGACATCTTCCTGACGAAGATAAGGGGATTTTTGCCCATAATTGCCGCGCTGGGCAGGCGTGGTGGCAATCGCAGAGCGTAACTGCGCGACGAGGATGCTGCTGCCCATCCGCGCCCTGTAGCATTTGAGCTACGCTATTTTGGGTGTATATACCGCCATCTGTCGGTTCCGGTACCTCAGTCGCCTCTTACGACACCTAGTACATTAGGAGGTACTATTTTACTCTGCCGATACCTCATGCATGGCAATTATGGTTAAAAAAATCCTAAAATGTTCAATCTCTTGGAGAGGCTTATGCTTATCGTAGAATATCTTCCAAAGATATAAAGTTTATTCACTGATCTCCAGTTTCAGGCAAATGTGTATACACTCTTGGTGACGAGAACTTAAAATAAATACTTGAAATATTGAACCGTCTATCCAGGTCGGTTGCGCATTCTTCGCCCTGCAGCGCTTTCGTATGGGGGCAGAGGCGGCGTTCGCGCCCGCGTACGAGGTGGACGGGGCCGCTGGCAGTCCGGGCGCCTTCCCCGCCTACCCTGGCGCGCCGGACCCCACGCCCGCCTACAGCGAACCCCCCTTCCAGCAACACGCCCCAGGTATACCCTTCACCCTTCTTTCTATGCTAAGTTTTGATAATTTTATACACGTATGTATTTAAAAAAAGATGTAACAATTTTGTTGACATTTTGTCTTTTCTAACTTAAAATAGTAATTGGTATATATATTTTCATACATTGGTACTTGAATATTGTCCTTAAGGAATACCTCTCGTGAACTCTTTAATTAGCTATTTTGGAAAAGTTTTCAAGAGTCTACATTATGAGGACCTAAAAAAGTAGTTGTGCTTTTGGAGGGTGGGAGGCATGCATATGTGTTATCCTTGTTGTATTACGAACGTGCAAAGTCTACGCTCGCTAAGCATTGCTGCTTACTATAATTGGGTTGTTGTCACTGTCGTGGTAATAAATGTAGTCCTAGACACCAAAGAGTTTCATTTGAAGCCAGGAAAAGATGTAGTAACGTGCTTCACGTGCAGTGTAACAAACTCATTAGTTTCAGTAGCGATTAATGAGTACATAATTGCTCGATAGCGCAGATAGGTCTTCAATTCGATCCACACCCAGGACAAATATTTATATGAAGATTTTGTTCGTTCTATGATTTCCTCTGTTGCCTGCTTGCACAATTGCTTTATGCAACTTATATCGGATTCAGGTCTATGTATTAGATGTTGTGTGAATGTATTATTATTAATATAATAATGCCATGTTATTGTTTATATTCCAGGAAACATCGACTACACAGCCCCCACTTATTAAACTGACGAATTGGAGACTCGATCATTAAACTAGTTTGTTTGTTTATAATATTTCTCCACAGCGTCGAGTAAGTAATAATTGAGGCATAACTACTTAAGAGTCTTACCGTTTGCTTTTTTTCATGATTTATTTTTAACTATGGTAACACTAACTTTCTGTGGGCTTTGAAAAAATAAATGTTTGAAAATTATGAATCCATCAATAATTATTTAGCCGCCTAAATTGTTTTAAATATGTACTTAATTATTACTTAATCATTACACAGCCATCACATAATATATGTCTTCGTATATTTTATATATATTTTGTGAGTAAAAATTATATTATTTTATAATTAGTAAAAAAACACGTTAATAAACTGTAATTGCTGATGTTAATGTAATACTTTGGTTTAAAACATATGGATTTATGGATTTGAATACTCTTTATATGTATACATATATATGAACAACTTTCTCATAATTATATAAATAACCTTTACCTATTTTGAATCTGAAAACATTTAATAATAAAAATGATAAACAATATACATAATCGTTTTGAGAAAGTTCTTTATAAAATTAATATCCTATAACTATATATACATATGTATAACCGTGTATTGCTTCACAGTACCTGCTTGTAGGTATAACTATGTACAACAAATACACCCATATATATTGTAAAAATCATACATGTAAATACATAAAGATATTATATAAACTCCCGTTCGTGATTCGAATTGTGATATTTGTTTTGTTCTCATTGTTTTGATTTTTGTATTTATTTTGTTCGATCATTTCCATCGTGCCATTTCTACGCTTTAAAGACATCCATAGTGTTTCAAATAATTTGTATTGTCAATGTATGTGATTTTCCGTACAACTAGGCTCGTATGTAAGCGCTATCGTCCGAATATTGTGACTGCTAAGGTCTCGTTGTCTATGGTGATATAGGTGACATTGTCTATGGTGCCGTTTTAAAGTAACAGAAAATGTCTGGTGTTTCTGACGCACCGTTTCAAGAACTAAAAACTTAGTAGTGACAAATATTTCGAGGGAAACTAATAAAGCTTGAATGCTTAAGATAAATTTTTAATCAATCTTAGGAAAATGAATACATTTGTAGGTAATTTATGACGGCATATCGTTCTTAAATGTTGCATTACACTTTGCCAATGTTGGGTGTAAATAGCGCAATTTTGACATCACAAACTATTTTGCATTGCAAGAAAATATTTTTTAATATTATTGGAGTATGGTTGATTGTCAGGTAAACGAATAGATCCTCTCGAATACGTTAAGTACCATAGAATATAATAGCTGAAAAAAAACCAAATTATATAGACCTTTATACCAAATATTTTAACGCTGGACCTAGGTAACTACTTAGTGATTGTTATTTCTTATACATAAATACCTAATTGATATGTGACGATGTTTGTGTAGTAAAGAATATTAACGTATGTGACACTTTTGGTGCCTGTTTCACCACTTTCGGGTAGAGATTCTGATAAATATCGAGCAAATCAAATATCTGTTGTAAACTGCCTTATCAGACACTTGTGGGAGATATTATTTAGCACAGATTAGTTGGATAGTCTATCAAGAACTTATCAGCGAGTGGTGAGAGGCCTTTAATGTCTTGTCAATGTATGGAGTGCGTGTCTTTGCTTTTATTGTTAATCTCTGACGGTCTTATAATTAGTAATGTGTTATCGAATGTTAAAATGTCGTTGCAGGAGGTTTTTAAGTGTCTTTGACTAGATGTTATTATATTTGTCAAAAACTGAAGTCCATAACATTGATTGATAGTCTATTATGGTAACCCTTCCATTTTAAATAACTTACAATGGAAGGGTTACCATAATTCCACCTATCTCTAACACTGGCCTCTACGAGAAAGGCAATGATATGATTGCAGATATTTGATGAATAATGTGACATAACATCCCACGAAACACGCTAGTGTAATCGCACGCACACCTATTTAAAGATCCATCTCTAAATAGGTGTTCATCTTTTAATTACATTTTTAAAACCTTCGACATGATTTTGTTAGTCACTAAAACATTTGTTTACAATTTACTTTAACTTAAGATTTATATGAGTGCATGTAACTACAGTGTATTACAGTTATATATGTATGTATTTCGGTATGATCTGATGCGTTCAGTATTATAATTAAATAACTATACATATAAATGATTACTTAAGCGCTTTATCCAAGATCATAGTATTTTTTTAAAAGATGATATTTTAGGTATAATCCTATTTCGTATAGAGTGAATTATTTGATAATTCAATTATTACATTGATTATTTAGTTGTCGTAATACATTATTGAGTGTCGGATATCAATAAAGCATAACGATCTCGCGATTTTAATGAAGACTCGACTTAATCTTCCTTCACTCAAGGCTTAAACTGAAGTACAAAGTTATACATTTCAATGTAATAATTGAATGACGTGTAGTGTTTGGCTTCGATGCCGCGTAGGCTTGCTGGATCTTCCAATATTTTAAAATCTATTTAGCCAAATAGAAAAACATGTAATGTTATTGTGGTTATTGTGCTAACCTAAAAATGTATCTCTGATTCGTTTCATAAAAAGAAAAGCCTCGTTTGTGAACGTAATATTGGAGAAAGGCAAGCCTGTAGTCGTCTTTATCACTTCCATAGCTTGCACTAACTATTCTTTGTAAAGATATCTTAGCAATAATATTGACGTTTTCTAGATCTTTTGTACTGTTTCTTGTGCGTGTTCCTATAGTGTAGGATGTGTGAAACCGTTTATCCTAGTACCTACATGTGTCTGTCTTTTGTTTTCATTAAGTTTTAAGTATTGACTATTAATTGATGCTCTAGTCTTTAAATTTAAAACAAGTTAATCTTTGCAATCTCTGTAAATCTATAAACTTGTTTTTGTACTCTCATTATCTATACAAATCTGTCAAAAAATTGCTATCAACTTTGTACTCAATATCAAATGAGATAATTTGACAGATTTGTATAGGTCGTTCTGGAGTCGTGTGTAGGTACTACTCCAGGTGATGGTTTAACTTTATATGGATTGTTCGAATATTATATGATTGTCAACGTAAATAAATTGTTGCCACGAGAAACTAGTACAATCGATCGCTTAGGAATGTTCGTGCATATCAGTCGTGTAGTGAGGGCATGTAGGCAAATATACACATCGATTACAATTCACTTGAATGTTTTGTTCTTTTTTTACAATTATTTTCGAGCACTTTTTGTCACGCATACCTATTTCCATTTAATCGATTTATTTTTTTAAGAATTTAGATATGAAACGTTAGACATATCCTATATGAAAATATACCGTTATTTTTCTTGTTAAATAAATTTACGAAAATTGAATGCCCTTGTAATATCTACATGATTGATAAATGTTGCATTGTTCGGATAATTAATAATTGTAAACAAATTCTTATGTACACTAATTGTAACGTAGTAGCATTACATATATCTAGATTGTAGATATGTAACACGTATGTTGGTTAGAAGTCTGTTCTGATGATAATAAAACTACTAAACTATAAAAAAATATATTGTAATAAGTGTTGAATATTAACGCTAAATAAAGTACAGTGTTTGGTGAATTAATGTTAAGACGTATAGATGTTTGTTTCGCCGCCATGTTGATTTGGTCAAAACCAAAGATAGATACTAAAGTTAAATTTTTGAAGCCAATGTAAGGGGTACCTAGGGTAAAACGTGGTGTAACTGGCCACGTTCAATAACTGGCCACTAGAAACTTTGATCCCTTATAATAAGGTTTTAAGGCATAAAGCGACATCTTTGAGCTAACCCGTGAATTGCTTGCTTATTTAACTATAGTTTCAGTACCTTTTTTTGACGCTACACTACAGCGATAAAAATATTGAGGTTATTTTCCGACATTTGGCGGCGTCGACTCGGGATGAACAGTGGTTTCTTGTTAAATTGTTAACGGAGTGTCTCATTAAAATACATTAGTTTTTGAGTGTATTTATGTCAATACCTATTTTGTGTTGTGTCATTTATGTTAACAGTAAGGTAAGTTTCATTTATTTAAGTCATTTGGTTAAATTGCTTCCGAATATAACCAAATTACAGGGGTGGCCAGTTACTAAATTTAAAATTTTGATTTTTTTCTGTAACTGGCCGGTCCTGCCAGTTACTACATTTTTACCTCCTATGCTTATTTCTTCGAAATTAAGTCGTATTTATCAAATATGAGGGTTTCTTTATCCTGCACAAAAATGTCAGCGAAATTAACCGACTTTTTCTAGTAACTGGCATAGGTGGCTAGTTACTGAATTTAGGTGGCCAGTAACTGGTTTCTTAAATTAATATTTTTCTTTTCAGATGTTCCAATCCAAATCATGTCCAAAAAAGGCAATATAGTAAGGAAGCCATTGATAAGGCTCTTCGTTATGTCCTCAATAAAGAAGGATCTGTACGACAGGCAAGTAAAACTTTTGGAGTGCCTAGAAGCAGTATCCAATTTAAACTGTTAAATCCTCAAACAAAATTTAAATCCGGTCCCGATACAGTTCTGACAGAAGAAGAAGAAACAGCGATGTGTAATCAAATTATAGAATTGGCGAAGCGTGGGTTTCCTCTTAAAAAAGAAGACGTACAACGAGACGTTCAAGATTTCCTAAAAAAAAATCCTAGACCTAATCCTTTTCGTGATCAAAAACCGGGAGAGGCATGGTTTAAAGCTTTTCTTAAACGACATCCTGTAATAGCTGTCCGTACTTCCGAAGGAGTTACAAATGCCAGTGCGTGTGTATCGGAAGCAGACATACGCAAGTGGTTTCAGGAAATTTCGGCCTACATAGAGGAAAATGATCTTGTTGAAGTCATTGCAGACCCCACTCGAGTTTTCAATGGTGATGAAACCGGATTCAACATGTGTCCTAAAACTGGGAAAGTGCTGGCAGAGAGGGGGAGTAAAAATGTTTATCAAATTGAAAAGGGTTCATCTAAAGATAACATCACCGTTATGTTCACTTTTTCTGCCTCTGGATTAGTGTGTCAACCTATGATCATTTACCCTTATAAGAGAATACCCGATAAAGTTATTTTAAGTGTACCTGCCAATTTTGCTATTGGTAAAAGTGAAAAAGGCTGGATGACAGCTGCGGTGTTTTACGATTTTATCGAAAATGTTTTTTATCCAGAAATACTCAAGAGAAACATCTCCTTGCCTATCATATTATTCGTCGATGGCCATAAGACCCATATAACAAGAGAAGTGTCTGAACTTTGCCGACGCCTGAGTATACATTTAATTGCGCTTTACCCAAACGCTACTCGAATTCTACAACCTGCAGATGTTGCTGCATTTCGTCCAATCAAACATGGTTGGAAAAATGCATTAAGAGATTGGCACGCAGAGAATAATTACCAAAAAAGTTTAACCAAAGAGACATTCGCTCCATTATTAAAGACCGTGTTGGACACTACAATTAAAACAGAAACTTTAGTCAATGGCTTTCGTGTATCGGGTCTTTACCCTTTCGATGCAAACAATGTGGACTACAGCAAATGTTTACCATCGCATAATAAGGACAAAGCATCTGAAATAGAAAAAGACCACAACTATAATTACAAACTAAATTTTGAATGAAACTAGAAGTTATATTTATGTTTTTTCTTCATAAGTTTATTGTAGACCTTAAGTAGGTAGGTTTAATTTTCTGTTAATTGTTAAAGAGTAAGTCTATCTTTCACTAAATAAGGCTTCTAAATTTATAAGACTAACTTAACTGATCTCATAAAATTTGTTTTAAATTGAAACCTATATAATTGTTACCTAAACGTAAGAAGTTTCTTATATGTATCGTTATAAGTTATATTTATTTGTTTTATGTTCATTTTATAATTGCTAATGAGCAAGTTCATTTTTCTAGATGTATCTAGAACTATATAGGCCTCTAAAGAGTCTTAACCAAGGTCAATTTGATACTGGCCAGTAACTACATGATTGAGTGCCAATTACTAATTTATTGTGGCCAGTTACTACAAAAAAGTGCCCTTTTTTCATTTTAATAAAAATATTTTTCTCCAGTTATTGTTTTACTTAATTTTAAATTATTTATCTGAAAGGTAAGGAAATTCTCTACCATTTAATATATATCAATTTATTTTAAAGCTTATTTTTCAGTACTAAAAGTTGATACAAACTGAAAAATTCCCTTAAGTGGCCAGTTACTACCTGTTTTACCCTACATCCGAATACTAAACATTCCGTGGTAACAATTATTAAATATTACTTTGTATTATATAAATATACATTGATTTTAAAATATCAAACTGAATTGATAAGGTGTCGATTGTATCATCCAGGTTTATTTCGATACGGAATGCTCCTTACTGTATTTAATTAACTCTGCCAAAGATTATTTATTTTTATCCTATAGTTCTTCAACACATTGATCACAATTCGTCTGGTACACATTTTGAATATAATTTGTTTTAATTGCGTATTATTAAATAGTTATTGTACATTAATAGCGCTGTTTTGAAGGTGTTTATTATAATGATATGAATTTATTCTCATCGCTCAATTTGACCTTTAAACGATGAATAGCCTACGCCACCTGCAAAAAAGTATATCAATCCGGTTTCGTTCGACAACCGTGCCGGTATTGCTAATTATAGACATAGATTTTCCTGGCCTTTATTTTATATTTACTAGCGGTTAAAAGTAACTTATTTAGGGTAAGTACAATTTACACAAATCTGTCAAAATTTTGCAATCGATAATAACTTTTAAACGCAATCTGTTGAGTTCAAAATTGACTATAAAAATTTACAGATTTATGTAGGTTTATCTATTGAATTCAGTATATTAAGTACATCTATATGAAAAACCGGGACGGATATCCGTGTTCTAAGTCTTTGTTCTAGTTAAGTCGTTGTCTTTGTACACACTACTCAGATCATTCTATATATCAACAGATCGAACTCAATTTGAACTGAGCATATATCCTATTAATAAGACTTGTAAAACAGATTTGCATAAGTGGATGTATCCGTGCGTACGTACAATATTATATTATCTCTGTGTGACTGATATCAGGTACAATATACTATAAATAACTTATGACCCAATTATAGCGATAAAGTATCGCGATACTGATAAAAACGGATGAGCTGACATAATTTGGAATGATAAGCTCGAAGGAGCAGTTTATAAACATAAATTCCAAAAAATAACATCAATTCCAATCAAATAAGTCTTTGCCCCTGCGGGGTAACTTTGACTGTTTTATGAACCAGCAGCTAATAAAAGTTGCAGTTAGCAACTTTGTGTTGAATATATATATGTTCATATACGAACTGACCCGGTAAGTATTTAGCATTTTATAAGGGCCAAAGGGACCTGAATTTACTTTAAAACATAAATTCATAAATATCGCGTGTTTATGGATTGTGTCTATTATATAACCACATCACTAGCTGTAAGTTGAGTAACCAACTCTATTACCTAATTCCTGATAGTAACGCAGCTTTACAATACAAGTACCTTTTAAACATAATGCTATCTCTATTATCTCTCTGCAATGACAGGGTCAGCATGCATTTTGGGAATCCCCCAAACATTTATGGTATGTAATGTATATTCTCGCATATTACAGAAAGTACAATTTCACAGGCCTAGCTAAAAATGGAACGCGCACAAAAAGCTAACTACCTACTTAATAATAAATTATATTGAATATGTGTACCTACTTCTATCTATAGCGTTTCAATTGAGTGTTCAGTATGTGCAAATGAAATGGTATATGAAAATAAATTGAAATGATAGTTATCGTGTGCTGGATGTTTTATTTATACGTCCCTACCGACGCCCTTTTTTATAATCGGGGTGGTCTTTTCACTTCGCCGCAGCTCTTGGTACAAGGCTTTCCTACTAGAAAAATTAAAATTTTGTTAATTTTCTGAACAAACCTTAAAAATTACCCCGAGTAAAAAACACTTAGTCTTCCTGAAAATCCATAATTTTAAAATCTCTATCGACTCCAAACTGATATACGTTTATGTTTTCTAACGCTAAATATTTCATAAAATTAAATTTTATATTTTCAATATATTTAAGAACCTATATGAAAAACCGGGACGGATATTCGTGTTCTAAGTACCTACCCTCAGTAAGTGGAAAAATAGGGCTTGCAAGTTTATGTAAAAATTCTTTAGTTTAAGTAGTTGCTAGCAATTACAGATAATCTCCGAATCAACTAGATCAATCTGTTATTATCAGGACTTCAATACTGCGCATCAGTGAAAGGACCAAATTTCAGAAATTGTAATCGAAGTTACAGGTGCTATTTACGCGGTTTTGAACTAACACTGACGATGATATGCTGTCGTACAAAACAATAACAAATCCATAACAGAATTTTGTGTAACTTGAACCATTTAGGTACGCAGCGTACGTGACAGAAACTTCCTAGCAGGATTTTTTTTTAAATTTTCATAAGAATTTTCTACTCCGCACAAACAACAATCAAACCGATGGTTGCTGAGACATGTGCATTTAAACAAATGTTGTGCAGTGACTCACATATAGGTCACTTCATTGTTATATCAATTGTGTCTGCACTAATCACGTAATCGACGTGTGGATGAAGGGGAAGTGCATACCGCCTCCTCAGTCCCGGCCGCCGACATAGCGAATAAGCGTTGATTCGTACATTTATCCATCTTTGACTTGTCTAGCAGTTGAAGTGGAGGCAATAGAAAAAAAATGGAAAATGACGCCTGACTTCGTTTGTGTAAATACAACGTAACGACAATTTTAAAATCTCACACTTAGAATTTTCTATAGGCTAGTTGCGTTCCCGCTATGTTATGGTGAAATACAGTTTAAATAATATACTAGACTATTAGTGTGAGAAAATATAATATCTACTATCTGCGGTAGAATCTTAGTAAAGACTATAACTAGTGGCCTCATAGATATTAATATTTCTGTTTATAATTTTGCTATTAAGTCGGTCTCAAGTCATTGGCATGGCGTCAAGTTCCTGAAGGGGCCTTTAAGTGCGTGGCCATGGTCGAGGAGCCCATTTGTCCTTGCTCGACTTTACCACTGATTCGTTTTACTTTGGATTCAATCAAAGAAACAACAGAATTCTTTCGTGTGAGACTGGCAAGTCTTTAGAAATAAAATCAGATTAGACGTCACTGCCGCATATTTGAAGAACTTCCAAAGACAATTAGTTTTCCTGCTTCTATAAATTTTATATATCGTCAGCATCGCTGGAAAGATAGGTCTATCAAAAACAGGAAGAAACTTAAGCCTCGTAAGATTTTGCTGTAGTATATACAAAGTAAGAGATCAACCAATACATATTTGTAAAATTACGCTTTCGCGAAATTTTGTCAGTTTGTGCAATTGTGTTAAATAATTGTAAAAATTAGGCTTTGTTCAAATTCAACATTTGCGCATGTTATACCGTCAATGAGGTCGTCGACGCTCAGCCGTAGGCTGCGCGGAGGCGACTACGGCGCTCTGCGCCTTTGTCGCAGTATCAAACGCCGCCGATTAATATCGGCGGGTCATTGGGTTGCGGTGAACAACAGTTTATCGTTGCCCTTCACGGGGTTGCGGTCTCGGGCTCTTGCTCGAGTTATGTTCGACCTCATCGGCCGTGAGTTCTCGCTGGTAGGCCTTGAAGTCTGGTGGTCTGGCGTGCAGCGGCGCTATGTTGCGCAGGTGCGGGTTCGCCAGGGAGGCTTTGTCGGCGCGCTCGAACATTGTTGCGCATGTTATAAAAACCGCGGTAGAGCTTTAAATAAAGAAATCGATGTTTTTCTAATATCGATACCAAATAGATTTATAGTTATAAGAAAAAAAAACTTTTTCTGTTACAATAGTTCTTTTAATGGATCCATTACAATAAATGTGAGTCACGTAGTAAGTGACCAAAATGAGATAATTATTAATTTGCATTTTCCGTATTCTACATTTTTGAATTAATACTGCACTAAAGTTGCGTATTTGATGAATTTAAATACGTTAAATAACACTACTCAACACTAAAAAAATATCTGATTTGGCTCATATTGTTTCATATCGATGTTGACTAAAAATAAATATATGTAGGCATTTTATTTCGATATCACGTCTAGAAACTGAGAAAAATGAATTTTAACTTTTTGACGCAGCTTATAGCGCTAATTTGAAAGAAACATGATGTTATGAAACTTGTATTAGAAAAAATAAAATACAATAAACATAAATGGCAAATTTGTGCAATCTTAAAGTAGTTGCTTTGTTAACTGGCTTGCAGTCAGGCTATACCAAATACTGCTGCTTTCTTTGCGAGTGGGACAGCCGAGCGCGATAACATTTTATAAAAGAAAACGTCCATCACGTGACTCTCTCTTACCGGGACAGAAAAATGTTAAATTTTATCCTTTGGTTGAATCCGCTAAAATTATTTTGCCGCCGTTACACATTAAATTAGGCCTCATAAAAAATTTGGTAAAACGCTTAAACAGGTCCTGCATTACGATTTCTTAAGTTTCCAAAACTTAGTGAGGCAAAAATCAAAGAGGGCGTATTCGTAGGTCCGGACATAAAAAAGCTGATTGAAGATTCGTCTTTTACATCTACTCTGAACTATACTGAAAAACAAGCATGGGATGCTTTTATTGATGTGACAAAGAATTTTCTTGGTAACAACAAATCCGCTGACTTTCGCCAAAAAATTAAACTGATGTTGGACTGTTATCACAAAATGGGATGTAATATGTCATTAAAACTACATTTCCTTCATTTGCACTTGGATTTTTTTCCCGAAAATATGGGATCAGTCAGCGATGAACATGGGAAACGCTTTCATCAAGATGTGGCTGCAATCGAAAAACGTTTCCAAGGAAGATGGGAGCCTACTATGCTCGCAGATTACTGTTGGAGCCTTGTTAGAGAAACTCCAGGATCTCACTACAAAAGGAAAGCCAGCGGCACCAAGAAAACTTCGCCTTTTCAATCAAAGCATCAATAAAACCTAACGGGTTAACTTTATTTTGTAAGAAAATCGTATTTTTGACTAATTTAATTTATCTTGAAAATGAGATGTGATGTAAAAATCTTATTTAAGTATGTACATATTTGTATTAGGTGAGTAACAAGGAATTATAATCACATAGTCGGAACTCAGATAAAAAAAAGTTTGTTATTTGTTGAGTAGTGTAATTTGTATTTTTTTAAATTTATTAATTCTTTTGTTGTAGTTTGTTGAGGAATAATATGGCATTGATTTCTTCTAAGATCGTAGGGTAATGCAAACGAATTTTACTGATCTGTTACGTTAGCCTAATTACATTTAGCGTTTTTGTATTTGGAGTGAAGAATTCAGAACTAGTATAGGTACGTAATACAATCAATATCCGGAATATATGGATAAATAAAGGAAAATTAATAAAAGCAGACTGATTTTAATATTTATTCTCGACATTTTCTCTTAAAATATAAAGAATTATCACAAATAAACAGTGAAAACTGATGATTCACAGAATCTAATTAACACGGCAATGAAAAGATCTCTTATCGAAACGGAACAATCGCCTGTTATTGACAATTTCGAGACAAATAAAGAGACATTGCAAATCTTTAAATGAGTAACTAAAAACTAGAATTTAGCGTTTTAAAAACGACCTTACACTAAATTGTTCAATTTTAATGCAGAAAGCTACTAATCAAAGTTAATGTCATTCACCATTCATAACAACACAAATATGCTAGCTACTATATACTTCATGTCATGAGAGTAATGTATTAATTTAAACAATATAAAACTAAGTTGTAAGGAAGTATTAATTGTATTTAATTAATTGTGTTTCTAAAAGAGACATATGTATTCCTTCAAATATGCATACAAATTCATCTAATATGCAGCATTACATAAAGTTAAGTGTTCACTTTTCTCGTCAGTTTAACTCGCACACACACAAAAATAATACAGCTCCATATGCACAACTGCATTTATGTTAACTAAATTAGAACTTAAAAACTAGAAACTTAAGAATAATATCACTACTACCAGTACAAAAAAGGAACTGAATGAAAATGTACAACAGATCTACATTTTATAAAGAAGTGGTCATTAAATCTTTCAACTGTCCATTTAAACTATTAATTTACCATTGTTCAACAAATTCAATCAATACAAAAATACTACACAGCCTTCTATTAAAAATTTGTTTGTACATAAAGTTCTGGACAGACAACATGATTCAAAAATGTTTGATTTTTCTATATTTGAGTTAGGGTTTTGTCAAATAGCATAGAATATAGAATGATTATTTACTTCCAACAATAGGCTATTCTCCAATTTCTTCATTTTTTTTTTAAATGTTCGTATATATCTGATAATTCATTATAATTTTTATTTCAGCAAAATATGACCGATTTATGCCGAAAAAAAAATATTAAAAATTTGTCGTAAAATATACGCGCCAAAATACCATCCGCCATTTTGGTGACGTCAATAGTACTAAAATATTGTAACCTCAAATTGACATTTGTCATTGACACGATATTGAGTTTGTCGGCTTTGTTGAGTTGTTTTTATTTATATAAAAAGATGAGTTTCTATAACCCGTATCGTTGGTGTGTTGCGTTAAATTGTAAGAATTCGACATTGAAGACTCCAGAAAAGTTATTTATTACTATTCCGAACGATGTTGTTAACCTCAAAATAAGAAAATTTCATTGAATTACACCTATGAATCACACAAATGATATTGTTGTGATAAAGTAATAGAAAGATTTACTTACATAGCTGTTTTTATATTTCTGCATTCGGCAGAAAAGAAATCTGTATTACACGCAAAGAAGTTTGTAATCATTACCGCATCTATCTTCGGTAAATTAGTACTTTCGGCTTTTACAAATCCGACGTCCATGTTTAATTATGCAAAAGTAGCGTAATAAAATACAAAATCTCTAAAATAAAAGGAATTATACACAAAAAAAGTAAAAAATTAAGGAACACAGTCAGTTGTTTACATTTAGATATTTTAGTGCTTGTGACGTCATTCTGGAAAAAAACATGGTGGACGGTGTTTTCGGTCACGTGACTTACAGATAATAAAACTCGGATTTTAATTTTGAAATATAAAATTAATCTTAGGTTTTTATGGAATAACGACATTTTTTTTCAATTCCTCACGTTATTATTTATTCAAGTAACATAATGTTATATTTTTTTGTTGATAGATGAAAATAGCCTATTACATACCTTACAAACATTAAAACCAGATGCTATTAAATTTGTAATTTTATGCAAATTTTATATGCCTATTAACTAGTTATTTCTCTTGAAATGAAAATGCTAAACATTCCTTTACTGGATACTCATTATTATTAATTAATATGTAGTAAAGCTTCGACACTTCAACAAATGCAGTGTAAAATTACATTTTATCTTTGTCATTTAATAAAATTATTTGTAAACTTACTATAGAAATTATAATACTTCTAGCACTGATCTATCCACTGCATTTAAAACAATTGAACTAAATCTAGTAAGTTTAAAACAGGCCTGCACCTAGAGAAGTTGTGGTGTGACTGAATCAGTGTTCTCTAAGCCCTGCCTGTAAGCCTGTACTACTTCTTGGCCTTAGCAGAGTTTCCCTGCTTGCTAGGAGGAGTCCATCTTAAAGCTGATGGGTCTACAGACAAACGAGGTTTTTTAAAGTGTGAGCTGGCCAATTGTTCCGCAACAATCTTAGGTGTGACACATATTACATGTTGTCCTTTCCAATATTTTACCATGTTCATTGACTGCAAAGTTGATATTATATCAGTTTGTGATATACCAGTCATTTGACTCAGATCTTTGATACTTAGTGTGCCTCTACTGGCACTCAGCACTTCTAACAACACATAAGACCAATATGATCTATAACTTAACTTACCAAGATCTGACAAAGGCTTTTCCGGACTACCCACTACTTGCTCTAACCTAGACAACTCGTAGCTGAAAGCAATGAGCAACTTGCCATAGCCTTGTCTCTGATAAGGAGGTAGTGTTAATATGCAGGCAACATTATTGCCCTCAGGAGAATCTTTCTCTTTAGAGAAATAACCAACAAGATGTGCTCCTTGCTTGTCAACTTCACATAATATATAGAATAAAAACTGTTCTATATCAAAATATAATGTTTTATGGTCTAAGAACAATTTAGCCAATAAACATAAATTCTGACAGTAAATTTTATGTTCTTTACCATCAGCTTCAAATATTGCTATTGTCCCTTTGCGATAAATTTCGCTGCCTAGAGGTTGTCTAGCTGTACATTCACTCAAATGGTACCTGTATGTTTTTTCCATTCTCATGTATTTAAGACAGTATTCACAAATCCATAATTTCGACTGCTTCCCATATTCGTCAGGGTATGGACTGAAGTACCATGTGTCGATCTCATATTTACCTATTTGGATCCTATCAATGTATTTAACTTTAGTAATGGCTTCATGTTCCTTTTCAAGAGCTGCGGTCGTAGGATCCATCTCTGCGTACGTCTTTTGTACATGATTGATTTCGTCATGTTTACGTTTTTGGTTCCGTGTTATTTTGCGGCCGGATTTGTCAGTAAGGAGATGGTCGGAGTTTATGTTATTATTTGATTGTTCGCACATGTCAAACCTATCCGACATAACCCGGTGGCGGGAAACCCACTCATCCAGTCTTCGGTCGTAGCCCACATAATGGACATAATACTCGTAACAAGATTCAGAAGCATTGTATCGCGTTTGTATTATCTCAGCCGGGTGCCATGACTCATCTGAACGCCGCACCAAATAATGCTCTCCGATGTCCAATGCTTGCTCTTGTGTTGGGTCGTGATCTTCATGATCGACACTCCGACATTCCGGATTTGGTAATTCATTATTCACTATAGGTTTCTCTAATTCTTTATCACCTTTTGCCATAATAACATTAAAATCAACAATGGGATCACGCAATACCGCGCAACACGATTTATCGAAGTGGCCATAATGCCATAGACAAGCAACCTATCAAACGCGCAAAAGCGTGCGCAGGGCGTTCGCGAATATGTATTTTGTCACAATGTTATTTCTCATTTCAATAAAATATTTATTCACGAGGATTTTAATAAATTATTCAAATGATTAATTATGTTTGAAATGCGATAAATGATATGATGAAATAAATTACATTTATTTAAATAAAGAAAGATACTCTTCTTTGTCTATGATTATTTAGAATTGCAAGTTAAGAAAAATACTCGTGTTGAAGGGTAAATAAATTTTTATGGTTATTTAGTAATAATGATGAGCTTTTCAGTTTTATTGTAATACATTTGAAACTTATTTTAAATTAGATATTTTAGATTTAAGGCTATACGTACTGTGCATGTATTAAAGCATAGAATGTATAAATGATGTCTGTTATAATTTTACAGATAAATAATGTTATATTGTAATTCATCGTCTACCATTTAGGTTACATAAGCTTAAATTTTCAACAAACATCAAATAATATTAAAATCTATAAAAAAGTGCTTGAAAATAAAAATCTCAAATAAAATAAGAAAAATTTACAATAAGATTCACATGATATTGCATTACTCTTGAATAATTTATAACATTACCGTAAGGTATCTCCCTCTTTACCAGGTGTCATAAGAGGCCACTAGGGTACCAGAACAAACAGATGGAGTGTAGCTCAAATGCGTAGGGTGAGGATGGGTAGCAGCATCCCCGTCGCGAAAGCTGCGCTATGCGACTACCAACACGCTTACCTAGCGCAGCAATCATGGGCAAAATTCCTCCTATCTTGAGGAGGCCTATTTCCAGCAGTGGACTTGCAATGGCTGTTATAAGGATGATGATGAATTTATAACATAGCTAAACCTATAAGCTAGAAATATCAATATTTCTTTTAAGTTAACTGTAGCAATTCTTGTAAACTATACATAAATGTTTCGCTTTGCATAAAAAAATAGAAAAGCATCGAAGTCCACTAGAACAATTTTAGTGACATTTATGGCCTAGATATAAATAAATTATAATAAGTTTAAAGATATTTTATTGTCGTAGAGTTGTATAAAATAAATATTAAATATTACTAGATTTTGGCTTTTGACATTACATATTTTCATATTGTTTGCTTAGAGTCATATTATTTTTCGGTAACGGCCAAATTAAGTCATGAGTTCTGGAAAGCCAGGGAAATATTTTTTACTATGGCAGCATTGCTTTTCCATACGTAACTACTACTCGCGGTCGGCAAATGAAACGTCTCTCGAAGTGAACCAAGATTTCGTGAACAAAATTGTTCTTATCGCTACAGCAGAGATATGAAACTATTTTTGTTATCTAAAAACTGTGCATTTGCTTTTTATGAGTGCTGATTGTGATGTCACTTTGTCTTAATTTCATTTAAACGTGATTAACTGTGCAGTGTTAGCAGATCGGAATTGGTTTGAGCTCCCTTGCTGTGCTTTATTTGTGAGAACGATTAAACAAACGAGGAAATGCAGGCGATAAAGTGTGTGGTCGTGGGCGACGGGTAAGTTTGTAGTTAAATACTAGATTCCATATTCCAATGAAAGTTCTTATTAATCCCGCTGCAGATAGTACGTTACAATTGATATAAACTGATGACTGACGTCATATTTAAATTGAAACGTCTTGATGGTTGGGAATTTATGCTGTATCGACTGTGTACAGTCAATATCAGTGTCCGTTATGCCGAGATAATGTTTTATTTACTAGTGTCATTGTTCTTTTGGTACCTACTACAAAAGGCAGACTGTAACGAAACACACTCATAAGTTATTGTTTGCATTGTAATAACAGTAACTGCACTTTTGGCTCGGTTTCATAATATGTGCGTGATTCACAATTACGTAGATTTCTTCAACTTTTGTATGCAAATATAAATGAAATATGGGGGCTCAGGGGGTGTTTCACCTCTGCTATTTACTTAGCATACATAAGCTATTTCTATAACCTACATTTTATGTTTTTATGAAAAAAAAATACCATAGGAATTAATTATATTCTTAATGAAAGGAGTATAAAAATGTTCTTTATACAATATGGCTCATCACCTATTTATTTATTGCAAGTACATTGTAGTTAGCTTTGCTCTTTTTTACTTTAATCATTACAAGAACATTGTTAGTTATAAATTTGGTATGTGTTTATATTCCATTAATTCTCAGCTTTGTGTGCGCTATGTTAAACACAAATTAATAGTGATTGAATAGAATATTATGAATAAAATTGTATTGTTCCTGTATTAAAGTTATTGTGAAAAATTGTGTAAACAGTAATTATTGAGAGTATAATAAATAACAAGAAATGACTCGAAATCTAGTTTAGGTCTCAACCAGATAACTTACATTTTCTAAAATATTTTATTGTTTAATATAATTATTTGAAGATAAAGTTCATAAAATATTATTAGAGATGCTATCAATAGTTTGCTATTTAATAATCAGCTATTACACTTTGTTTAAACAAAACTTCCTGTAACTTTAGACAAAAACATTCGTAACTCTATTTCCTACTTATAACATATCTAGTACTTTGTGTAATGCTACTCTTTCACAAGTATAAGGTGGATTAAAATAAAACTTTACAATAATATATTTCTGACATTAGAATTATATATACTCTATATTTTATAAAAAAAAAATGTATTTTGCCTTTATTTCTATAAAGAACAATGCATCACATCAAATTTATTAATTTAATAACTTGAATAATGTTTAATACTACTTTCTGAAATAATGTTTTGTAGCTAAATATGTATTCTAAAACATATATTCTTAAACATTAAGTAAATATTAGAGATTGTGGTTACTAAAAGAGAGATAAATAACATTAAGGGTCCTTGTAAGTGCTCTCATCATCATCATATAAGTATTGGTAGTGAGTATACATGAAAATATTCTTGGTTTAAAAAGTTGAGTGTGTAAAGTAAAATATAACAATGTAAAGTATCTAGAAAAAAAAAAAACATTTATATGATGTATATTTTGGTTCTGTTCTGTGTGACTGTTAAATTTACCTATATAAGTATTATATTTTCTGTTCTCTGACATCTGCAATTAAAGTGCTTTCAGCAACTTATTTCAGATGAATTCAGACTGATTTCAGTCAATGTATGAGATTTTGTGTCAATTTATTTATAATACTAAGGTGATCACATATAATACTAAATGTTCAAGACATTCATTGTTCATTGAGAATGGTTTACTATGGTTACCAGGGCTCCAATTTTACAGAAATTAAAGAATTTTTCTCTCGTTAAGAATGTAAAAATGATCACCAATTTCCACCTTTCAATTTCAGAACTTTACTTGAAGCAAAAAGATATTGTATCAAAATTATGATGTTGACAGTTTTATCTTATCAACTGTAGATAATATAATAATCAGTTATTAGTATTTGTTTCATAGCATATTGGGTTTACTTAAATATATCGAGAAAAGACATTCACATACAGCAATACTGATAGTACACAAAAAAATAAAAGATGGTAAGAGGTTATTATTGAAATTGCCTTAACAGTCTGCAGTTAATTGCATAAAGGCAAGGTTGTATATCTCGCTAAGTCTAAACTACGTGACTAGGACGACCTAGGCACGAGGATCTCGGATTACAAAGCCTTTAAGCTACGGCTTCGAATTACAGGTTGATTTGTATCGTGATTTATTGTAATTGAAGCTGGTTTGCCCTTGCGTACTTTGCGGCTGGGGTCGCCATGATTCACCGGTCACTCCTTAGATAATACGGGAACGGTCAGCAGATATGCCCCTTTGTTCCCGTGTTACTGCATTTTTAATGAAATAAGATCTGTTTTGTTGTAGACTTAGTTTTTTGTATAGACAAGTTTTGATATCTGATCGGAGGTCTAATTCATTCGAATCAGCTTTATTAGAGTATTATTGTGTTACACCAGTATTCACTAATAATACTTCAAATGAAATAACACTTACGTCATTTATTTTATAGGTCTAATGCTTTATAACTTTATGCTTCGTTGCACGAAAAGAATAATAGGAAAAAAAAATTGGTTGCCTGTAAAGTCGGTATACGGGCAAAAGTTTTACGTGACAACGACTTTGAGTGGTAAAATAATTTTAATGTGAATATTCATTCGTATAGTAGGAATAAGGATGAAATAATAGTAACAATTTAAAACATTTATTTATACAAAGAATTATATTTAAAACATTAATTTATACAAAGAATCTCGCACTGTATTTCATATTAACAAAATTTTATTTTTACCTTTACACATACATACGTATTTATATACAAATATACATACAATAACTTGCAATGCATTGGCGTAACACACGTCACAATGAGAGCGAGTGAGAGGGACGCGTGCCTCTCACTCGCTCTCATTGTGAGCGCATAACGTGAGCGGAGCGTAACGCAGTTTCTTGAAGTGTCACCCGGCAAACCAATTTATAAGACGTTGTCACGTCAAAATTCGCGTCTACAAAACAAATAGCAACTTAGCACAACGTTACTGCAGTCCCCGGGATAGGAAAGATGCAGATTCATTCTCGCTTGAAGTCTAAGATTAGATGTTTCATTAGTAAATATTATCTTTAATATTTGGGTCTGTTGCTATCTCCTTCAAATATTTGACTGTGCTAAGAAAGAAAAATTTCAAAAACTACTAGGCTAGGAAATAGTATATGAATATGGGTATCAAGGTCCTCAGGAAAGTATCAGGTACATGTCGTAGCTTTACAGGGACCGTTTTGCGACAACATCCGATTGGAAAAAGGAATTATAGTAAAAAATTAAAATAAATAACATTAGCGAATATTTATATAAGAAAAAATATACATTCGTTGTTATGTTTGAGGAAATAGGCGCGAAGACTCCTCACCTTGCTGACCTGGTTGGCTTACTTCCAAATTGCATGTCTAATATGCAAGGAGAACGGTCCCTATTTGATTTCTAAAGCCGTTATTCTTTTGTTTATATAATTAGGACCAGTAATACCTTTCTATAATTGCAACGAAAGAGTAGAAAGATTAGATACCTGAAACATAATGTATTAAAAGTAATTTTGTCCCACTTTTGGAGAACAAATTGCTAGACCCTACCTGGCACGATGGTAATAACTGCCAGTCGCTATATAGGGTGCAGTTATAAGAATACCCAAGGCCTATTCTCGCATTCATCCGACGTGTCGTTGACCTAACTGATCAGTTCAGATTCGACCAAGGAACATTGGTACTCAGTAGTCAATTACTCGTTGTCAACGAAAAAAACTACTTTGATAATTCTGTTCATGAAATTAAGTCTTCCAGCAAAATGTTTTCGCATCTAGAGCTAGAACAGAGTTATTTTTGGACAAAATTTGTTTAAAATACTGCGATTACTAACAGGTAAGGTGACCCGCTGCACTCGATTTAAACTTAAATTTCTAATCCAGCAAGACATGATAGTTATATCAAGACTACTATATTTCTTTAATAAAAAATTTAATGTCACTGTGTTTGTCCGGGATATACTTGAAACCGATTTAATAAATTTTTGCTCACTGTGTAAATTTTTTTTTTCACTATAAACATATGAGTAAAGTTTTGACAGGTCGTTTGACGGGTTAGAGAGTATTAATATAAAGTAGAAGAGTAGAGAGAGTTGGTTGATTGAAAAAACTACTGGTATTTTGAACTAATTATTTTTTGTGTTTTTAGTCCATTTATCGCATACGGTTATTAGTCCTTCAGATATGATAAACGTGAAAGTTTGTATATATCGATTTTATAGTTGTGTTGCGATTTCAAGATGGAACGGCTTAACAGATCTCGACGAGATTTGGCATATAGATAGTCTTGAATGGCGCTACTCCTTTTTTTTTCTTGAAAACATATTCCCTTGGGATGAATCTGACTTTTTATTTTCATTTATAGAATCGTGGAGCAAAATAAGACTCCTTCCCGGAATAATAAGAGTTTTTCAGAGGTGATATATAAAGTGTATTTACTTTCTACATACTACTCTACTACTACTACTACTCGAGGTCAAAATCACGGACGGACAGCTAGTACAAAATGAAGCTAGTCAATACCCGTGTCTGTGAATAGGCTATTATAATGAACGATATGTGCACCGACAATGTTCCGTGCGGCTGCTACTCGCAAATATAATTGATCGTGTATGAATGGCGTAAGTTTTAATCCGATTATATCTCACTAGGTCGCATTCGTATCGCTGTTGTGTCAGAGACTAGTTCTAAATTCACTTTCACCTTGACTTCATACCCGACGCCCACAACTGGCAGAAAACGGCTAAACTATATGGACTATTAACACTAATTGATTTACAGCGCATACCGTACCACAGTTTGGGGCTTAGGATAGTGGTAAATACCAATAAAAGTTATTTATATAAACGTGACTATGTGGCCAAGGTCACGCTAATTTAGACTATATAGGTTACATAGTAATTTGTATTAACACGTCTTGTAACATACATTTAGACTTTTTTTTATCTGGGGTTGTGTTTGGAAAACAATATCGCATCGGGTACTGCCACTGTAGGTAGAGTTGAGCGATAGCTTTGTGATATACTTACCAATATTTGTTAGTTGTGTGGTATTTGATAGTGGGGGGTTATGTAGTCGGTTACTCCTCACAAAAATGTTTATACTTTTTACTATAGCAGTTTTAATTGATGTTTGTATACAAGAATGAGCATGACTTTGGTTTATAAATTTAAATACGCCTAAACTTTCTTTATATATAGTTATCTCCAAATTTTAAAGAAATACAATTTCGAGAACTTTTTATATTGTGCTATCCATAATGAAACGGAAGAACATATTCATTATAGATACCATTATCCATTGCCTAATCAGCTAGTTTCATTTTTACTTCGCATAAAAAAACTCGGCGCATACAACACTTTTCCATGCCCTTATCGACAACATGAAACTGTTGCTCCTTATAAAGCAGAAGGTAGTGGTAGCGAGCCTAACATAATACCTAACATGGTAATCTATCACGTCGATCTTACATAGAAAGTCTTGTCGCAGTCGTTCGGGCAACAGCGCCAGTCCTATAAATTACGTACTTAGTGGCCGTTGCTGGTGTATTGAATGACAATTGACGATCAACGAGGATGTTTGCATTGTTTCTCTTTGCACGGTGTGAAAATTAAACAAGTGGATACGCTTATTTCTTTTTTTTGTCGGCAAATGAAAGTGTGATTTACATTGAACATTTGTTATTATAAACTTGCGCTGTTTCTGTTTTTCAGTAATGACTTGTCCTGGTGCAAATTGGCCGTTTTTAATGTCTCCAGTGTATGGCCTGCAGGTCACTTGATCTTTAGAAAAATATTTGAAGGGAAAACGATGAAAATCGTTAAGAAATTATCGCAAATATTTTTCTGTCGTATATTGTTTTTTGTTTTATTTTATTTATATAATACTATTGATCATGTCTGCGTTCTAAACCGTTATTTTATATGAAATCTACCTGTTCCTCTAGCTAGCCAATAAGCGAAAATATTGTTGTCTGAAAAGCGGAGATGATTAGAAAGTTTATAAGTATTTATAAAATAAAAAGTTGAATTTAAGTTGTTTTCTTCATCGCTTTATTTTTATTCAGTAATATCTAAAATATTACTTACCTAAAGTAATATTGTAGATATTACTATTATCTATAGTACTATCTTATCAAAAATTAATTATAAAAGTCTATAATCTTTATAAAAATTTAAATTTTTAGGAAATACGTTAAACGAATAATAAAGAACCTACATCAAATAAATGAAGAGACAAGTTTTGAAATTAAAAATAATAATGCATGTTTTTATTTGCCATATGGAGAGGAAATGCAGAAAATTAATAGAACGGTACGGATATATTTTTATAAATATAATGTGAGAAACGTCTAAGTGTCGCATCGGTTAGGCCCGCATGATTGTAGCTCTCTTTGTGGCGTAATCAAGTTATGAACAAACGCATGTCCCAAAGCAATCCGCCCGTAGGTCCTTAGGTTGTGCCCGATTGAATCATTGAATTCATTAAGTGGTTGACGGCGACAGCTGTCGGTCCAGGACAATGACTGATAGCAGGATATAACATATACTACATGCAATGTGTTACACGAAAAATTAACTCTTCCTGTAAATAAATAAGTTGTGTAATAAGTTATTTCTTATATAGATGTGAAAGTAAAACAAGCCAAGGGAATATATTTGGACAATATGAAATGAGATTATTAGTAAGTGATAGCCTAGTAGCTGCAATACTGTAGCTGTATATCCCGATTTTGGGTTTTAGATGGGCATATGCCTCCCGCTAAGAAAGCACATTTAAAGAAGAATTTACGTCAAAATCAGATCAACGATATTTCGGCTACTGCTGGACATGGCCTCCTCAAGAATTTAATTGATTTCATCATTGGGTTATTTTGCCCATTTTTGTTTGCTACGCTGGGCAGGCGTGGTGGCAATCGTAGTGTGTAGCTTTGCAAGCATTCTGTTACCCATCCCCGCTCTATTCTATATTTAGCTACCAGAATTAGCTAGTATAGAGCCGGTAGGTACATCATATCAAATTAGTTTACGTGGTTGATAAAATACAAAGACTATTATCGTTCGTAATCCAATTTCAAAGAAAACAGCAGACAAGCGACAGTCGCACAGGTGAAATGACTTTGAAACTTTTGAACGACAGGTGCATTTCAACATCAGATTACCTGCACTAAACACGCTAGGTATTTATTATATTCTCGACGTCGTCTTAGATAAATCTAATATTAGAAATTATCGGCAGCGCGGCAAGATTGTTATTGCGTCCTATTTCTAGGGTATATTCAAGCGGTAGGTTGGAACCTTCTATATCAGAAACTTTGTGAACTATTAAATCGTTTTACCCGTCTCCCTTGATTCTCAAGTACATTATACCTTTGATCTCGATAGCCCTTCTGCCGTTTTAGCGGTTAACTGAGGAAGTTAGTTTGAACCCGCACTCAACAAACCTAATTGGGCCACGAATGCTTAAAAAATTTATAGACATGTTTAACGCACCGGCGTTTACGAATAAACAACTGAACCTACATTTTAATCTCGATATAAAGTTGGTGAATATTTTATATATACACAACTAACCAGACAGACTTTGTCCTGTTTTAACTGTATAAGTGAAAACAGTACGCAATAATCAAAAAATTATTAAAATCAGTTCAGAAGTTTAGAAATGGATGGACTTTAGTGGTGGACCGGACCAACACCGTGACACGTAATTTTTATATTTTGTATATATACAGATATGTTATATTTATAATGTTTAGTAATAGGTCTTTTGTTATATTTACATCAACCATGTTACTCCCTTCCAACATGACTATTGTTTCTTTAAATAAGTGTAGTATATATATACTACTAGCAGTGCCCGCGACTTCGTCCGCGTGGAATAGTTTTTTGGGTACCGTACCTCTTTACCTCAACTTACATAAACTTTGAATGTCATGTTTATTTATATCGAATCAATGGCCTGAAAAATAAGTTTCAAGTTTGTTGTTTTAAAAATATCAATACTTCCATACAAATTTTCATCCCCCCTTTCGACCCCTTACAACCCTTATTTCGAATTAAAAAGTAGCCTATGTCCTTTCTCAAGGTCTAGAAAATCGGTTGAGAGGTTTAAGCGGGAAGGCGTAACAGACAGACAGACTATCGCATTTATAATATTAGTAGGGATATCTAACAGTATTGTATGCGTTTTGTTTTAAGGCAGCCATTTTCTTTTCCTGTTCGTGTGATTCATGCCCTAGATTTACAGAGACAACAGTCTGTGACAGCTCACCCATAAATATTCCAATCCACTGGGCCGATCGAAGGATTGTAGGAAGTATGTTGTACAGTGTCATTGCATGACGATTACTCTTTTCCGGCAGTTAAAACATTTTTGTATATATATGTGATACAGACAGCCTTTATAAGGCCATTATATTTATATATATCTTCATATATTTATCTTCTACATTGTCTCTATGCTGTAATACAACAATTAAAATTATCCTTGCCCCGAGTGTCATTATCGAAATATGTATTCATTGAGAGACGTCATTAAAATTGCGGATAAGTTTTACTGAGAAAATGTCGAATGTTTAATAATTGATGGAGGAAATTGAAATTTGTAGTATTAATTTGTATGACAAATTCTTATTAAATTACCTTATAATTATATCTCATGAATGTTTGTATTATTCCCAGTATTAGAGTGGATTTTGAAGACACAAAACGAAATGAAATAACAAACGATCGTTCCCGAACCTAAATATCTATTGGACAAGTCGTTAACCGTGCTAACTTTGAGGCGAACAGCTTGGTAATGACAAAAATTTACACTATAATGGACGATCCATTCGGCTGATGTGCCAGCCTGTGTCGGCGTGCCTGTGTAGAAACAAAAGGGTCTCTAAGAGAGCACTATTTAATTATTAAAATTGTGTTTTTGTATAGTTTTCTAGTGCAAATATTGAAAAACAATACTGTAATGTCTAACGTAAAAGGCTATCTATGCCCTATGATTTTTCGGTCTTATATGATGTACGTAGTTTTTATTATGTGATGTAGAATCACTAATTCACTACATAGTATAAAACAAAGTCAGTTTCCGCTGTATGCTTAAATAGTTAAAGTTATGCAACAGTTCCTTTTAAATAGATATATTGATTCAAAAGGAAGGTTTTAAGTATAATAGTATGTATAAAATATAATAAAAGGTTTTTTTTTATTTTTATGATTACATTGCAAACGCTAGTTAAACCAGACTAGATAAAAAAAATAATGTGTAGTATCGTACACCATAAAAAGTTCTACAAAAAAGTCCGTGGTGGTGTATGTCATGTCCCATCTCTTAGGGATAACCATTTCTTATAACGTGCGATGCCGGGGCGGGTCACTAGTAATTAAATTATTGCGTCTAACTGCATCCAGAGATTTTAGAGCAACAATTTTTAATTAACATTGTACGTGATTTTAAAGACATGAGCCACATAATTTAAAATCTTTTAAGTAAAACAAATATAAGAGAAACCTTAGAATACTTATGAATTATTAAAATACAACGTTGTCGTTCACAAGCTGCACTACAGAGGGTCATTTAACGAATTGCACCCACGAACTGTGAAGCCTTGTTTTCGTGTCTGGTTTTTGTAAACGTACTTAAAATACGTTCCAAGCCGCGCCACCGACCCTTAATGAGTTGGGTTCAAGTCGCGTCATTCATTTTTCATAAACAACTTCTTTTCTATACATTTGACTATTTTATACATTTGACATTGCCCAAAGGTATTTGCAATGGAATGCAATGAGTCATACACAGAATTAAATAACCTCTGATTTTATTCAATTATGTACCAAACAAATATAGCGAGGCATAAAGCTAGCATCACCGCACGTGCGTGCTAAAACGCGCAACCTTGCTCTCCCCTCATCCTGAGGGAACCGGTCGATCCGGCGAGTACCGGAATTTTGCTTGTAACAGCCAGTCCACGGTGACCCCCTATCCTCTCACGCTCCCTTAGCGGAATGTGGAGAATAAACAGTGGCCACGGGCCAGCTGATATGGTTGCGGTCCGCAATAGTAGAGTTATAGCTGCGTATGATACGTTGAGAGCATTACCATTGCATTCAGCGGGGAGCTGTGACATTTTAGTGTTCGCGGAGTGGACGTAACGATTGACACTGTTACTCTTTATAGTCGAAATAATGTTTATTTTTGCTTAATTGGTGTATTGTAATAGTATTTATGTGGCTTGCATTCTTTTATAGAAAGCAATTCGCGTGGGTCGGACCAAGGTTGTATATGCAAAAATAGAGTGCTGGCATATTTTAGTTAGTGCGTCTTCTTTATAGCTGGCAAAATGAAAATATCTTATCAGAGCGGTAAATACCAAGTTTTTTGTGTAAAGTATAAGTAAAGGAATGAGCCATTAGAAATTACTTGCGGCGAAGTGAAAGTGATTGACTCATGAGATCTACAAACTCGCCGAATTGCCATAACGATAGTGGATTATTTTTTGCTAATAAAACTTTGATTTCGCCGTCATATTTACTTTCTAACATCTTTGAGTTCAGTGAATGTATATATTCGGAATTGAATGAACAAATTTTCTTTTCTTACTTTCCCGTACTGTAAATTGTGGATTACAAAACACTGAGACTAGGGTCAAGTTTTCACTTTCCACATCGACATTAAATAAATTATACGTTTTATATTGGGACCACAACAATGTGATGTTTTTCATATTGTTTTCTAGTCAGAAACAATAGAATATTTGCGTAATTAGTTGCAGAAGTTGATTATTCCGGATTGCATGAATAGTGTAACAAAATTAGCTCTCACCTGCCGCACCGAATGTGGAGCCTCCGCGATGATTGCCCAACAAACCGTAACACGAGCGTACTCCCTCTCAAAGCCCTTTCAGCTCTACCGGGTTCAACCCTTAGCGTGTAAGTAATTACTATTCCGCCCCAATTCCTAGTTTCTCTGATCCCTGTTGCCCTGACCTGTTTCCACTGCAACGGCCAATTTCCCATTTGCATCGGTGCCGACCTCGATACGGCGAGGAGTTTCACATGCTTTTGTTTCCAATGAATGCTTATTATGGTTATTATTATACTTTGTGGGCTTAATTCAATTACAGAATCCCGCTGCCAAAATTTCTGGATCGAAAATTCCGTTACGGCAAAATTGAGTTAGCTTCTGAAGTCACTCAATTATTTTCTAGGAAAGAATCTTCGATATTCCGAAATTAGGTACTTGTATTAAACATTATAACGAAAATTGGTTTCACCCTCTAGAGCGGATGGTTCCCCAATTTGATTAGCTTCCATGGCGAATTTTTTTTCAAAGTTTATTTTTTTTAATTGAAAATGGTGTTTATTTTCGGCAGTTTCATTTTCAATGTATTTTTCATTACAAGTTAACATTAAAATATTTTGTATGTAAATAAAGGTCGATAGACTTCACCGATTATCATGGAAATTGGTATTCGTATTTTTCACAGAAAAAGATTTTAAATTATCAATTATTTGTATTAATATTATTAATGCAAAATTGTTTGTTTGTTTTCCACGTTTTCTTGCTTATCCGGGACGTCGCTCCCTCTATTTGCCCCTTTCTTGAGGAGACCTTTGTCCAGCTATGGAAGTTCTACGGCTGCTATGGTGTTGGTGCAAATGACAGAACAACGTCTTTCTGGTCTCGAATATATAGTATGTCATAAAATAATCACGAAAAACATGCATTTTTGTATACTTCGAACATAAAGCGTAGACGTGTCGCCCTCATTAAAAACGGTACGCGGTAAAACGCAAAGACTTGCTAACCGTCAAACAATGGATAGATGTTAATTACACAACAGTATGGTGGTTGTTATGTGCTAACGCTCAAAGTTTCTTATAACCTTAAGTAGTGTTCGTATGATTGTTTTTGTTCTAGCCTGCTCAAGAGGTCACCACCGCTCAATAAGTGTAATAATCATAAGTAATAATAATATTCTGTCTGTTAGCCGTGAGGTACCGGCAAAATAGAATAGTACACCCCTCTGTACCAGGTGTCGTAAGAGGCGACAAAGGTACCAGAACCGACAGATGGCGGTATATAAAAAAAGTCAGCTCAAATGTACAGGGCGGGTCCCCGTCGCGAAAGCTACGCTCTGCGATTGCCAACACGCTTGCCCAGCGCGGCAATATGGGCAACATACCCCCTTCTTGAGGAGGCCTATGTCCAACAGTGGACTTTTAATGGCTGGTATGATGATTCTATTCTATCTGTTTGTTACACCTTCACGGTTGAGCCGGTGAAGCGATTTCGATGTCATTCGCCGTCTGAATTGATCTAACTCTAGGGAATAGACGTGGCTTACTTTTGGTCCCAGGTACGTTCTCATAGATTGTATAGAAGAAAGCTAGTTAAAATTAAAGATTAAATTGGTATTTAAACTGTGTGTGCTTAATTCTTGCTATAAACCAAAGGAAGCACTACCCAGAAGTACGGGTAATTGTGCTTTTAACTGCTCACCGACACCTTTGTGTGGCGAACGGAACTCTCGTAAAAAACATTTTATGTATTCATAAAACATTACCTACTCATATTCTAGCTAATATGACAATGGCTTCCTAGCATTTTAGTTTACTTTCGAACCCAATTGTGATAAGTGATTGGTTTTTATTAGCAATAATCTATAATAAACTTGAACATAAACAGCTTTATGTTAAACGCATGAACAAATATATGTAGGACTAATAAATTAATAGAATAATGTCTTTTTGTATCGTAACATTTTTATAACGGCTGAACAGATTTTAATGAGACTATCATTGACAGGTATCTTATGGTATAATGTGTAATTTATTGTCTTTATTTTAGCTAATTAGGACAAAAACATGTAAATTACAATATATGAGATCGTGAACATAATCTGATTTGTTGAATCAAACACGAGGAAGGAGTACCAACAAACCATTCTTAAATCATATTAGATGAAGATTATCTTAATGTAACCTACATATATACATATTATAGAAACAGATGATCACCATGATACTTGATTCATGTTTTTACTATTATCTTGACGGGCCCGATGGCGTAGATGGTGGTGATCCTGTCTTATGCGCCAAAAGTCGTGGGCTCGATCCCCACCCAAAACAAATATTTCTGTTATGTTTGTTCTGTCTCTGGGTGTTAAATACCGTTTTCTACCAGGTACAACAAATTGATCTAATAAAGTTAACAGTTCGAATGGTTTAGGAATGTAGTAACTGGCCATGACTCACCCAACTGGCCTTTGTTTTTAATACATTCTTGTAAGAAAGTTAATTCTAAAAATGTTATTTAATGTATGTGTCTGTATTTGAAATTAAGAACCAACTAAGCAGACTTTCTTTTAGTTTGTTTGCTATTGTAATAAAGTTGGTGTCACAGACATGAGCGTCGGTCAAGTCGCAAGAGTCGCGGGATCGTGTTCCGTGCCTTGCGTGAATATTATTTGTTACCTTGGTTCTAGTTTGTAAATTATGATAATAGCTTGTATTGGAGCCAGAACAATGTGTGTTATGTATTTTTAAATAGGCAAATTAGTAACTCAATTGAATTGTTTACGATCCAAAAATATTTATGCTGGAGCTGCCGTCTTATATACTCATAGAGCACGACATTGGTTGAGTCATATCCTATGGTACTTTTTACAGGATGTCTGAGAACTGTGATTCATTTTATAAAAGCTCTCGTCTCGACTTTGCGCTGGTGGGCAACAAATTTATTTACGCAGGGACGGCGTTTATTTTGTTTTAGCGTGATAGTTTCCTCAATAAACGGGTTAAAACTTAAAAAAAATAAATTAGTCGGACCACTAGATCCTAATATTTCTATCTATTCGGATGCAGTGGCTGCCTTCGCTGTTTTAGTAATACCTTAATTTATTTTAGTTTTTTTTACTTAGGATTTTTTCATTTTATGGATTGGTAGGACTGGTAGTTTCTCTGATATACATGTTGTAGTTACCTATAAGTGTAAAAACAGTAAGTCTTAAGCATCGTTCTTATAAAATATGTTTTAACTATTTTGTTAATAACGTTTCTAAACGCTATATTTTATGTTGGTAAAACAATAAATACATAAATAATTAATGGCGCGTTCAATTAAACCTTCCACGATAAATGTTCAACTAAAACTGAAGAGCTAAATAATATTAGTAATATGCATCAAATCGTAATGTAAATATTCAATATTGCAGAAATATATATGAAAGCTATTTTAAAAGTTAATTGTACTTTTTAAATGGTTATTGAATGTGTAAAATAAGCACAGTGATTATGGATATTACTCTTGATGATAATTTGTAATTAATATCTTTCTTAGTTCTAAAACAAATACCTATAACGTCTATCAACATTAAATTAAATTCAAACAAATTAAGTACTAGTGATTGCCTGCGACTTATTTTGCGTTCTAATGTTTGAACATGTTTGAAAACTAGTGGCCAAATCTTAGTGTTCAGTATGAATAAACGATTCCCACGGGAACCTTTCGGTATTAGTTGTACCCCGCGCCAGCATTTTTATTCAGCATTTATTGTAATAGTTGATGGTCAAAATAGAGAGTCAAAATAGTCAGTACATGTTATTTTTTTCGAAAACTCTATTCAAGATATGTTGGCCATTTGCTTTTATTTCTAAGTATATTAATAAGTAGATAGAATACATGAACTTGACTTAATTTACTTTTTATCACACTTTATACCAAAAACTACAACAATTCTGCTATGTTTTTCAAGAATGGTAAGTCTAATTTATCATTTAATAATAATTTGTTCTAGAAAAACTTGTCTTAAACTGGACATGTCTTAGAGAGAGATCCAGGTTAGATTCGAACTTGGATCTCTCCTTAAGAGATAGGTTAGGGACCCGCATAACATTAGAGAAAAGTTGATTTTTCTAATATATATTATCTTTACAATAAAGTTCAATGTTTTTTTTATAAATAAAACCAAAAATTGCCGTGGATTACCGGCGGAGTAGAATTTAATAAATATGCCGCCCTTTGTACCGGGCGGTATATTTATTTGCCCGAAATAGAGCGGCGATGGGCAACAGCATCCCCGTCGCGATGATACGTTCTGCGATTGCCACCACGCCTGGGGAGGCCTATGTCTAACAGTTGACATACTACGGCTGATTTGGTGATTAAGAAAACTAAAAATAGGTTCATCATCACCAAATTAGCCATAAACCAATAATATTCCATATTTTTTTAAAAACCGTTACAACAACGAGACATTCTCATGTAAGTAAATGTTAAGCTATCAAAACACACCTCGCTTGTCGAACCTACTCACCTCTTGTCGAAATAAAAATCACGATAGCAAAACCTAAATTCTAGTTAAATGCAGACCGATCCACTCCCACTCACCTGCTTAACAATAACAAACTTACTTGCACTCTCTACAGACCTTATATCCACCACGTAGAGTATATTTTAGATGATCCACTGTTCTACATTTGCATACAACGTCGCACAATTTCGCCTTTCCACGCCCTTCCAGTGTTAGTGCTCCCTCGAGTCCGCTTTTGTTTTGTTTCATCCATAAGGGATGCTGTGTAACTAGGTCAAAAATAATTTCAATTCAGAACAGTATAGAGACATGTATAGAGGTAGAAATTCTATAAATATCTGCATTGGTACCTCATTCTATCTGTTTCTACCGCCTAACAGCAGTGATTATATTGCTCTGTTCTGGTTTAAGGGTAAGAGAGGCAGTGAAATTACTAGTCTGACATACTGTCTTTTAATCATGAGGATGCGCTAGTGATATCTTTGTGATGAAACGATCATGTATGTACTATTGTGACGCTTACCGCCAACTTTAAGCTTATTTATACTTACCGCTGAAAATAAAGCTTAAGATATTTACTCTACCATTTCATAAATGCATGGAAAAACTCAAGAACTGGCTGTCACATTTAAATTATGAGCAAACTGAAGACATTTTGCACGTTTAGACATCTCTATCTTCATGCACGCAGTGATTGTGACAACCCGAGTTTTTTATGTGTTGTTTTAAATTTATGCGCTATGCTGTGAAAAATATATTGAACATGATGGAAGACGCAGGCGGCTGTAACACAGTTTAATACTAACACAGCTGCCGTCGATCACTTCTGATATGATTGTATTCTATATTCAAATGTATTGATTACTAGCTGACCCGACAGACGTTCTCATGTTCTAACGATGACTATTTAATTCGAATTGGTAGAACTAAGAAAAAATGTGTATTTATCATCCTAATGCTTTTGATACACAAATTTTTATTTTCTTACGCGTATATAAATAGTTGTTTTGGTATTCCGACCCGGGAACAGGCGACATATAACTGGCCATGTAAAAAATATGGATTTTGAAGATTGATGCCACAAATAAGAGCAATCGCTATGTTCTTGAGAAATATATATATATATATATAATATGCATATCATATGCATTTATTGCGTTCATTTATACAAATATGTATTTTGTATATATATTGCCTGCACCACTATCTATATATATATATATATATATATATATATATTCTGTTTTGTGTAATGGTTGACTGGGAGATAATGCCATCTGGCATTAAGTCCGCCATTTGTACATTTGTGCAACAAAGTTAAATAAATAAAAAACTCTAAAAAGAAATATATGTGTGTGTGCACTTATACTATATGAGTACATGCCTAATCTTTACGTTCCATGCTTTCGATATCTACTTAGTAGAGGAATTACATAATGCCGTTTACGTAGTAGCTTAGTGGCTATATTGTAAGAATAGTTTACATCAAAATGGTAACACCATAGTTAGTCTTTTGTTTTAGTAACCGATAGCAAACAAAAGAAAGAAGTAATCGACCATTATAATCTCTTTGAAATGCTATTAGGCAACCACCTTGTCAAATTAAGTTACGCCTGACGTCAGGTCTGCTATGTTATAAGCATTATGGCGTATCAGTAAAAGAAAGGTTACTTTGATAAGTTTTCATGTCAACCCTGAATAATATCTAATAGATATCTGTGTTATGGTGAAATATGGTTACCCTGATCGGTTATGTAAATTGTAATGTGGTACTTTCTGTTCAGCAGGCTTGTTCTTAATTGAGATATTGCACGTTCTCTCAAATAGTGTCACAACTCAAATGGAGTCACTTTTTTGGAGTTTGTGTACAAATTAAGAGCCGAGTGTCAAAATTTTAGCCTTGAGCAGAATATAAACTATTTTTCCCTATTTTTTTTATTACGAGGATAAATTGAGTTAAAGATATATATATCTATTAATCTATCTATTCTATTTATATTATACTCGATGTACGTCAACACCACGACTTTTATAAATGCACACTTTTTTTATTCTTAACTAACTACTGCATTACAAAAAAATATCTTAAGCTTCATCTAATTGTTATTCGCAGAAACCGGAAATCACATCTTGGTATTTTTACTTGGAACTGTTTTTCGCGGAATTCTCATTGAATCCTTAAAGTCTTCCAGAGTTCCGCCATACCATTTGATTTAGCTACAGAACATTCACGTTTATGTTATTATGCCTCAGAGGGAGAGTTTTTAGTACCTAATTTGTGTTCGTGGCACAAAAGTATGTGCACCATTTGATATACGACGTTGAATAGAATCTGAACGGGGGCGGAAGCCTCGCAATCTGACGTTTGCGTCGACAATGACGAGGATTTTGTTATCAATGTGGCAGACGTCTTTGTTGTGTTTGAATGGAAGGGTCATGGGCGGCGTGTTTGTATTAACATACCATGTAGTCGTAAATTTGATATTGTTCTACGCGTGCGTTATTGTCTTTAAGCTAAATGGTTGTATGTGATACTAGGCCTTGATCACCAGTAGTTTTGAGTGTTTTCTCGTAGCTAGCTGGCTGGGGATTAAGCCGAATGTTAGCTAATCTACCGTGAAGGAGTGGTGATATCCAGGCAAATATCGCGTAAGTAACAGTGTAATTAATGGATATGGCAGAGTAGAATAGTGTCGCAAGAGACGACGAATTTACTATAGCCGACAGATGGACGTAAATCCATCCGAAACAGTGTTGCTCAAATAAATGCATAGGGCAGGGAAAGGCAGCCGCATTCCCTTCGCGGAACAAACGGACAAAATTTTCCCTTTTGGAGGCCTATGTCCAATAGTAAACTTCCAATGGCTGATATGTGAAAGTTTACCGTCATCTAGCATTAAAAAAAATTACTTACGTAACGGCGGAACTTAGTAAACTTATTTTTTTCTAGACAGGATTAAGTTTAACTGCGCAAGAGCCTAGTGACATTTTCTAACAAATGGAAATTAAAGTTTAAAAATTGTTCAGAGTATTTGCGTGATCGAATCAAGAATAAAGATGATCATCTCCGCAAGAGAACCAAAGTTACCAGCATGGCCCGTATCAAATTGCAAGTGCAGCGTAGGACGCCCTCCCGCAAGGTGGACAGACGATCTGACTTAAACCGGGGATTTCTTTCGACGCAGAGCGCATACAACCGGTCCTATTGGAAATCACTCGGGGAGGTCTGTCAGCTGATGATAGTAATTGGTAAAAAAAAAGTAAATTCTTATGAAGTGTGTCTCAACGAACTTTAATGTTATTCTCTCAATTATTTAAACACTAGATAGGTCTGTACTGCATCGTGTTTAAATTTACAAATACAAAATACGCAATCATTTTTCTAATCTAAATTCGGTGGAACTTTCTTGGAAAGCTACATTTATGTATTCCAAACTGGTGTATACCGGATCGTTGGATTACTCGGGGCGAACATTCGACGGGAAAGTCTGTTTCAAATGTTTGTTCTGCGAACCAATATTTTATAGTGGTCTGGAATTGCGGTAGCACTTGACCTATGGAGTATTACTATGTAACCACCGCTTTAAATGTATTCCCCGTATAAAATAATTTCCTGGATGTGGACTGTATCATTGGCGACTGTATAAATTTGATTGCATAATATGAACTAGCGTCCGCCGACGTCTGCGTCTGCATGCCGTGGATTCGGGATACATTGACTCTAAGTGGTAACTTTGACTGTGCACTATGATGTTACAGCTAAACCTTGTAGAAAACTTGCTATCAATATCAATAAATTAATTAAGTACAGTTGTTTCATGTAAGCCAAAGTTAATAAACCGTTTTAGTGTTTCTGATGTATTGGTTATATCAATGTTAAGGTTCATTACTAGTCTTTCTTCATATTAGCACTAGGAAGTCCACTGTTGGACATAGGCCTGCACAAGGAAGACCGCGCTGGGCAAGCGTATTGGCAATCGCAGAACGCAGCTTTCGCGATGGGAATGCTGCTGCCCATCACCGCCCTGTGCATTTAAGCAACACTGATTCGGATAAATATACCGCCATTCCGAGGTACTTTTCTACTCTGGCGGAACCTTACGGCCTTCTGTCGGTACCTCATGGCTTCTGCCGGTATCTCACGGCTTTTGCCGGTACCTTACGGCCTATGACTTTATTTAGTGTGAAAAATAAACTTACGCCCAACCATTTCTAGGCTTCCTAATTTTATTAACGTTTCCCGAAAATGTTGTACTATTGTTTAAAATAGGACCCAAGAAACTTCGCCATTCTATTTACCTTATTTAAATAGCCGGTGACTAGGTATTTGAATAAGAACAAGTTTTCTCAACCTTATCGTTTTAAATGGGGGGAGGGGAGGGGGAATACTCGCAAGTTACTAGTATACCCCATATATGAAAACTTTCTTCTATATTTTACAACTTGGAACCTGATACGCGGGCCTAAAGTAGCCCGGGCCCTCCCTTCCATTAGTGTAGTCCGTGAATAACGCGTAATTGAAATTTAAATCGAATTAGCATACTAGAGATAAATTGGATACGGGCTCTGGCGCCATTACAAAGTATCTCGTACTATTTTCATCGCTTCAACAATACTGTAACAGAACAGTGTTGGTGATTTTACGACCAATATGTGCTACACAGAAACTGTTTCTGTGTAGCTATATGTACATTATATATGTAAATTAATTAGTATTAGGATTAAGTAGTAGTAAGTATTGAATTAAGTAGAGTAGTTTTTGACTATTCATTACAAACGCACAATAATATAAAAATTGTGTGTCGTTACATTCAGACGTTTACCTATAGTATAATATGAAATATAAAATCAGCTGCATCGTTACTATTATATTTAATACAAAAAAAAATATTCCTTCACCTAAAATGGTAATATGTAAACAAGATTCGTATATTTTTACGTTTGTAACATATAATCAAAATCAAAAACTACTAAACCGATTTCATAATTTATATACTAAAATATATTATTTCGTTACTAGCATTCTGTCCGTGAGTAAGTTCGAGTAGATTTCGGCTTAAATCGCATCTAAAAGAAAACTTTTTACATAAAAGTAAAATCTTTAAAATGGTTTATCCTTTTTTAATTGCAATGATTACCGTGCAAACAATCAACTCGAACGTTTGCGGAAGTCTAGATTAATTTTTCTATGTTTTATGTATATGTTATATGTATGTTACACTATCATCATTACAGCCATTGCAAGTCCACTGCTAGACATAGGCCTCCTCAAGAAACGGGGAATTATGCCTATAATAGTCGCGCTGGACAAACGTGCTGGCAATCGCAGAGCGCTGCCCATCGACTATGCATTTGAGCTACAATGTCTCGGATTGATATACCGTCATCTGTCGGTTCTGGTACCTTAGTCGCCGCTTCCGATACCTGGTAAAGAGGGAGGTACTATTCTACTCTCCCGGTACCTAATGGCAAATTACAAACACGTTATACGGTTGCTGTAAAGTAACTATAAAGTCAAACTAAAGATATGTAAAAAGTTTAATGAACTGCGTTTTTAAGCCATTAAAAAGGAATTATCATTAACAAATCCAAATTTATCGCGCAGGAACCGTGCATATTTTCGGAAACTGAGACTATATGATAGAGTGACAATCATCTACAATCATTCGCGTTTATAATAATTTAATTAGGTAGTGTAATAGCGATGTTTGTAGTTTCCTCGTTTCCGTAATAATATGCGGATGGAATATACATATTAGCTTCTGTATCCGTTTCCCGCCTACTTTCTCTTGGTGAAAAAGTTTTTAAAATAAAAATACAACTACCCCTTTTACCCATTTCCATTGTAAATATAGGTCTGCATTTAGTTAACTACAATATCGCTACTGTCACTACTGAAAAACGCAGCTTTATATTATATATATAAAGCTGAAAGAATTTTCAAAATCGGTTCAGTAATTTTTTGTATATTCGTTATAAACAAACATACAAATATTTTTATAATATTATAGATACAAGTCAGTGGTATTAGAACGCAATTTAAGTAAGGTTCTTTTTTGCGGTGATTAGCAATAATTTCAACATTTAAAATGAGTCGACTTCAGTTTCAATGACTCCAATAAAGATAATTTAGCCAATTGCATCATCATTAACACGCCATTACAAATGTTGGGTGAGGAAATTACTGACTACAGCTTTATTTTATTATGTTAATCTTATCTATCGATTAATCGTTCCGTTAATTTCATCGAAGGAAATAGAATCTCTATAAATAAATTTGTTAGATATTTCTTGCCTGCGGCTTCGTTCGCCTCTGTCTGATCTATTGGTACTTCCATATTTAGATCGGATTATGTTAATGATTTCGTAAGCTTTAATATTTGGGCCCAGTAATCAGCCATTATTGTAATGGCTGGCCAGTCATGATAATAGGTCTCGCTCGACGATTACCCGTAATAAAAGAAAAAATAAAAATGGTCTTGTGTTAGATGATTTTTTTTTATTAGATCTGGTCGACAATGAAGCATACAGTCCGCGTGATAATCACAGCAACCTATAGATGCTTGTAATATGACAAGGATATCACGAGCGTGTTGCCAACCTTGTGACTTGAAGATATTATGTCACATTACCCAGTATTGTCACTGCCTCTTTTCAAACTGGTACACGGAAATGATCACTACTATTTGGCAGTAAAAATAGGTTAGAGTGAGGTACCAATGAAGACAGTCTTTGTATGGGGTCTACCTCATATATGCACAATAAAGTCGGAAAGTTTTAAGTGTTTATGTATAGTTTAACTTTGCTCCAATGCTCAGAGAAAGTTAGTATGTGATAATTATATACTGCAATATTTAGGGCATCGTTATCAGTAATTCTAGTTTCCCGCGATAAGCTTATGTGTGTATGTGCATTACAAACGTCCTTTTCCTGGATTCTGGGGTTACTCAACGCATAAATTTATTATTAGCTTTACAAATCGACGGTACTTACTAATAAAGTGACAAAATGAACTTTGAAAATGTCGAAAAAACAAATTGTTTAAAGGAATAAAAGATCATTTTCGTTTTTTTTTACTTTCGATATGCCGATTTCACACATGCATTTTGTTTATATTTTGTATTTCTAAACAAAACAATGAAATACAATAATTGTATAGAATGTTGTTTCGTAAATGTAGACATAATAAACCCTAATGACCTAAATAAGAACCAGTGCGCTCCAATTTGGGTATGATATTGTGACAGATGTGGTTTCTGGTTATGACTGGGTATAATATATTTGTAGGTTTCAAAAGAAATTACTAGATTGTACTTTCTCGTAAAACATACTTTGGTTTATCTTACATGGTTTTACTTCGATGACAAGGTAAAACAATCTAATAACTGTCTAAAACTATTAATATACTACAAAATAAATGTATTCATTATCGTAATTAATTCTATAGCGATTTGAACTATTTGAACACTCCTTGAAACCGTACTTTTTGGCATTCGCTTTATTCGCAGGGAAGTTTGAAATAATAATGATACAGCCGTGTCTCGTACACTTTGTGGTCATTAAAGTCTGCGTGCATGTCAAACACTTGATACGGCTCGGCCCGTTCTGCTTAATTACGTCTCGGTTGGACACTCAAGTTCATGAGAAATGTATGACGCATGCATACCAGTATCCGTAATGTTACTCATAGCAGCGCCACTTTAACACACTCCAAATGAAGTGCCACTTTAACACACATACAGATTCTTATATGCATATATAACATACATTTTAAGTCATCATTATCATCAACAATTCAGCCGAGAGGTACCGGCAGAGTAGAAATATACCCTTTGTACCAGGTGTCGTAAGAAGCGACAAAGATACCAGAACCGACAGATGGCGGTATATCCATCCGAAAGAGTGTTGCTAAAATGCAGAGGGTAGGGATTGGCAGTAGCATCCTCGTCACGAAAGCTGCGCTCTGCGATAGTCAAATTCCCCCTTTCTTGGTGAGACTTATGCCCAGCAGTGGACTTCCAATGGCTGTAATGATGATGATGGTCATCAACAAATCAGCCGAAGGTCGTCTACTGTTGGAATAAGCATCCCCAAGAAGAGGAGATTCTAGCCATTGATGCATTTGAGCTATACTATTTTGGTTGGATATACTGCCATCTGCCGGTTCTAGTACTTCTTCAGTCGCATCTTACATTAAATATGGTCTATGACACTATTCTACTCTGCCAATGTTAAACGGTCAACATTATTTAGTAAATGCAAATATGCCCAAGCATTTTTCCAATTTGAATACTCGCTAGTGGTCTTTCTTAGGATTTCTAACAAAACAATAAATATTATATTCACGACCTTATTTTCCTCTAACATGTTCATTGTGGAAACATGTCGGTTCCATTCTTAGCCGCATTCATTGACAGCTTCTTTCATTATCACAAAGAGGCCGACAAATGGTATTTCGTATTATACACAGGATAATTTTTCTTTTTAAATTAGATCGTATATATTTGTTTTGTTATTGAAGCAAGAGTAACATAATTATTATCGATTACTTTACAAATTATCGATTACATACTTTACGAAAACTGCTTGTTAAGGTTGTTGAACTTATCACCAGACTGATTTCCATTTGATGCATGACATGTTCCACTGAGTTTATTATTTCTGAATCATTGTATATAACACTTATGGAGTATAACTGATTGATTTTATTTGTCTTCACAATCTATTCAGATACGAGCGTCGGTTGATAGTAGACCGCGCAAAACGGTCCGTTAACCTTCGTCTTGTAAATCACTTTAGTGATTCTAATTCTCCGGTATTATGTATAAATAAGTACCTTTTCCTATATATTTTCTTACATCTCTATGCGATACATCTGTTAAAGGCTTTGTGAACTTGTTCAAAGTTCTGCCAGTAGCGAACTGCTCCAACCGCAGGCGTGTTCAATAAGGTAACACCGTATGTATCGATAGCGATGACGGTGCAATGAACTCCAGATCCTTAATACACAGGTCCATACGGACAGGCTACAAATAAACCTATCCTTTCTAACCTCCATTTATGGAGTTTAATATCGCATTGGCAGACCTTCATGGAATGTTGAGAAAGCTACTGACGCATTCAATTATTTAAATATGCATTCTAAACTTGCTCCAATCATCAAATTTGAATGTGAGATAGGAGAGTCGTAAAAAGTAAAATTGGTCTACTCTATGCCGTCGCTAAAAATAATATTAACAAAAGCTATTCTTAGCGACTGATTTCGGAACTGAACAAAGTATATATTGTCTTACGCAATATTCCCGCGGACAAATTTTAACGACTATAAATTAGGGCAGTAGGAATTAGGCGATAAATAATTTTAATATCCCCATATGGTATAGTCATGTGTGTTATCCAAAGTTGCTCTGTAATCTCTAGGGAATATGCGTCGTACTATTGATGATTTTTTCTTTGTTGTTGAAACGTTTCCGCGTTGATATTGTATTATTGATTCATTGTAACTGATCTTTGTGACGTTTACGTAATTTACGCAATATGTAATATATATATATAAGTTTTACCGAATACTGCGAATTGCAGTATTATGGGTAGTACAGTATTTACTGAAAAGGTGAATTCGATGAATTGCAGTTTACCGGTCATATCGCAAACTCGCAGATTTAGAAGTTCTTGGAGAAAATGTTCAATATTTACTATTTAAAACTACTCTTTTGACGGTTGATCTTGAAATCTGTTGCCACAAGGTAACTGAAACGTCGAACAATAAAAGTAAAAGTTAGAGTAGTTTTAGAACAAGCAACCCGCCCCGGCTTAACACGGGTGTAATGAGGATACATAATAGTTATTGTGGGTTATCCCTTAGTGCCATCACTTAGGTATAACCCACATTATATTTAATTAAGAATATTAGTATGTATGACATGAATAATCTGTATGTATATACATATTAAATATATATCATCATCATCATACGAGCCATTGAAAGTCCACTGTTGGGCATAGGCCTCCCCAATAAAGGGGGAATTTGCCCATGATTGCTTTTTTTAATTTGCACACGCTGGGCAAGCGTGTTAGCAATTGTAGAACCATGCCTATCCCCACCCTCTGTGTTTGAGCTAAACTGTTTCGGATGGATATTCCGCCATATGTCGGTTTTAGTACCTTAGTTGCCTCTTACGACACCTAGTACAGAGGCAGGTACTATTCCACTCTGCCGGTACCTCACAGCAAAAAAAAAATAAATTTATTTATATAAACATAAAAATAAATATAGCCATTTTCTGGTGTACAATGCTGTAGTACATTTTTTTACTCTATCTCGTCGGATTCAGCCAGCATTTGCAATGTAATGACAAAAAGAAATCATTTACGATATCACATTAGAAACCTATAAAATGACAAGTGTTTCTCTACTATATTATGCGTGTATTATACATATACAAACATTTATTTTGAATCACTCTATCTATTAAAATAAGCGTATCAGAATGCGTTGCATAGTTTTAAAGATCTAAACATACATAGAGACATTATTCTATGTGTGATAATGTTTAAGTCAACGTTTGTGATACGTATGCCGTTCGATTTGGGCTTCTGCTTTTGTTGACGCTTTTGATCGAGCGCTAAATCTTCTGCACTATCTAACTATGTAAATCTTAGAATCCGGACTTGGTAAACACGATTATAGTTGAAATGAAACCGGGGACATATTCACGACGAGCACGCCGTTATCTAAGCACGATGTTATCAAAACACGTTTCTAAAGCGAAAAATTGGTTAGGTTCCCGTTACAATGTCCGCTACCGCACTAAGTTTGTCTGGATTTAGGACACAGTTTCAAGTTTGTTTTAATAATGTTGCAGTTCGACTGATCTATTACAATTTTTATGAAAATTATAAACATATTACAATTTTTAATGTTTTTTTGGACTTTGTCTCCTCCTGCTCCCTGTTATCATTGGCCCTCAAGGAAGAGAAAAGCAAGGCATAACTTCGCTCGTTCTGTTTAGAACTTTATAGTTTCGGTTATCTGTTCGTTTTGTTACCTCAGTCGCCCCTTACGTCATGACTCTTATTCAGTCAATACCATACGAGCACGCCATAAATATCTCATATATTAAACACCCCGTTTTGCGAAATATTAAAAATAATCCGATGTTTCGCTTCACGTTTTTATATGCAGCTTCGTCCATATCAACAAAATATTACAACCCACACGATTAATAACAAGCTAGTGCAAATCTACTTTTATTATATAGTAATTTAATGAATCATCCAACCAAAAGAGCATATACACAAAAAGTGAGATTGTTGTTTGTATGAAATGTTTTATCACCGAGAGATCGCGTAAGGAAACTGCAACGTCTCTCAGCCGTAAAGATAATTACAAAACAAACTAACAAAAACTTATGTAATTAAATCACAAAGTCTTCATTATCTACCGCATTTGAATCGGAAGAACTGTTGCATCCGTTTTACTTTTTAATAAATTATTCAAGGGTATGAGTGCGTTCAAAGGAACTTCGTAATTGCAGCATATATGAATATAATAAGTGTGCATAGGAAGTATACTGAACCAATACAGTATATAAAATTGAAATAGATGCTCATTCTTATCTAGAACGGGACCCATTAATTTTATCTTTGGATTAATCTGACTCGTTCCCACATCCTATACGTTCATCTCACAGTATTTATACCACTGCCGCTCCCCCACTGTGTTTTGATTTCGCGGCGACACCTAATGTTTGTATTCCTTTGACACCGAGCAATATTGCCTGCCTTCATTCATACTTCACTGTATTAATAACTTATTGTATACTTTCTTGAGCAGAGACACGTTTTCGCAATTTCATGTTACTCGAGTAATGGTGCAGGTGAGTGGCAATTTGGCAGATTTAAATTTAGAATGTTTGAGGCATTCCCAATTTAAATTTTAATCCTGCCTGTATGTCTAAAAATTTCATACAATTACAACATTATAAGGTTTAAGACAACATTATAAGGTACAACATTATAAGGTAAGACGTTTCGTAAGCATTTTAGACATTCCCTTGAGATCAAGCCAGAGATTCCATTGTAGTCGGAAGCTCATAAGTCGACTTGAGTAGTCGCCATAATGGATGGTTAAGGCACGGTTTAACTAGAACGTGAATAAAATAATGATCAAGAAGACAGAACACGCGCTGAGATGAAAAAGAATCTCCATTTTTATCTAATTCAATTTTTACTTCACTCAACTTTGCCTGGATGAACCTTCACAGCTAATGAACGTTAAAGCGGGAATACTTTGAAAGGAATTTAATGAAGCTTTTATGGAACGGCGCGTTTATGACGTAGATATGTAATACACTTATAAATACTATTCAGCTAAAGCTGAGTATCCATGTGGTCGGGCGGTAATTAAATATAAAACGACGCGCAACATGTGTTGTTCAATGATAGATGACGCTTTCGGCCATTCGGGTCACGTTGCAGCGAATTTTACTATAATACCATATTTGTTTGGGCTTTTTCTATCACATATATATATGTATATATTCATTGTGGTTATTTTTAATGTATATTCGCTGTTATGCGCCCGTGATTTATGCAATAAATTTGGTAGCTATAATTTTTTTAATTTTGTTATTCTATATTCTTATTTTAGTTGGGTAGGTTTAGCAGATGTTAGTGTTAGAAAAGATACACATATTTTCATAATAAAGCCCGGCTAAGATCTATATTTATCCCTAAACAGTACTAGCGATTACACAAATCAATCTTGTCTTCGTAATAATAAGGATTACCTCCATTATATTTTGGCCCTCCGAGTTTCATAACATCCGATGATGGATTAAGCCAATAATCTGAACCAATCGCTTAGCAAACATCGATTTCGAGCAGAATCGAATCGCTGCCAGACTTCTTTCCGATTAAAGCAATATTTGCTATGCCTTGACCTGACCTGACGAATGGCGGTTCGTTTGTGACTCAGCCGCGATTGATCGAGTGTTGTTGTCACGTCAAACTGTCATATGTCGATGAGTAATAAGAGATAGGTATAGTCATATGTCATATAGTCGATGAGGTTAATGTTAACCTCATCGACTATATACGATCAGTAAATAGTACAACTATGACTGGATTTTTTAAAATTAAATGGAATGGATGCATCATTTGAATATTAAATAAAATGTAGTGACCTTGTTAATTGTTCCTATATGTTTACTATGTATATGTATATAATTTTTTTTCAACACATTTCCGTGTTTAAATAGCAAAATATTTTTTAACATAGTTATATGGGTCATTTCATTTTTTTATCGGTAAAACACTGAAAAGTTTCAAATTGAATGTTCTTTGAGATTTTTAACCTTACAATTTCACCTATACGCATATAAGCAGTCAAATTATAGTTACGCTTCAAACATCCGAACTAAGCTTGACTCAACTTATAATCGTATAAAAAAATTGTTTTATCACAAATTTTAAATTATTATATTTTTCAAATATTACCCGATTATTACCTTACCGATTACCTTCATGCCTTAAACATACTGGCAAAGGTTGATCCTAGTTCGATACGAACTATGTATTATTATATAAGTCTGGGTAAGATTAAAGTTTTGTAGTGTTTGTTGACCGTGCATGCGTGCCGTCAGGTCACACTCGGTCCGGTCGTGAACGTCGTGATACTGTGCTAACAAGCCTGACTGATACAGTGGCCCTTGTTAGCGCAACTTTACATTTACGTATGTAAATATCGCAGGCAATTTGTATCCGAACGGGACGCCGGGTTATGGGCAGTCGTTGAACCGCCATTAATGAATGAGGTATGAGCGGAAGGTTTGATGTGACTTGTTATCATTGTTGGTGATAAATGTGAAAAGTTGACGATTGTGTGGTACAATTACGGGTTCCCTGACTTTTTTTATTGAACCAGGTCGACGAACAATCGTATAGTCCGCGTGATAGTAAGTGTCACTGCAGTCTATAGAAAGCTCATAATATCACAAGGATATCACTAACGCGTTGCCAAACGTGACTTGATGCCACATTACACAGTAATATCAATGCCTTTCAGACCGGAACACAGCAATGCAAAGACTGCTATTTGGTGGTAGTAATAGGTGAGAGTAAGGTACCAATGCAGGCGACCTTTGTATGAAGTCTTCCTCGTGTGTACCTGACTTTGTCGTAGCTACCTAAGATATTTGGATACCCAAGATGCTGATTTCCAAAAGAATAACAATTTATAATTCTTCTCTAGAATGGGGAATGCTTACCCAGAATTGTTATGTGTAGTGGCAATTACAGAGCATTGTTTGAGTCTTACACATATTGCTACATGTCTAAAATAAGCGAAGTGCAAATATGAACGCTAACGAATAGCAATTATAGGTTCTATTTTTGAATTTTACTTTCACGCGTAATATTATATTTTGTGAGAATAGAATTGAAATTAATGATGTGTGTGAATTTCCCTTGCATTGATAAGAGAGTATATTATTCAAAGGCTCGGATCTGACTGTTTCACTCACATTTGTTTACGTTTGTACGAGGTGACGAGACAAATTGCTGAGGACATAAATAAATTGCCGGAGTACCCGACCCGGTGTAGGGGTGTGAGTGACAGTACCGCATAGTATAATTGTCTTTATTGTATCTTTATACACATCGATTTTTAAGTACCTATGTGTTAGTTGTCTATTATAATCACTTTTAGTAATTATCTGTATTATAAAGATGGTTTTGATTACTTCCTTCTTGGTAATATTTAAATAATAATAATTTTACACAACATCTCATTGACCTGACTCCAAGATAAGTCGTTTAAAGCCCCTTGTGCTACGGGCATTAGACATCAGAGGAATTGTGATCATACTTAGATACATATTTAGCACCCAGACACAGAACAAACACGAATATTCATCACATAAATGTTTTTCCTGGATAGGGATCGAACCCATATAAGATTTATTTAAATCTGATATTGTATGTTGTTGTTGTTGTCTTTACGCGACTAAACAGATCTTAGTTGAATGAAATTGCAAAAAGATACATTCGTAGTTGTTCAGACTTTATATTGAATTAAAAGGTAATTTTTTAGGTAAAATTATGGCTGGAAATTATAGAACTTAATAAAGTTTCAATAGCACACTTTTATGGAATTTGTCTATCGGTTTACGAAGCAATGTCCGTAGTACTTAAGTTAAGCCGCGGGTAATAACTAGTTCAGTACAGGGAGTGTACTGACCTAATTTACATTTGGTAAAGTTATTTAAGAAAAATTGTTACAAGGAATATTACTTTAAACATGTAATTTATTTTTCCCCAGTCGACAACCCTGACTACTCCTGACAGGATATCACACTCGCTTCGGGCCATACGATATATAACATTCTCAATAACACTGCCAATTTAATACACTCTCCGACCTCCAGACGCACTTGCGAACCTCTCTACTAGCTTGCATCGTCGAGTTTTATCTCTTGACCGGACTACGGCCCCGATCGTCTTGTCGATTCTATTACATGGAAACGATTGTATTTAGAATTATTTTAATACTTTTCAAATAATGATCCGACTCTTATGATCCCGTGGGGTTATCAGTATTATGAATATAAAACAACAGTTAGTATTTCCCAATTCATCATCATCATCATCATAACCGCAATACGCCTACTGCTGGATATAGGCCTCTCCAAGTAATTTCCAATAGGACCAATCGCACGATCGTTTGCGGCCTGCGTCCAGCGCGACCCTACGGTTTTAGTTTTATTATTATTGACGATTCGAAAGTTGTAATGGGCCTACTTGAATATAGAATATTTAGATTTAAATAAAGTAAGCTTACTATTTCTTATTTCCAGATATTCATAGTAGTGTGCTTTGTATTAATTAATGAACGAAGTAGGTACAAGCTTCTCTGTACAGTCGATAGTAAACTTCCTATTTTGCAAGATTTTCTCCAGAGATAATACGCCAGAGCCGCACCAATTAACGTCATATTTCAGTGTTCATTAAGTTACTTACTTAGTAGCTGTAAACGAAACGTGTAACATGAAGTAGAACTCAGATAAAAAGCACGTCTGCATTAGTACCTTACTCTCACCTATTTCTACCGCTAAATAACAGTGTTTGCATTGCTGTGTTCCCGTCTGTAAGGCGTTGAAATTACTGGGTAATGTGGCATAATACCTTCAAGTCACAAAGTTGGCAACGCGTTAGTGATATCCTTGTGATATTACGAGCTTTCAATAGGCTGCAGTGATGCTTACTATCATGCCGACTGTATCCTTGTTTATCGACTTGGTCTAATAAAAAAACAATAAGGTAATGTTATATAACCCTGTTAAACAGCCGTTATAGCAGTGTATTCGAAAGTGTTAGACATTAAACAATGGTAATAAATAAATAAACACATGGTTTAATTAGATTGACCTGACCCGAAGATGAGTCGCTTAAAGCACTTGTGTTACGGATATCAGACAATAGCGGCACCACAAATAGCATGATTAAATATATGTTTAACACTCAAACATACCTTTTGCGCACAAGATGGACACTACCGAATGCGCTATCGGGCCCATCAATATTCAATTAATTTTTCATGGATCACTTCTTTCGTTGAAGGTGTTCAAACCGATCAAGGGGTTGTGTTATAATTTTTTATTTAATTATATAATTTTAAATTGAGATGATAGCGTAAGTCTGCTATAAAACAGAACGAAAAATTTGAACGTCCCCAGAAAAGGAAAAATTTGGCCATAATTGCCGCGTTAGCAAGCGCGGTGGCAATCGCAGAGCATAGCTTTGCGACGGGAATGCTGCTGCCCATCCCCGCTCTGTTGCTTTGAGATACACGGCTTTAGGAGATACCGCCATCTGTCGGAACCGGTACCCCAGTCGCCTCTTACGACACCTGGTGAAGGGCCAAATGGCCAATGATAAAAAATAAAGCTATCCGTAATATTGCTAGGAAATAAATGTCATGTTACTAGAGCGTTTCGTTTGATTGACCAAATCGCATTATCTAGAAGTAGATCCATGGAATTCTATAGACATCTCTGGTTGCGTGAGGCGTGTCGGTGTCAGGTAACCGCTGTCAGCCAGACAAACAATGCCGAAGTATTGAAGCGTTCCTTTAACATTTAAAACGGTGTACAGTATACTATTTACTGCGCAATCGGAAGCTGATGTGCATTTATTTCCCGATTTCTTTGCTGCAGAGTTCTTGGAAACGGATATCATATTGGCAGGCCGGTGGCTTGATACGCGGCTACAAATTTTGAATATAGTTTAGGTGTGGCTGAGTGTTTGTTTGACCTAGTTTGTTTTTCGGATTTCTATTTATTCATAACTATTGGCCGCCTATACTAATATTGTAAATGCGATAGTATGTCTGTCTATTTGTCACGGGTAAACCGGTGAAGCGCTTTAAATTAAGTTGGAAATGCGAATATCTCTTCCTGCCCTGAAGAAAGATGTAGGCCGCTTGATCCCTATCCTATCTTTTTTTGTACTATTTTTTTACATTTTTGTTTTCGTTTATAAATCAATTTACAATCGTAGATCCATAATTCGAATATTGAACACTGGTGAATTCTGGCGCCCTTAAACATATCACTCGATAAACAAATGAAGGGCATCGATCTAATTTAGTGCGGATGTTAGGCAATTTATTACAAGTTCTAAAGGCAGTTTCACAACGCGTTAAACTTCCCAGCTCTCGAGTTACCGCATCCTTCACCCCGAGAACTCCGGTTCGTGCTCAAGTGTCTTTTTTTTCTTGTTTAGGTCATCCCAACACGTCAGCCCGCCTTAGTTTAAAACGACCTATATATCATCCGGGCCCGGTATTTTAATGTACGATCTCTTTTTGTTCGCAGTGCCGTCGGTAAAACATGTCTGCTCATCAGTTACACCACCAACGCGTTCCCTGGGGAGTACATACCTACAGTGTAAGTATTGAAATCTTTTTTTGTAGACTGAGAGAAAGACAGAGTTTTATTAGAAGTAGACCGCTAACTTTAGTCGTCTGCATTGGTACCTCACTCTCACCTATTTCTAAAACTGAATAGCAGAGTTCGCATTGCTGTGTTTCGGTTTGAAGGTAGTAGTGTAGAAGGCAGTGAAATTAGGCAGGATAAATGTGACATTGTATCTTCAGTTCACAAAGTTGGCGACACGCTAGTGATATCTTTGGGATAATATGAGCGACAACGCAGCCTGCGTTGTCGCTTATGTAGCGGGCCGTATGCTTGTTTACTAACTTTATAATAAAAAAATAAAATAAGTAGTAGTATTGCAGTGTTTTACCGGAAATTATGTGAGGATATTATAACTTGTATCGAGAATTAAAGGAATCATTGCTTTATGTTTATGATTAACTCGTATTGTTGAAACACTGTCTTGTGTAAAACGCGGAATGGTTCTCAACTCGTCTGCATTTGTATTTGAAATGGAATTATGTCAAGAATTTGCACGTTGTCGGCCAGGTGAAATGGTTTCAAGCATTTTGTAACAAAGGAAGGACCTCTTGGTTACCCTGTCGGGAGTATGCAAAAAATTCAAATATGTCAATCAGCATTTCTGCATAGTAAATTGAATTTCAATCTACTTTCTCACTAGGAAATAGGGATATTAAAATTCCGGTTGAATATAATCTAAAAAATTGTATTAATTTTTAAAGAAACATTATGCTTAATACTTGTTCCAACAAGTAAAGACATTAGAAGTGTCGTCACTGCTACCTCTAATAATAATAAAGAGTTCGAAGTAGCTTCAATAAAGCACTTGTGGTACAAATATCAGACAAGAAAAGTATTATGTATAAATATAATACTTGAAAAAAAATTACATTATTATTAGTTAATCTCACGGCCTGTTTGTAATGAGGAGCAGGAAATTATTACTCGTTCAATTTCCTACACATCCTGCGATTTCCATCGTTTATATTATAATCTATATGTAAAGTATCTATCCACATTAGCTGTCAGCAATTTGCGTTTTAAAGTAAGATTTTTTCGAAGTTGTTTATTTCAAAACGTTTAGGACCCGTTTCCCATTCATTTTCTCTATAGGGAAATATCGTAAACGACACGAAGGCTCTGTGTTGTTAACATATCCTATTTTAACTTAACTGGGGTTTTGTAGTTTTAAAGTAAGCCATCATAAACATTTTAGAATGAAAAAGAACTTCAATAATTTCCATAAGAATCAAAGTATTCAAATATTATTTATATAAAAGATCAGGTGATCCGTAAGGATCTTAAGTGTACTACACCTACTTAGAGATTATAGGTTAATCAAAAAATAAGTCCCATCTTTTAAACTAGTCTGCCGACACCAGATGAGTTCAGTAAGTTTACTGTATTCATTAAGCAACCTACCAGAAATGATACCTAAAGTGAAACTGACGGTGATAAAGGTTCCATTTACACCTAGTGGTTGGTGTTAATTAAAAACTCTAACTGGCGTCGGCGCTAACAAACCATTAACTGTTCTAACCCGTCCAAAACGAAAAGCTTCTAAAGGCTAGGCTTTACGTACGCTTACTTCATCTCTCGTTATTGTAATCGTATGCCTCGTATGTGTAGTAGTTGCATTATCAAGTTCTCGATTTTACTGCCAAAAATTGCTTAGATGATTTTCAATATTGTGTCACATTTCGCTACTTCAATTGTTCCTACCGTGAACCAGTTTAACAACAGCGCAACATCGTCCTATTGTTCTATTATATTTCATTAATCTTATGCCAAAACAATAAAGTCGAAAATATGATAACCAGGGCCTTGTAGTTAGTAAAATACTGCACTCGCTTTGCTCAGTTCTAAGTGTTCCAGGAATCGGAACTGTCGGGTAATTCTCAATGCAACTCTTATGCTTCTATGATATTGAGGGTTTAACCAAATGATATATCTCGTTCAATTCCAGATTCGACAACTACTCCGCAAACGTGATGGTGGACGGCAAGCCTATCAACCTGGGCTTGTGGGATACGGCGGGTCAGGAGGACTACGACCGGCTGCGACCTCTCTCCTACCCACAGACCGACGTTTTCCTCATATGCTTCTCACTCGTCAACCCCGCCTCCTTCGAGAATGTTCGGGCTAAGGTACATATCGTTTCACTATTACCTGATTTTATTGAAATCTACTATCGTAGAACTTCTAGTCTTCTCTAGTCTAGCTCTTATTCCACACAATGTTTGTTTGGTCCGATATCGCTTAGTATTATTTTGTTGTTTTTTGTTCTCAATAGAAGATTTCTTATGCAATATAATTGCGTAGAATCTGAAAAAAATAGAATTTTTTATATAAAATCTTAAATGGCATTACAACATTGAATACAACTGTAAGCCGTTTTGACAGCTGGCGAACGTGTTTTACAGATTTAGCATTCGGATAATAAAAATAACTTGAAATTCAACATTTGTACTTAACACAGAACGTTTAGTACGTTTGTCAGCTAGTTTTTAATATTTGTACCAAATAAGTGTAACCAACAGTTAAATGCAGTTAATTCAGCCGTCTGTTTACTTATTAACAATTAACTTCCCATTCCAGTGGTATCCCGAAGTGCGGCATCACTGCCCATCAACACCAATCATCCTAGTCGGCACCAAGCTCGACTTGCGCGAAGACAAGGACACCATCGAGAAATTGAAGGACAAGAAACTCGCACCTATCACTTACCCACAGGTATCATTATTGCGTGGATATATTATAACTAATAGGCTCTTTTTATTAAGCATATACACGTTTTTATATAGAAAAGCAGAACACGTCGTTCCCAAAATTTTTGAAGGTGGAAATGGTATGTTCCGGAATAGAGACCAAAAACCGGTGAACTGAACAAACGCCGTTTATAAGCAAGATGGACTGATGATGGCGTAAAATTTGTCCTATTGGAATTTTTTTAAGGCCGCAGGCTTTCTAAATCCAGTATTTTAGGACCAACGGCAGATCAGCTCACCCATTGTGGTCAAAATGTTATAATTTAGATACACGACTAACCCGATAGTAGATGATAGTGTTCCAATCTTATGCGCCACCCACGACAAAGATTTAATTGATGATATTTGTGTTTGTTCTGTGTCTGGATATGAAGGTGCTTTAAACGACCTACCTCGGAGTCAGGTCATATGAGATATTGTTTGTCTGAATATTATAATAATATTATACTATCGTTCTATAATATTATACTATTATACTTGCGTTCCAGCGCCATTTATTGTAAATGGGATTTAAATATCTCATTTAAAAACAGCCCTAAAATGTTTCCTGTACTCAATTAAAGCGTTTTATTCACAGGGCTTAGGCATGGCGAAAGAGATAAACGCTGTGAAGTACCTTGAATGCTCGGCGCTGACACAGAAGGGGCTGAAGACGGTGTTCGACGAGGCCATCCGCGCCGTGCTGTGCCCCGTGCAGCCCATCCGGCCGCGGCGGAAGTGTACGCTGCTCTAAGGTACACTAGACACTCGTGTCCCACACATTGTACACTAAGTAGTACACACACACATACACACACACCTTTTACAGCAGCCTTTTACACTGCGATTACTCACGCATCATTCGCAGCAGCTCCGTGTGGTAATCTTATCGCGGCAGAAATGTACGCTGCGTAAAGGTTCGCCGGGTACTTACTGCAGTCTCTAATTCACTGTAATCTCACATTATATAATCTCTCTCTCTCTCTCTCCCGTCCTATAGCATGATTTATATAAATGTTTCCTTTACCGGATGGTTGATTGTCTCAGTTCCCTCGTAAGTTAGGATTAGATTACGTAGAATCCTCGACTGTTCCCTGTCCCCGAGCGCATACCGACCAGACTCGTGCAGCTGGTCGCACTTCGTCCTCAGCTTTCGTGCAAACCTCCCAAATGAATTGACGCTCAAGCTCAGATCCGTTCTAGATATCCTAGATCGCCGTCATTCAGTATCTCTCCTACCTTGTAATTCTTGGGGGGCTCCCAAGCTCCTCATGTAAGTTGTTAATTAATCTTTAGCTGGAAATGACGTCTGGCATTTAAAAAAAAAACTACTTTAGTGTTGTCTCATCTGTTTGTGCCATAATGGACTGGATGAATGGTAATCAGGGACTTAATTCGAAATTATTACTAATCATTCTAGAAATGTATGTCAAATAAATTTAATGGACGTATATATGCTATCCGTTAACTCCTACCACGCTTTGGGATGCCGGTGGAATAGAGTAATAGTACTCTGCCCTGTCCAGACATGGCAAGAGGCGATTGACCGACAGATGGCGTTATATCCATTTGGAACATATCTCAAACAGGTTCGGGATTAAAAGCTATATTCTAGTCGCAAAACCTAGCCTTTGTCTGTCGTTATTACTGGCCATTTATGGAAAAAAATCTACAAAAAACTAAAGGACTAAGGAGAAACCCTAATCTATTATTAGGATTATATCCAGCAGTGGACGGCCTACAGCTGATTCACACTATGATTATAATTTAAATATTCGACACACCTATTAACATAAAATAATTTGTTCGCAGGTAGTTTAGATGTACGAAGCCAGTGTAAACAACAGCGTAGCTTTCTTACATGAGCGCCCGGGCCGCCGCGCCGGCGCGCAGACTGCAGTGAGCATGCACACGGCGTTTATTTACTGTTATACGCATATATTGTAACGTGGGGTGTGTGAGTGAACTCCGTATGTAATCTTAAAGCTTCTTAAGTCGTCTGGGTTGTTTTCTATCGCTGACATTTGTCTTAACCTTCTATTGGTCTATGGTCACGTTCGTTAATCACTCAGTTATGAGATACTAATGAAATTATATTATAAATTTGTTAAGAATTCGCGTATCTGTTTTTGTTATTGAAGGTTTTGATGGAATTTAAATGATTTTTTACTATTGTATGTTTTTTAATTAATTTTACTGTCAGTTTTTGAATTGTTTTCATTCATAATTTGTGTTAGAATTAATGAACATTTTAAATGTATTTAGACAAATGTCAGTGAGCTCGAGTCTAACTCACTTGGGTGCTTTCCTCAGCCCTGTATCTGTTACTAAATAATTAAGTTACATTCCTAAAATGTTTCAAATATGCAGTTCTACGTTCGGTACAAATTGTTTTACCTACCTTATTAACTTCATTGAAGTGGCGGTGATTAAAAAAATAAATAAAATGGAATTGTTAAAATTTATGTTAGACAGAGATTATATTTTTCGATTTATTATTGCTTATTTTTGTTCCCGATTGTTGTATTCAATGTAGGTGTCGATAAGTACAGTATTTGTTAAGGAGCGACTGTTGAGTCGGCGATGCCACTTGTGTGGTCTTCGCGGTTAATTTTCATGTTCACGCTAACAATTTTGCTTACGACTTCCGTTGGAGCGTTGTTCTCTACGCATGACAGCTGTACGACCTTGTCAAAGTAAAATCAGCACTTACTTTTTACCAAGTGACAACTTATTTTTTAATTAGCCTAATTTGTCAAAGTCTGTACAGTGCTTGCGTGTTTGACAGAAGAAATGTTGGAAATCAATTTGATATTTTCGTTTCAATATTAGGCCAACATTTGAGCCAACGGTTTGGCTAATTCTGTCAAAGGCCAACAACGCACCAACATAGATGTGTCTGTACCGCAATTTTAGTAGAATCGCTCGCGTGAATGGATGCCCAATACGTTACATACATATCGGTGAAACTAGCTAAGCTTAGTAAGTACGTCGCTCATGGCTACAGGCGGTAAATTGTGGCGATAAAACTTGTATTATAACAATTATTTATTCAATAAAAACGTGTTTATGAAATATGTGAATGTATTCCGTGTGAACAATAGAGTCTACTGTATTTTGCTTATATAATAAATGTAATTATTATAACAAATTTATCGCCAGTAATCAGAAGCGAATAGTTACAATCGCGAACAGTGTTAAATATTTCTGTCTTCAATGGTACTGTAAACCGCACAATGTTAGCGTATACCCGACCGTGTCGTGCGGACCGTATCCGCCAGAACTGGTTCGTCCGACCACTCGAGCCGCGGACGATGGTACAAATATATATAAAATATTTATCGATAAATGATAAATATATTACTGGTTTTGATTTGAACAAGGTGGAAAGGGAGGAATTGTTAGAAAGCCAAGCGTTATCTGATTACACTATTTATATAAACTTGAATTATATATATAAATAAATTTAAAATATTCAATACCATCTTAACTAACATAATTAAAAATCAAAATTTCGGTTAATATATAAAAAAAATATTGCATAACAAAATAAAACAAATGAATCACTAAGATTTAAAAATAGAATACATTTTCTTAGTTGAAAAGGAAATTGTATTTCTTTTTTAAATTGTCGTAATTCATTTGTTATCACACTTATTGATGGAGAAAATACCATACCACTGTGAATTGAACGACGCGGCTCGAGTACCAATGGGAGGCATTTATCGCTAAAAATGTGATAACGGGTTTAGGCTTTAATTGACTAAATCTTTAAGGCCTTGCATTTTTCTTACCTTTTCTACACTGTACGTTCGAGATGTATCGATATGGTGGTTTTGTTTACATAATGGCACTAAGTTAATTACTGTCTAAATCCACTCCTAAATAAATGTTAACGTAAGATGAAATAGTACACGTAAGTTTGCGCTAGTGTGCAATTGTTATTGCTTGGGCCGAACGTCGAGGTATGCATTTTGCGCCTTGAGTTGTAACGAAACACAACAGAAACAATGCAAACTGAATTGAAATTCTATAACTTTTTTCTACTAAACATTATAAGTAATTGAACGATCCAGTTTTAGAATATTTGGATATAGGTACCTATAGTGGCTAACAAAACATGCGTTCCGTTACATCTCAAAGCAAGTGTTAGATTACACGATGCCATAGGAAAATTTTAATTTTTAATCTCGTATCGAAACAAATTCACTGTCGCCTTCCCCACTTCCATTGAAGAGGCACCAACAATTGCACAAACAGGCATAGCTGTAAGATTTTAATGTATATGTATTGTTCAGATGCAAATATTTAGAAGAATCAGCATGTAAATAACGGTAATTTAGTATTAACTAAAATATATAAGCTAACGCACCATGTACTGTGGTGTCGCATTTTTTTATATAATTAGATCCATATTAGAGGGGGCTCCGAACGCATTTATATATAGGTCTGGAAGCTGCTGCGATGAATAATAATGTATATGTATTCATTATAATGGATTTGTATAATTGTACGTTTAAGTATCTGTGTGGCAATATATAACGTTTTCCATTGTAATTATTATTGTGGAAATAAACTCGTGCATTGATCTCTTAAAGGACAGTTTGAGACAATTGATAAACAAGTATTGCAGTCTTCATAGAATTTACTAGTACGTTAATGGAACATAAAGGTCGTGCAACAATTATAATCATATGATTCGACGGTTCGCATTAATTCCACAATGACCAACTGACTGTGTTGATACTGGACAATATTGTGATGATTAATCTGATTGTCTTGTCAACGTATCGATGCATTCACTACTTGACAAATCGTCGATGATACTTCAATACCGCGTATATAGCTTAAGTTAAAGTCCATTTTCCATCTTTTCTAATTGAAGTTTCAACTTACGCGGTATTGCACAATCATCGACGAAATGCGATCTAGTAGATTAAATTAGTGATGCGTGGAGTTTATTGCTGGGAACTCGGGTTACACGTATGATCGAGATTTTAAAATCGACTGTTTTTTTTATACTTATATTTGTCTCGGTTCAGGATGTGAGCAAAAAGTTTTATTGTGCTAAAGGAATTCAGTAATCATTTTTATAATGGCAACGAAATTATTAATATTTAAAATTTAATGAAAATAAAATATATTTATGCGTACTCTATTTTTTTAATTGTATATGATAATTGCATTTTATTTATTCATTTAACTTTATTGCACAAAATGTTACAAAATGTACAAATGGCGGACTTAATGCCAGATGGCATTATCTCCATGACATAGATGATATACCGGAGACAACGCACGAGTTTCTTTTTCCTAATACCTATATGAATAGTATTCCTTCATATTTTCTTTCTATTGATGTTAGTGATGACATTGTTAAGGATTTTCCCGATGTCTAATTAATGATTGATGTATGGAACTTGCTTTCTATAACAGCTTGAATAATATTATTTTTTTACCGAGGGGATGTGTATAGTAGGCGCTGTGTCATATATGCGAACGATGGGTGTACGCTGCCGATAATTCTTCCAAATATTGTAAAGCCTCTGAATAATTCAAAATATATTTATATTAACTGTTCAAATGTTTGTTTTATTTTATCATCACCCGCTATGGACATTGAGTATTGCGTGATAATTATGTTATCTCCATTTGTTTTTGTTTAAGGTAAACATTGATGCAATGTGATTTTTTCGTACGTATATAGTAGTCGTAAGGTATTGGCAAAGAAAATTACCTCGTGTACCAGGTCGTAAGAGGTATTGTTACCAGAGTTAGCGGTATATCGCATTACTAGAAGAAAACTGCCTTTCGAAATGAACGTAAATGATAGCGTCTATTACTAATACAAAAAAATAATTACACAACGTTGTTGGTTGGTGAAATCCTTCAGCAGGATTTTTTTGGGCAAATATATTGCTGGACTACTCAGACGCCACCAATTCACACCATTCATACATTCGCCACCGAACGAGAGGTCGAGGACGCTCCTTAGAGAGCGACCCTGTGCCCGTACTCACCTTCGTGCCCCGCGGCGGCGACCGCGCTCTTAGCCACGGTCGCCCCCGCAGGGCTCCTGACGGAATTAGAGCCTTCGTTTCAATTGCGAATAAAATGGGATGATTGGAAGAATTGGGGGGAAATGTTTTATTTAAGTTTGACTTGATACAGTTTGCCCAGCGCAAGAATCGTGTGCAGAATCATTTTTTTTGGGGAGACATATGCCGTCGACGTCCCGGCTGATATAATAATATATAGGCACCGGTCAATTGTTCAAATTTATACAAGTTTCTTATTCTAAGTATATTAGTTAATAATATTTTGCTTGAACGCAAAGCGATATCCATTGCATCGATAACGACTTGAATACTTGGTCTTACGATATTGATAGTAAGGCAAATTTCTGGACGAAACCGGTTGCTAGGGTTAGAATAAATGATTATAAATAAGATAAAATCCCAGTATTCTGGCCGCAAAGTAGTCCTTACTTTGCGGCCCTGTAACGGAAACCATAAATATAATAGGTAGGGCAAACTTTTAGAAAGAGGTCGCACATTCAATTAGTAACATTAATTCTCAACTCGATAATAATATATGATTCTAGCCTTACGCTGTCAAATACATTTGTATGAAGCTCGGAGCTTTTAACTATTTCGCTGTACAGTTTTTACTTATTTACAAGTAGATGTTAATGATCGCATCCTTATTTTTTACCAAAAGAAAAACTAGCGAAATTTACTTTTTATAAACTCTGCCAGGAAAGGTGCCATGTCAAAACTTCAGTTTATCAGAGATATAACAAAACAAACAAAATTAACTTATAAATATTACAAACAGGCACTTTAATCTTATTTATTTGATTTAATGATTTTTAAGGCACTATTTTTTAGAGAAAGGAGTATATTTTTGAAAAATCGTTAGAGAGCGAAATAAAGTTAATTACTAATTTGACAGTCAATTAGCAACCCTAGCCACAGTAAAGATAACGCAATAGTTTTAAGTAAAAACGCTTTTGGTCAAACAACTCAGTCGCGAGTGAGCCGCTGCCAGTGAGCAGTCCACCGCGCAATCGCTAAACGATTACGAAAAATATCACAATATTTATTATTCGATTTTGAGTGTTCATTGAAAGTTATAAAGTGCAATTTACAATATGGCGAAAGTGCTACTCAGCAAAGAGTTGCCGGACATCGAGGTCAGTTACGAAAATGTGTGCTAAAGATATCTAAATAGATATGAGAGATATGTAGATATAAAGATTTTGTTTTGCGATAAATAAAAATTATTGCTTTGCTGCGCTTAATTACGCTATCGCGGTTGAATTGGTGACCCGATATTGTTTGGTGAACCATCTCTTAGCTTAACCACAAGAATTGTAAGAACCTTTCGATTTCAGGATATTTTCTGTGAACAAAGTCGCGGGCAGTAAGTTTGCCTGAGGAAATCATTTGTACAATTCTAAAACAAAGTAGTATCCTACTACACACAAAGTTGATGTAACTAAGTCGTACGTGATTTCATTTTATGAACTAGTAATACCCAACAAACAAAGGACTATTTTACCATTCTAATAATACGAAAGCGATCAGTTATGTACTGTTTTTAATATCACATTTATTTCAAGGTGGTTCCTTGTATTTACTTGATTTGCGTACATAAATACTTGAATAGTGATTAAATAATCGTAATAGGGTAATTAATGTAAAATACATTATTAATGTATTTTACGTTAATTACCCTATTACGACTTAAAAATATATTTGAAAAATAAATGTGATTTGTCGCGAATTGAATTGTTTTTTATGAAAATGATTTTATACGTATTATTGTCAATATTTCATCATACAAATATCCGGTGTCACCAAGTTCAAACTTTATCTGTATTGATTAAAAATAGAAGATCTTCGTGCGAATGTTTTATTTACTTATACTTTTGCTGTAGAATCTGCTGAGTCTGAACCCGACGGTAAAACAATATTCCAATCTGGTGCCATCGGCTCAGACTAAGAAGAATAAGCAGCATTGGAAGCGGAACACTGACAGAAAATGTACGGTAAGTATTTTGTGTACATTTTTACAATAGCTATAGATCAAGATATCCAACACACACAAATGGCAATTAGATTAATCTAAAGGCAATAGCGATTCTATGGACATCTCATTAGGGTTCATTCTCATTGCCGCCTATGATTTCACACAACGCGTGGGAATTTAGTGGCGTAGGTTCAGTAATATAATCCAAGGCTGAAGTAGACTTCATTCGGCAGACCTTTAGACGATATTTTGTAGTGCTTTAGATTTAACCATATAGGTCCAGACTATATAAAGTACTTTTATGGAATTTCTCCTGCAGAATTGTGAAATATGCCTTTGAATTTTTAAATATACCAGCCATTGAAAGTCCCATGCTGTACATAAGCCTCCCCAAGAAAGGGGAAATAACGCTAAGCAAGCCTGTTGGCAATCGCAGAGCGACGACCTGATGTCGTAAGAGGCGACTGAGACAGATGGTAGTATATCGGCGACGGGGATGCTGAGGCTCATCCCCACCCTATGCATTTAAGCAGCATTGTCTCGGATATACCGCCATCTGTCGGTATCCACCGTATCAGAGAAGAAGGCGATGTGCCCTCCTCTTACATCCTTAAATTGGTCTGCGGGGTGAATATAGGCAGTTGCTTCACGCTTTCACAAAGATCAGCTGTCTGAGGAGATCACTAGTGTGTTTGTCATCTTCTCCATAGTTAAGGGACCTGAATAATCGGTCCAGCTGGAGAAAGGTGGCGATTCCGAATGAAAGCCCTACTCTCGTTTTTTAGTGGAAGGCACATTCCTGGGGGCTTAGTGCTGCATACCACTCGGTTCTTTTTACAATGCTGGGTGGGGAAAAATACGGTCTGCTGCCACTGCCATTACTTTACTTTTGAAAGGTTTGTTACTTTGGGATAAGGATATTTTTATTGCATATAGTATAGATAAATATAAACGGGTCTTAGGAAACATTCCGAAAACATGCAAAGAATAAATAACAATATCCTTAATGAATTACGTGCTTAACAGTTTCTGATTTATAAAAGATTAAAAGAATTGTAGCCAAAGTTTATTAATAAAACTAGCGACGTCTCGCGGTTTCACCCGCGTAGTTTCCGTTCCCGTGAGAATAAATAATCAGTTCAAATAATTTGCGTTTTTTTATTTCTATTTAGATGCATTTTTGTTATACCACATTTTATAGTCGCTTGAATTCTCTTTGACGTTTTATGTCACGTCATAACGGAATATAAAGTCCTTGTCCGTCTCCTGGTTCTAAGCTACCTTCCCACTAATTTTCAGGCAAATTGGTGTAGCTGTTCTTCAGTTATAAATAGTGTAACTAACACAACTTTATTTTATATATATAAATGTAGCTAATTTTACTAACATAAAATGACAATTGAAATTTTGATTTCATTTAAAGTAATTATGACTGTCATTGTTTGAGTCATTCTGACGGCATCTCATGGCACAACGCATTATATAATAGATAATCTTACATAAAATATAAAGAATATTAATAAATCATGAGCTCCATTTATTACTTTTATCATTTTATACAATGTTTTGGGCAAATAAATGATTCAACTCTATTTTAACTAACAAATTGCGATAGCGATCTATAGAAATTGCACTGTTTTAATTATCAACCAATATCAAAAGTTTACATCGTAATGCAAGATGGCCCCGAAATACCGGGAAATCCTGATTATCATGATATCATAGATAATAGACTACATTTTCGCTGACATAGTTACGGTACGTAAAGCGTGCCTTCTGTATAACAAGCAATAGTATACATTGCCAATTGTTGTAATTTTTCTCTAATAGTCGATCCGAAAACTGATCATAACAAAAACAGGGAATACAGTTTGGCTTCGTAAAAACTTAACTTACAATCCAAAATTAACGGATAGCAGAATAAAAAAAGTTCAATCACCAGTTGGGTAGACATAATATTCACACAAAAAACGAGGCTATATCACACAATAGTTAACATATTTTTTACCTATGAAAATTAATATGAAATTATCTGCAAGAAAAATTACGCCAACAAGAATTAATGGCCTCAGTAGAATCTAGATTTCTTAAGAAGTGTCCCGTACACCAATGTATATGCAGCACTGCTTTCGTCCTTAGCTTCCGTCTGTTGTTAGTAAATTATGTCATTGTTTGCAGCCGGACGCATCACGATGATTCCAACTACAGTTCTTTTCCCAGAAAATTGTAGACTGCATGAATTGATATATGTGTTTGTACCGTGTCTAGGTGTTAAAAATATGTGTTTAAGTATTATATTTGTCGAACCCACAATCCTTAGCGCCTAAGTAAGGATCACTACCATCTGCGACATCGGGCCGATCTACATTACCTCTTAAAGTAATCAACAGTAGGTATAGCATAAAGTCACTTCCCTTTGAAAGAGTAACTAGCTCTAAAGTAGGTCGTACTTTTCCTGTCAACATAAAAACCAACATAGGATACGTTTACAAACATTTTTAAATTATATGGTATCAATTTAATGTATGTTTTCAGACATGTCCGACCTTAATGAAGAACTTCGACGACATCAAACATACGACGCTTTCAGAGCGTGGCGCGTTGAAGGAAGCAGCGCGGTGTCTCAAGTGCGCGGACGCGCCGTGCCAGAAGTCGTGCCCTACCCAGATCGACGTCAAAAGCTTCATCACCAGCATCGCTAACAAGGTACTTTATACTTTCATTACATTACATTTTAGGAAAATTGACTTAGTGCTTCGTTTTAACACGCAATAAAACTTCGTCTTACTATGAAAAATAGACTACTAAATAGAATACTGGTAGACAAGTATACGGAACACATCCTATAGTCGACCTTGTCATAGTGTTGGACTACTAAGTCGTCAATTCTAGCGTCACCGGAAGGCTGGACAAGGTTACGGTGAGCGCAGCCCACGTCGGCAAGGTTCGCGGAATTAATGCATGCATCTTAGTAATACAAATTGTTATAAATTCTGTCAAAAGTAATAAAATACTGTTTATAACCCCCACAATCTCCGAGATCCTAGAACTCACCATAGAAAGAAGACTACTGTTTGGGGGAACACAGCTATTCAATAAGTTAACTCATAACATAAAAGAGTGTGAATACATAAATATATTTAAAACTAAGGTAAAATTGTATTTATAGTCAAGTACCGGCTAATTGTAACTTTTTCATTTAATCTAAGACAATATTTAATTGTAAATGAAACATAATATCGTATGAGAATAAACTAAAATTAAAAAAATAAAATCTTTAAACATAATGCGGGATCGTCGGTGAACACTCAAAGTCAAAGCAATTGTCAAAAACAAAACAATAAGATATATTTATATCAAGCATTTCTTACAGAACTACTATGGTGCAGCCAAAGCGATCTTATCAGACAACCCGCTTGGTTTGACTTGCGGCATGGTCTGCCCCACCAGCGACCTCTGCGTGGGTGGATGCAACCTGCACGCCAGCGAAGAGGGCGCTATCAATATCGGCGGGCTCCAGCACTTCGCTGTAGACGTTAGTATATATAGACCAAGTATTGCGTATAGTAAGGTGTACAACAGTGAAACAGTCGGACACAATGAAATAGCTCGATATTTCAAAAACGCGGGATTGCGATATAGTGCGCCATGTCTTGTCCGGACCCTTTTGTGATCCCCCTGCATCAGCCCAGTTTGGGTGCACACCGCTTGGAAGAGAACATGTTCGTGGGACTATTTGCGAATTCTCGACAAAAAAGTAAGAATTTTCTATAGTGTTTATACATTTTTTATAAAATTATACAAGGATGTTCCGTATTTCCAAAAATAACGTGGTAATGTACAAGTATCATACATTTACGTGGCTTAGATGAAATATTAATCCGTTTCGTTTTAGTTTATAATTTTTCAGGTTTTTAAAATATAACCCGTGTGGTCAACAATGAAACAGTTTGGGAATGGACACAATGAAACACTGTTTACTACCTTGTTTTATTGTATACCACTATCATAATTAATGTGGTTATTCATAATGATTTTATATGTTTATGTGTAGTTTATATCTGCTTTTTAAATGAGTAGATATCTAATGATAATCTTTTTAAATTAGTAGAAATCTAATAAATGGTAAGTAGAAACATGGTTTAAATTTTTGCACTTACTAAAATTAGACCATATATTAACGCTGATTACATTTAAGTATTTACCTTATTTTCTCTTTTGCTAAAGATGCCGCGCACTAAGTCTACAATAAGAAAAAAGGGGGACCAAACGTCAAAAAAACATGCTTTAAGCTATTCAATTAAACAGACAGGACCTAGTTAAATAAGCTATCTTCCTGTAAAAAACTTAGGTCCATATCTGAAGAAATGAAATTAATATGTAACTTTGAATTTTTGGTGTTTCATTGTTGGACACTTCACCCTACCTACTCATAAAACTACAGTGATTGTGAAACGTATTAATATTAATATTGGTGTTTAGAAAAAACAATACTTCGGGGTTACTGGGAATTGGTGAAACGCTTTTTCCGTACTTTTTTTACTGATGCTGCTTCTTTAACTTTATAACCCTATTTCTGTGTATTTATTGCGTTTATTTATACAAATAATTATGTAATGCTTATCTATTTTGTATATATATATATTGTCTGCACCACTATATATATATTTTTTTTTCTGTTTCGTGTAATAGTGGACTGGGAGGTAATGCCAACTGGCATTAAGTTCGACATTTTTCATTTTGTAATATATTGTGCATTAATTTTCAATAAATAAAATGAATAAAATGTAAAAACTCCAATCATCACCAGGAGTAAGATTCAATAATCGACTTCAAATACGAAATTATGTTACAATGTCTTGAACAATAAACAAGAACAAACATACATTTGGAAATTTATCGGTTTTATCATTATTATGATAAAGATAGATAGAATAATTTGTAAAAATATTGACAGGTGTTTATGAAGATGGGCATACCCCAAACTTTGGACCCGAAGACCAAGCCGCTGCCCAAAGGTGGTGAGCAGAAGATCGCTTTAATAGGCGGTGGTCCCGCCAGCATTAGCTGTGCCTGCTTCTTGGCTAGGCTGGGCTACAAGAACATCACTATCTATGAGAAGGAAAAGTACTTGGGAGGGCTGAGGTAAGAATATATGTAAAGCATCATAAGTATATCAAAGTGCAATATTTGTGCTCGAGTCTGTTTTATGATTATAGCCGCAGCAGGAATACCTTATTGATAAAAATAATTGTTTTACTTAAAGAACTTTGAAATTAGTTAAAATATAAGATATTGTGGTTATATAATGGAGCTGATAGTAAACTAGTAACCCCAAACTATTCCCCGATGTTATTTTCATTATCATCATTACAGCAGTAAAACGTCCACTACTGATATATAGGTTATCTAGGAACGGGGTATTTCTGCCTATAGTTGCCACGTTGGGCAATTGCAGAGCGTAGTTTCGCGATGGTAATTCTGATGCACACCTCCGTTCTGTTGAATTTGAGATACGCTGTTTCGGGTGGATATTATATCAGTCGACTCTTATGACATCTATAGGTCCAAGTGTTTCTTTTTTTTAGGCCTATTATTCTACTCGACCGGTTGCCCACGGATATTATCATCAGTATTTTTAAATTGGTTTATTCTACGGAATCAAGTTTAATATATTCACGCAAATCAAAACAAAAACATAAAATCTCTTAGTTTACACAGAATTAGAATGTTTAGGTATCGACATCGGGGTAACAAGTATCAAGTATTATCAACTAAGTTTCAACATTTGTCTTAAATAAATAAATAAAAGTTTTATTAAAAAAGTAATCTTCCCACATTACGAAACACTCCCGAAATATTTGTTTCAATATCATGTAAGTTATCATTAAACATATTATAGTGGCACTATAGACGATAGCAAGGTTTGTTAACAATTCAGTAAGCTATCTTTGTGTATACAAACTTTACATTTTTATCACGTAATATCTTCTTACATCATTGCCAATGATTACATTCGTACAGTACCTACAAAAAAGTAGGTATTCATGCGGTTTTGTTTTATTTTAAGTAATAGTAACCATATTTGTTTAGTTCTAAAAAATAAAAGCACGATTTAGAATATGAACAAGACAACAGTTGTCATGGAAAGACATGAAGATGTTTTTATGTCTTGACTTTGATATTAAAGGTTTCATAAGTTGCTATTGCCACCCGTATTGTATGGCTTCATTCTTGATAACATATATTTCTTACAAAACGCTCTTTTAAGTCCCTTTCAATCCCGTTTTCGTACAGGACATAGCACTACAAAGCTCTACTAAATATCCTGGATGATGTAAGAGTTGGAATGGAATACTCCCGCCTAACGGTCTTAATTCTGATTGATTTCATAACGCTTTCAACTCTATCAATCACGAAGTTCTCCTCTCTATTCTCTCTTACGTCGGGGTCTCTGATTCGGTTCGGGAATGGTTCGCATCCTACCTTCGAGAACGCCAGCAAGCGGTGCGCCTGGGTGATGATTTGTCCCAGTGGGTGACAATTGATGCTGGTGTGCCGCAAGGTGGCATTCTCTCTCCGTTATTATTTTCCCTTTGTCCTTGTCACCAAATCTATTGGCTGCTCTTACCATCTATATGCTGATGACCTGCAACTATACACCCAGGCAGAGTACAATGACCTGGATAATGCCATTGCTCGGATTAATGCTGATTTGACCAACATCACAAACTGGTCACAAAAGTTTGGTGTCTCTGTGAACCCGTCTGAGACTCAAGCCATTATCTTAGGCAGCAAACGGCAATTATCCAGTTTAAAAATGTACCTGTAATTATTTTTAATAACGTGGTAGTGCCCTACAGCACATGCGTTAAGAATCTTGGCCTATTTATCGACTCTTCCTTAACCTGGGATACACATGTTAACGAAATCAGCAGTAAGATTACTGGAACGCTTCGTATTCTCTATCGATTAAAACATTTTCTTCCTACTAAAACCAAAACCCTTCTTATTCAATCCTTGGTTTTACCCATAATTGACTATGGTGACGTGTGCTGCACTAATATCTCTCAAGAACTCCTTAATAAATTGGATCGTCTATTAAACAACTGTCTTCGTTTCATTTTCGGCTTGCGTAAATACGATCATATTTCCCATTACCGTTCTCTTCTCGGCTGGCTTCCTATTCGTGAACTTCGCAAAATTCAAGTTCTAACCATACTATTTATAATACTTTTTGATCCGTACGCACCAATTTACTTAAAGGACAGATTCCAATTCCTATCTTCCTCTCACGAACGTAATCTCCGTTCTTCTTATACTCTCTCGCTCTTAACTCCTTCTCATCATTCTAGTTTCTTGACAAACTCTTTTACAGTGACAGCTATACGTCGCTGGAATGAGCTTTCGTTGAATATTAAGCAATCCCCCAACAAATTTATCCTGAAACGCTGTCTCCGTACTTTATTCACTGATGCTGCTTCTCTAACTTTATAACCCTATTTCTGATGTACGTTATTTTAAATATATATTTTTTTTATATCATATGCATTTATTGCGTTTATTTATACAAATATGCATGCCAAGTTTATCTATTTTATATATACATTGTCTGCACCACTATATATACATATATATATAAAGTAAAAGTAAAAAATCTTTTTATAGCTCTGCGGAAATCCCCCAATATCGTCTACCATTCGACGTGGTCCAGTTCGAAGTAGATCTCGTGAAGAATTTGGGCGTCAAGTTCGAGACCGGTAGAAAACTGTCCGTCCAGGACATCACTGTGCAAGTAAGAAGTCTGTTACAATAGGTGACTTTGGGTATCGCCACAGATGTGGCTTAACTTGCAATTTATCAAAATATTCGGTACACAGATATAATTAAACAAATTGTTACAATTTCGTCTCAGTATCTCAGTATAAAAGTCTCTAGGTATACAGTAAACTTTTTAAAATCGTTTGAATTCATCCAGTCAACACATGAATGCTTGATTATGAATATAAAAATCAGCCTGGGAACAATAAAAAAAATTGTGTGTGCTTCTACAGTTTCACGCCTAAATCGCGAATTTCATGCAATTTTACATTCACAGATGAACAGGCGAAGACTGTCGACTCATTTGCATTTATATATTAGTTACCAATAGGCGTACATTGATTTAAATATCGAATTTGGTATAATGAAGGTTATGTCGCATACATAATACATAATATCTTCAAGTCACTTCACTCACTTACCGGAAACCAGAACACAGTAATACGAACACGTATTTGGCGGTAGAAATACTTGACAAAGAGGTAAAAACATCTAAAATCTATAAGATCGAACGATTGAGTTCAAAATTTACTTTAAATATTTGACAGAGAAACAATAGGTTGATCTGTTGCTTATCGTACGGTGGGCAAAGATCAACCTACCTACATTTGTCATGTTTCTACAGTCAATTTTTAACTCAGTGGCTCGTTTTTATAGATTAAAATCGATTGCTACAGTTTGACAGATTTGGGTAGGTTGATCTATTGCTGTGTGTACCAACGCAGGCAACCTTTTGTATGAGGCCTCCTGTCTATTTTATACATGTATATGTATATACCATATTATACATATACATGTATATAAATTTTGAGTTGTGACAGGACGACTGGAGGTGCAATGTGATGCTGATAAACAAGGGTAAAGCTTAGCTAATCGTTGATAAATAAATTACTAATTGGGTTTCAGTATCAATTACCTACATATGCGATGTAAAATCCCCAATACTATCTTATCACTTTAAACTAATTATTGAAATCGATTGGATTACTTGGCCTAGCAACATTGTGGCATTATGTAATGTCTCATTATGACTAATAACTGACAATTATCGTCTCTATTTGGAATTGGCAATCTGTGGTCACAGCGAAAAAAATCATCAAAGACATGAAAAACATGCCTAGAAAGCCATGTTATTCATGTTTTTATATAAATCCTTATCCAAATAAATATTTTTTTATTTAAAACTGTTTAAGTACTTGTTGATAACTTTTTCAATAATTACAATTAGCTATTGCATCCAATAGATATTAGGTGTTTAGAAATGTCAATCTAAACAAAATATGCCGTTTGCGTCGTTGCCGGGGTGTGATGTGTACCTGTACGGGCTTTGCAGCGATAATTCGGGGTTGAATCGTGGGTACAATATTTTCAAGAGCATGATCAGTTAGTTATGTCAGGGGCCAACCCCCACCCTGAAAACGAATCTTAGATACGCAAATGGGGATATGCGAGCTAATAACAGTTTTAATCTATTTGCCTTCACGATGTGGGAAAAACCATAAGGTTAGAGAACGTCCTCACCAGTCAAGTGTAGTAGAAGAAAAAAAACAATGTTAAAAGAAAAGATAAATGACCGAATAATTTGAATAAATGGATGGTTAAGTCTAACCCTATAGGTTAATTTTAAACTGGGATTAAGAGGTTTGTTCTTCAGTTGAAACGTTTTCCATTTTCATATTACAGTGTGACATATTAAAAATCGAGACCAGATAGTAAAAAGTCATATCGCAAATAAAATCCTCATAATTAATTTGTTTGAATTATATATTTATAAGATTATATTATCCAAATTGTAATTTGGACGACACAGTCAATTAAACACAAATGAGTTTCTCTGTAAGAAAAGATTTATTTCGTTAATTTAAATGTACGCTACCTAACAAACAATGAAACAAGTGTTAATAACCTTACATACCTGTAAGAAAAGAAACCACTTTTAATGTTATTATTTACAATGTCAGTTCCAAATCACAACTATTTTAGTGGTATTTTATTTAAACAAGTAATTTCTCAGATTATGACAATGTGACGTTTTAGATTATAATTATTTTACCACTGATAAAATTGAATGACATTAGACGCGCGACTGCGCGGGAAACTTTAAACTAAGAAAAATATATTTTACATATTTAAAAAAACGACATATTATCATTTTTATGGTATATACTGTTGAATTGCTTAGATATAAACCTAATTAAGTTGTATACTTTATTGATAGATAACTATTTCACACTTCGAAATTATTTTGAATTTTAGAACGATTTTTCTTTGCCATATTATATACATATTTAAATAATAAGCTAGGATAGATACAAGCTTCGCTTGAAAGCTAACACTTAAGTTTGTATTTTACTGTTCTTTTCAGAGCCTTCTGAAAGATGGTCACGAGGCAGTATTCCTCGGCATAGGTCTGCCGGAACCCAAGAAAGTGCCAATATTCAAGGAGCTCACTCAAGATATGGGCTTTTATACCAGCAAAGATTTTCTGCCCTTAGTTTCGAAGGGAAGTAAGCGAGGTTAGTATTCGAAATAAAGTTAATATATATTTTTTACTAAAACATTAAGTTTTAGTAAATCAGGAGTCTTAATTCAAAATTCTCACAAAGGAAGTGAATTGTTTAAGGTATTTTTTAAGTCCATAAATATGTTGTTTAATTCTATGATAAAAATACGACCTACAAGTGACTTACGATACTTTTTGCTATGCGTTGTGCGTCAAATCTTATCGACAACAGCCTTAAAACACTGTCCGGCAAAGTAGAATACGTACTAGGTGTAACAAGAAGTGACTGAGGTACTGGAACCGACAGATGGCAGTATAATCACGCGAAACAGTTACTCAAATGCGACAGGGCGGGGACGGGCAAACGCAAAAAAAGCCCAGTGCGGCAAATATGGTAAAAATTTCCCCTGTCTCTTATATATAACAGATAGAAGTCTTGTTATTGTTCTACAGGCATGTGCGCGTGCAAGTCATCTCTCCCAGAGCTGTTTGGGAATGTAATCGTGCTGGGCGCGGGGGACACCGCGTTTGACTGCGCGACATCGGCGCTCCGCTGCGGCGCGCGACGCGTATACGTCGTGTTCAGGAAAGGATTTAGCAACATCAGAGCTGTGCCTGAGGAGGTGACTATAATACGAATAGCCAAAACATAGATTGAGGCTGGAAGTCATCCAAGTGACGGACCCTTCTGAAGATAACGCGTATAAACCTAAAAATTTGGGGTTTAAAAACGCTTACCAAATAAATACTCTATTGTGTCCACTTGGTATTTTGCATGATCCTGGGATGGAATAAAGTTAAATTCTCGGGGATGCAATATTAATATAAAAATTTTTCTTCCCAGGTTGACTTGGCAAAGGAAGAGAAATGCGAGTTTATACCATTCATGTCACCTCAAGAAGTTGTTGTCAAAAATGGCAAGGTAAGGATATAACCTATATATATATAATATATAATATAATATAGTACTTCACCCTATTTCAGGTGTTCTATGGTACCGGAATTAAGAGATGGCGGTATTATCACTCGAAATAGCTGATCTTAAATGTAACGTGGTGGGAATGGGCACTGCGATCTCTAAACTATGCTCCGCGATTGCCAGCACGGCTGCCCAGCGCATCAGTTAAAGGCAAATAGCCTTCTATGGAAGGTTTGTGTCCAGCAATGGACGTCCGCTGGCAGCTATGATGATGATGTTAAAGATCAAGATGAAGGCAATTACTATATATTAACAATATTACATTGTAACGCATAATTAAATATGCATCTTGCCTTCAGATCTTCGCGTTAAAGATGTGTCGTACGGAACAGCTGGACGACGGGGAGTGGATCGAAGATACGGACCAAATAATGCAACTGAAGGCTAACTTCATAATATCAGCGTTTGGGTCCGGCCTGTACGAAATAGATGGTTGGTACCTTTATTTGCACAAATATATTCTGAAAAGACATTTCAAATTTCAAAATATGTAGTTCTGTTCAATACATCATAGCATACTGTCTGCGTAATAGTAAGCGTTAACGCATATAGACGATCGTATTATCACAAAATATTATTATACTACTTGTGGATGGTCATATATTATTATTATTATAAGATATTATGCGTAATATATTAAAATCATATTACCCATTAATTTTACTATTACTTCGATGCGGCCTGCTGTGCCGGCAACCTTTGTATGTAAACCTATATTTCAGTGAAAGAAGCTATGTCAGGGGTAAAATTGAACCGGTGGGGGCTGCCTGAGGTGGAGTCCTCAACAATGCAAAGCGTGAGCAACCCCAGGGTCTTCATTGGCGGGGACTTGGCCGGAGTCGCGGAGACCACGGTTGAGTCGGTCAACGATGGCAAGACGGCTGCTTGGTACATGCACTGCTTCTTACAGGTATGTTATGTCATTGTCTTCGCCGGACCCGATGGCAAAGTTGATAGTGATCCTATCTCGTGCGCTAAAGTTCTTATAATATGATATTTGTGTTTGTGCAGTGTCTGGATATTGGGTTATATATAAGTATTATATTTGAGTTGTTGTCTGATGTCCGTCATACAAGTGCCTTAAGCGACTTATCACGGAGTAAGGTCAATATACGAAATGTTGTTTGAATTTATTATTACTATTATCTATTATTTATTAGCATTGTTCCGAGGTTTTAACTGCGCAGTTTCAATCTTATGTTACTTACTGATAATGTAACTTTCCATTTTTAAAATCGTCCAAGTATTTTTTTTTTACTTAAAACTTAAAACATTACTTACAATTTTGTTTTATACAGGTTAATTATTTATTAATTCCTTTAACGTGGTAAACAAGCATGCGGCCCAACATGATGGTAAGCGGTAGCCGCAGCCTATGGACGCTTACAATACCGAACCTTTATTCATATATTGCTGACTTCTTAAAACCACTTTACTCTATTTTTTATAAACCCTATCCTGTAATTCTTCGGGAAAACTGACGCAGAGAGATCATTCCATAACCTTATCACACGTGGGAGGAAAAATAATAATTGAAGTTGAATTAATATCTGTAGTAATTTTTATTTTTATTCCATACTAACAGTTCTCAAAAGAAAAGCAGTCTACCCATAAGTTTCAATCTCCCATTAAGTTAATGTGTTAATGATTTAAGTGTGATATTTAAACTAAACATTTGAACTGAACACTGAACCGTTTTCCAGGGCATCCCCTTCGACTCCCCGATAGAACTGCCTAAGTTCCACTGCCCGATCGACGAGGTAGACCTCTCAGTGGAGGTGTGCGGCATCAAATTCGAGAACCCATTCGGGCTGGCCAGCGCCCCACCCACCACCAGCTCAGCGATGATCAGGAGAGCCTTCGAGCAGGGATGGGGTTTCGTGGTCACTAAGACTTTTGGTCTCGACAAAGTGAGTTTTATACTTAGTGCTTCGTTGCTATGTACAAAGTATATAGTGTTACCTATATATATATTGTTTTCCACATTCATTTTACCATGTAGTTTACCTGTATGTAAATAAGTATGTTATTGAAGTCAGCATCATTTCCTACAAATTTAGCGAATGTCGCTAAGTTTGCATAAAGGCAAGCTCATCTGCGGAGTCATGTAGTCGCTTCCAGGACCACTGCGCAGGCAGATCTTTTTTTGTATTAGACCAGGTCGACAAACAAGCACACAGTCAGCAGATAATCACCGCAGCCTATAGACGCTCGTTATATCACAAGGGTATGACTAGCGCGTTACCAACCTTTTGACTTGAAGATATTATGTCTTTCTCCCAGCCTTTCAAACCGAAAAACATTTGGCGGTAGAAATAGGTAGCAGAGTGAGGCACCTATGCAGATCACCTTTGTATGAGGTCTATATATTGTCCTTATATATCGTGTATGCGCGATGGGTTTGTAAGGTTTATGAGACTCCACACAGATAACGCACATATTCTATTGGGGTAGGCAAATACTAGTTGTCATTTGCTTTGATCTTTACATACGTACGAATATATTCCTAGATTTCCTGTAAAATCCATTCATCTCTTGATACACCGGTTGACCTTTTCTACGAATGTATTAAATTTGGTGAATATTTGTTTTTGTGTTTTCATATCGTTTAACGGACCAGGTGGCGCATTCGCTAGAGTGCCTATCTTGTGCGCAGAGTCATAAAGCGAACATTTATGTGATAATAATATGTGTTCGTTCTGTACCTGGGTGCTATATATTTCCACGACTGACATATTATATTAATTCGTCTATTGTCTGATCTACGTAACACGAATACTTGAATCTACTTATCCGCAATCAAGTCAACATTCGAGATGTTGTTTGAATTTATCTAATTTATTGTTGTATTAACAGGATCTAGTAACGAACGTGTCGCCCCGCATAGTGCGCGGAGCAACCTCCGGCGAGAACTTCGGCCCGGGTCAGGGCTCCTTTCTGAATATTGAACTCATCTCGGAGAAAAGCCAGGAGTACTGGTGTCGCAGTATAGCTGAACTGAAACGGGACTTTCCCACCAAAGTTAGTGGCTATTTAAAGAGTACAAAAGTGGTCGATACTTTTTATGTAATTTGCTTCACAAAGTTACTGTAGTTCAAATAAAAGCCCCAAGCGTCTTCCCATACAACACATTTTAATACTAATCAAATGTTGAAATCAAGTTGATTGTACTTAATTCTTGAGCTGCAATTATTGGGATCTAAGCGTGCAGTGATTTCGATCCCTATCAATCGATTCAATAGAAAGTCGGAAAAATTTTTGATATTAAGTACCCCACAAATTCACACTGCACTCAGACGTTTATTCCAGTACCATCAGGTGAGTAGGCGAGGTCGCTCATTAATGAGCTACTCTATGCCATGAGGAATTCTTACACACACTGCTAATTTAGGTAAAGCAGGGATGCACTGTAACGTTGGAAGTGCCTCTAAGCCGCGTACTTCGTCTTCAGCGGCTGTCGTGCCTATTCACAAGTCAACAAAAAAAATATTTTTCTTTGAGTCTGTTATTTAGTAAATATTTTCTGATTATATACATCGAAAAAAAAGCAAAAACTCCATTTATAAAAAATAAAGTTTGCTTTTGTACCTTTACACAATGTAAAACGAATATTATAGTATTTTAGCAGTTTTTTTAGGAGCCGTTGCATATAAGATCATGATATATGGCGTCTTTTCATCGACAGCTCTACAAGAAGCTTAAAGGCAGTTCTTCTACATAATGGAAATATATTTCCATCTCTTCCCCTTGCTCATTCTGTAATGCTAAAAGAAAATTACGAGAGCGTTAAAATGGTGCTTCAAGTTTTAAAATATGAAGAGTACGCCTGGCCAGTGATAGGGGATTTTAAAATAGTTGGATTTCTGATGGGAATGCAAGGCGGGTACACTAAATATCCGTGTTACATTTGCTTATGGGATAGTAGAGCCGATGCACTTCACTACCAGCAGCACTCATGGACACAACGGAGCGAGTTTCAAATAGGACAACATAATGTCAAAAATGAACCAATCGTGAAGCCCGATCATATTTTAATGCCTCCATTGCACATTAAATTAGGTCTGATCAAGCAGTTCGTAAAGGCTCTGCGTCAAGACTCTGAGGCCTTTCAATATTTAAAATCATTTTTCCCGAAATTGTCAGAGGCTAAAATTAAAGCTGGTATTTTCATCGGTCCACAAATAAAGAAAATAATGGCCAGTGAACAATTCCTACAGCTCCTCAGTACGCACGAAAAACAAGCGTGGCTCAGCCTTAAAGCAGTGATTCATGGCTTTCTTGGCAATAGAAAGGCAGAAAATTACACGGAGCTTATTACTGATATGCTTCACAACTTCAAAGTTATGGGTTGCAGAATGTCTTTGAAAGTCCACATGCTACATGCTCATTTGGATAGATTTTAGGACAACTTAGGTGCATATTCAGAAGAGCAAGGGGAACGTTTCCACCAGGATATAATGAACTTCGAAAAGCGTTATCAAGGACAATATAATGAAAATATGATGGGTGACTACATTTGGGGGCTCATACGAAAAAGTCCCAACTTACACAGAAGAAATACCAAATTTGTTCATTTTTAAAGTCTTTTTTGTATTCTTTTTTGTATTTGTGGGTTTATTTATGCCGTCTTGTATAATTAAAGTCAATAAAAATATGTGAATTCAAAACTGTTTTCCTTTTACATATAATTGAAATTAAGAAATAGAGCTTTTTCATAAAAATTAAAATTTCGTTTTAGTAACTACAAAAGCAAACTTTATTAGATAAAATTTTTTTTTCTTTAATTAGTTAGGCATAAGTAATCAAAATCAGAGGTACAGAACTCAGACTCAAAATTCGTGTTGACTTGTGATTATTATTCTTAATTTCACAGATTTAAGTGCATTTAAATTCTAATAGTGATTTTGACATAAATTTATGCAATAGCAAACGAATAAGAGGCATAAAGCATATCAATAAGCTTAAATATATCAAGGTACTTCAAACTATTAGTGTTAAATATTTAAATATATCTGCAGGTCGTGATAGCATCTATAATGTGTTCGTACAACGAAGCGGACTGGACGGAGCTGGCGCAGAAGGCGGAGGCCTCAGGCGCCGACGCGCTAGAGTTGAACTTGTCGTGCCCGCACGGAATGGGCGAGTCGGGCATGGGGCTCGCGTGCGGACAGGTACGGACCCACCGGAGAGGTGGGCGAGGTTCATTTTTGAACGACCCATTGCCCGAATTGCGGCACGGATTCGTGATCGGAGCGGCGCTGATGGCAGTCACTCGGGGCCCATCTGACGCCGGAGTTCGGCTCAAGTGGCTGTCGTTGGAGACAGTTGTTGTTTGCAAAAGTGAAAGACTGAGTGTGCCCTTCTGCACTAGTAGGGTTGGTTACCGCTTGAGGAGACGGCAATAGTCATTGTACTGTAAATATATGAGACGGAATTTTACCAGTTCAGTCCGGGCGCTTTAGTAGTGTTTATTGTTTACATAGTGTACAATAGCGGATCTACACACACAAGCCAACAGATAGCCGTACTCAAATTGGACAAATGACAAAATTTCTGGGATTTACGTAAGATGTATTCACAATCGAAATGTATACACTCTGACAGACAATTTAACAGTCTTCGGCACTTTTGTCTTAAGCGTAGTTCTGCGTAATGCGTAAATATGAGTGATACTTACGGAGTTGCATAACAGCTATATATCGCCTCTCTTTTTCTTAATGAGTTTCGTAAATTAATTCTATAGTGAAGAACTGGCGTACTTTATTGTAAGGTAATAAGTAGATACAATAAAACCACCTTGCGACAACCTTTTTCAAGATTGCTTAAGATAACCGAAACTTCAAAAAAAAAGTAAGAAGTTATGTGAACCGTGTTTTAAAGCCGATAAAAAAGTAGTTTTATTATGAGTGGTAAACATATAAATGGTATAAAATATTATATTAAATAGACAATTAGAAAATTAGATATACTAAGTAAATACTAGTTAAGAAGTTTAGGTCGATAGTGTGCTCAATATTCATTCAGGTATGTTTATTTATATTTCAGGACCCCGTATTAGTAAAAGGCATCTCGCAGTGGGTGCGGAAAGCTACCAAAATTCCATTCTTCGTGAAACTGACTCCTAACATTACCGATATCGTCTCTATTGCTGTAGCAGCTCATGAAGGTAAAAAGCTTTTAAAACTTAGACTAGTTTATCTACGTCTAGTGCTATTACAAACCTCCGTACTTTATAAAGATTTTATTATTCCTATATTGTTTATACTTGCTTTGTAGTACCAGATTTAATTAAGATACCATAGTCAAGATGTAGTAGTCATAGATTTAAGTAGGTAATAATGTAGGTGTAAAGATAAAAGGATCTTTTACACACCAATTACACAACAATTTATAATAAACTTCTTGAATAGGAGCTACCATAGACACCAACTAAAATAACTAACTTGTTTTTACATGTGATCTTGCAACCATTTGTAGTGCAAAAAATACGATTACATGAACATTTTGAATTTAACAATGCGAAACTGTTTGATTTGTAGGGGGAGCGGACGGCGTTTCTGCTATAAACACAGTATCAGGATTGATGACCGTCAGACCTGATGCTACACCTTGGCCTGCAGTCGGTATGTAACCTACTTATGTCTATGGTTTAATACCCAAAAAAAAGCTTAATAACTTTTTTGTATGCTCATTAAGTAAATAATAATAAGTAAAAAAAAGTTATTTGTAAACAATATCTAAGATGATCTGTAGCCAGAATGGCCGCGTATAAATTATGTGGTTTCAATTTGCGATTATTACGTAAGATGTTTTGTTTTTGTATTATACATAAAATTAAATAAATTTTAATAGAATTGGTACGTCTGTTATTTTCTATGTTTATATAGAAAAGTTACGAGTCACGGTGTTTGCCTATTTGTAGATTTTAATGAAGTTTTGCTTATTGTATTGTTGCAACTTGACAGATCGGATAGTTTATATCTCAATTTAAGTCAGGACAGCGTCAGTCGGGTCAGCTAGTTAATTCTAATTCAAAAATAGAACATTACTCATGAAAACGGTTCTCGTATCTGAAAATTCAAACCAAAAAATGTAAAAAGCTTTTCTATTTAAAAAATAACTGTATTCAGGCATAGAGAAGCGCACGACGTATGGCGGTGTGTCAGGGAATGCGACGCGCCCGATGGGCCTGCGCGCCGTGTCTGCCATCGGCAACAACCTGCCCGGATTCCCCGTGCTGGGCATCGGCGGCATAGACTCGGCGGACTCTGCCCTGCAGTTCATACTGTGTGGTGCGCCGGTTGTGCAGGTGAGCATTGATTGATTTGAATTGCTATTTGCGTAGGTAAATGTAATAAGTACCCTTTATTATATTCGTAATTTTACAAAGCCGTGAGGTACTAGCAACGCCGTGAGGTACCCGCAGAGTAGAATAGTACCCTCCCTCTGTACCAGGTACTATCGTAAGAGGTCCATATATATTAACATACGCAACAGTGCACATGGCGGGGATGGGCAGCAGCATCCCCGTCGTGAAAGTTGCGCTCTGCGATTCCCAACACGTTTGCCCAACGCGGCAATTATGAGCAAAATTTCCCCTTTCACGGGGAGGCCTATGTCCAGCAGTGGACTTCCAATGGCTGATATGATGATGATAATGATTAAAAGAAAAATAAGATTATTTACGATGTTATGAGATGACTACAGAAACTTATAATAGTTTTGCATTGTCTTACTCACGTCTCTGTACACGCCATATAGACTTAAGTGCTTTTAGGAAAATACTGTTGAGTATTTTTGAACACAATTACTTATCCATACATATATTCATTATCAATTGAGAATATTTTACTTAATTATTTGTACATTTAAGTTAATTGTAGAATTACTTAGTAGAAAAAGGATAGCGTACATTACAGCATTTCTAAACAGAAAATTAAGGTTTCATCGGATGATATATAAAACAGATATGCAGCGCTGTCCAAAATCAAGACTTCACAGTGGTGGAAGACTACATTACGGGCTTAAAGGCTCTGTTGTATCTATACTCGATGGGACAAACCGGCTGGACCGGCCAATCCCCTCCCACTTTCAAACACCAGAAGGGGAAGCCTGTGGAGACTCTTTACGATGAGAACGGGAAGGTAAGATATATTGCTTGTCTTTTCTAAACATACCCGTAAAAATTATTAGAATATATAAGAATAATAAAAGAGAAATTATGAGAATGGCAACATCGTAATCACAACTAATATGCGAAATATATATATAAATGCGAAAGTAAGTTTGCTGGTTTATTATTTCTACTCAACCAATACCTAGTCATGAAATTTTTCATTAGTATATATAGTTAGGGGTATATAGAAGGATCCTTCATCTTTTACCTTTCACTCTGAAAGAACGTACTTTACCCGTGGGATTTATGATAAAAAACAAACTAATCCGATTCCAATTTTTCAATTAAGTAATATTATAGAGTATAAGTGAGGTTGTTTGTTACTACTTCCTTATTTACTCAACCGATCTAGGTGAAAATTCAGAAGGAAGGATTATAATATAATAAACGCCGTTTGCTCCTAAAAGAAGTATTTCCATGAGAAATGTACACGAGCGAAGCTACGGGTAAAATAATATTAACGTAAATGGTACTGTACAACAAATAAGAAGCGTAAATATGAAAAATAACTTTACCACGTTGATGTTTTAGGTATTGGCACATTTCGGTCCATACATACAGAAACGGGAAGAAATGCTCCACGAAAAACGCCTCAAATGCGACCTCCTCCAGGATAATAAGATTGAAAGTTACCTGACAGACAACGGTAAAGTCAACGGGCTAACAGAAATTCCCAAGATCAAGGACGTTTTAGGGCAAGCTTTGCCCAGGATCGGCACTTACAAACACTTAGACAATACGAAGCAAGTTGTGGCTCTAATAGACGACGTAAGTGTACCTACCTACATCAAAATTTATATTCTATTTGGTAAACTTTAGTTCTAAAAAACATTATTGAAGCGTCAAGACTTATTGTTTTCGTCGTAAAGATGTCTACCGACTTGTTAAATGTCGGTGAATTTCTGTACTTAACATTCTATACGTGCATAGCATATAAGAGTTTCATTTACTCACTCCTATTTCTGACAAGGGCAAGCAGTATTGAGACCTCATTTTCCTTAATACTGACAAAACTTCCGAACGTCGGTTTAAAAAGCATTTTATTAATATCCTCTATCTCAAATAGAAACATGCTTCAATAATGTAGGTACAATGTGTTATAAGGTACATAGGTATTTAGCATAAAAAACGTGTTGACACCCTATGATATTTAACTTTACATTTTCCCACCAGGACATGTGCATAAACTGCGGTAAATGTTACATGGCATGCGCTGATTCTGGATACCAGGCTATTGAGTAAGTTTTTACATACGAATGCTAATATTGAACTAAATAATAAAACGCAGATTGAGGTTGCCTATAACCATAGAACCCATTAGGTACAAAAAAACTGCCTACCTACCAATATTACAAAAGTATCTTTTTTTATGACAACGCAAATGTTTTGTATAATGCTGTGGGGTTATGAGACCACGGTGTCTTTGCAATCATTTTTATAAAATGTTATTATTTTCGTATGTCGCATAAGTTTTATGTCAAATGAACATGTAAGTGAATGGAAGAAAATAAAAAAAAAGTAAATGTTAAAATAAATAGAACTAATGTATGTATTCTATGCAGGTTCGATCCTCAAACCCACATCCCACACGTAACGGATGACTGCACGGGGTGCACGCTGTGTCTCTCTGTTTGCCCCATTATAGACTGCATTTCGTAAGTATTAACCACTAGCAGAGATGTTTAGAAAAACAGAATTTGACATGTAAGTTGATCTATGGCTTTGTGTACACACAGTAACAGATCAACTTCTATCAACAAAATCTGTCAACACTTCTCAATCGATAATAATCTATAATGGCCAGTAATTGAGTTCAAAATTGATTGAATTTGTATACTGTTACGAAAAAGAAAATTTTGGTGCGGTCATAGCTGCGATGTTCGATTCACACTACTGAAAGTGAGATAAAGAGTCATAAGAATGGTTGGTGCCGTCACCTTTCGTTTCTCGTTCCTAAACAGTCTATTTGCTATGGGCTCTGGTCGCCTCAGCTCGCTACTAATCGTATCTAGCAGCTAGTTAAAGTATTAGATAAATATAAATGTCTACCAGTTTCTGCGTTGGGATAAGGTTTTGCTGGTTTAAAATCATATTTTGTTATTTCCAGAATGGTGCCCAAGAAAATTCCACACATTATCAAGCGAGGTATTCGTTACGATCTGCATCCTGTAACTCCTTTAGATGGTGTATGCCAGTAAACATTTAATAAAATATTCAATAGAAACACTACCATTGTTCATCGTAAATATATAATATTGTAAAAAATATATAATACAAAATATAATTTCTATCTGTAAGTAAGCCTTTTGTATATTTGTTCGACTTCCCTTAGCGCATTTTTCCACGTAAACACCCAAGAATTAGCTGGATTGACATCTAGAGTTAAAGCCGACATTGGCTCTGGACAGTTATAATGTGATTTATTTACAATATTTATGCCAATGCTATCCTTTTTATGTAACTTTTCACAAATAAAACATTCAAACCTTTGAATGGTTTTCCAAGTGTCACTTTGTCCGGGATTAGCTTTTGTTTCAGCCACTAGTTTTGAGTTAGTTACAATTTGTTTGATTTTGTGCTCTAAATATTCTTCATATAAATCATCAGACTTTAATAATAATTTCAAATGCTTGCTAAGAACTTCTGGTGTTGTAAAATCTTCTAAAAGTATGGCTGATTTTTGATTTGGAAGCCAATCTCTTATAGATGGGGAACCAAAGTATATTGGCACACTTCCTACTTTTATAGCCCTCCAAAACTTTTCAGTAACATAATCCTCACAAACACCATTCTCAATGGCTATTACAAACTTAAATTTTGCAACAAAATTAAGAAATCCATCATTATTTAGTATATTTAGATAGTTATCAGTCAATTCTTTGGACAAATTTTTATTATTAAGACAGGTTCCATAAGAATCTACTTGAATGTACTTCATAAGTTCTGCTACATACACATCTCTTTCAGTGGAAGTTTCACAATCACTTTGCAAAAATAATACTGGAGCAATTTCTTTCAATAACTTGTTCTTTTCTGATGTTGAAACAAAATACTTTGTACTGGTTATGTCAGAAGATACATTGTCGTCAAAAGACAAGTATTGCAATGGGAAGGGTACATTACTGTATCTACTAAAAGTAGCTGAAAAATTGAAGAGATTCAACATGGTTTCATGCATGAGCACTTCTTGATTCCGTGGTGATTCTTCATGATACAGTCCCCATAATATATCTGGCCTCCTGTTAGGTAAATTTTTTATATCTATTTCACTTCCATAAAACAGGTATGCACCAGCCTCAGGCGAAAATGTTTCAGTCTTAGTAAATACTTCACATTTAATATTATTCTCACATACTCTTGTCTCCACTGTACCCGGAAAATTTTTAGTCCACCAAACAATCACAGGGATACTATTCGATTTTATAACAGCTACATTGGTATTATCATCACATTTTCTGTACCAAATTGAAATAGTAGTTATCACAAATAACACCCAAAACAATTTACACTTAATTATCCTAAATACAGTTCTTAATAACATTCTGAATGTTGATTTAAAATATTTTATAAAGTTAACTAGTTTTATTTAACTTATCATCTCACACAAATTTTACTGGATAAATTCTTTTAAAAAAGTGGTCCTTATCTCCTTTTAATGGATGTGGCTATGACCAATAGTGATAAAACTAAACATACAAATTTTACAATGTTATTCTCCCAGTAAGCAGAAATTAATTAAAATGTCCAACCTCTCTCTTTGTTCATACAATACAAGTCTATGCAAAAGGCAATAATCAAATCAATATAGAAAAGTGCATATATTGCTCCTCTGATTTTTGCAATAATAATAATGTTTATAAAAGCAATCACTGTAAGTATGAGTTCGATAACAACATAGTACATCTCAGCCTCATATTGTACCTGATCAACAACATACAGGATCATCATGATAAGTGACAGCATGGTAGTCGGGGCGGCCACCAGGCATGATAACGGCTCCACTGGCTCCACAACATGAGGGAGTATATTGATTAATAGTGCCACTACCTAAAATAAGACGATACACTTGGTGACTGATTGTTCTTATTCCTAGGCTGTTAGTTAGATTACAAGTAAATGGTATGATATTGAAAGCAATAAAGAAAGCCATATTATTTATATGTATAAAAAACTAACATTTTGTAAAGCTTTAAAATATAGTTAACTTTACAGTTTTATATTTAATCATGTTTGGGCAACCTCCAAATAACCATTTTCAAAAGTTAGTTTAAATTTTAAACAATACAAATGCTAAAGACAATGTTTATTTTTATTTCTGTTATTTCATTCTGAAATAATACAAATAAGGATGCTTTCAAGCATTTTATTAATAAAACACTTAAAGTTTCTTCATAAGTACAAATCCCCTTTCTTTAATAACATAATACTGATCTATACACAATGCAACTATAAGGTGTGCAAGAAACAAAGCAAAGATCGACCCTGAGGATGCTGATGCCATTATATTTATAACAAATGCAAGTAGCGACATTGGTATAATAATCAGAAGGTATAATTGTTCTGTCAAATCATGCACTTGATCCACTAAATACAGCACCACAAACATCATTGACATTATCAATGCTGGAGATACCGCCAAGCAATATGTTATACCAGGTGCAACCACTATAAATGGTAGTATCATAAGAAGCATTGAGATTACCTAAAAGTAAAAATTTCTGCATATTGATTCTGTCAGTGATAATTGTCCTTACCTATAAAGTTATTATTTAGTAATAAAAATGTGTTTCGTTGCTAACAAAATATGTACTAAAACAATTTAGAAGTAATGTGAACTTCATGTTTTAGGGAATAAGTAATTACTGAAGCCGTAATAGAACTTATGATAAATAAAAATATAACAACGAACTGGAGAAAAAATATTCAGCTTAAATATATAATTAAATAAACTTTATCAATCAAATCCAAATATTTATAGAATAATCGTCAATGTCAACGTCAAAATGATAAAAATGATAAGTTCGGGAAATAATAAAAAATGTTAAAAATATTTATCACCAACAAAAAAATAAATATTAATATGTATTCAGGAATACTTCGAAATATGTGATGGGCTGTGAAAGAGAGATATGTATATATATATATATAAATATTTATATGCTAGCAAAACTTTATTATTATTTTTAAGAGAACTTGGAAAAGTGCATCTTTTCAATTATTTAATAAGAACTACAGATATTTGTTAGAGACGTAGTTTTTTCTTCTAATATGAAATTATTTAAATTTATCAGTAGTATAGTCAATACTTGGGTTAGAAAGATTTTTTTACTGAGTATCTAACATTTTATAAGGTTTTTTTTAATTAAACAAATAAATACAATATTTAGTAAAATATATATTATGGTATGGACAAATAAATTATTCAAGCACAACTAAACGTACAACCCCTTTCATTAGCTATTAAAAATAAATCAAGAGAAAGAGCTGTTAACTGTGCAAAATATAAGACTCCATAAATAAGCCACAGCCATACACTAACTAAATTTAGTAGGAAACATTGCATGAAAGCCCCAAATGTAAACAATATTTGAAAAAACAAATACATCTTTTCCATAAACAGTGGCACTCTTCTTCGTAGGTAAAGTATTATGAATATTAGCGATATTATTACTGTAGGTCCAGTTGCTATACAGTACATATGCCCTTGTGGTCTTGTAATAGCCATCGGTAAGAACGTGATAACTAATGAAATGACCTATAACGAAGAAAGTTACGACTTAATACATAATTTCTTATGAAAAAAATGTTTTACACGGTACATACTTTAACAAAGATTTATGGAAGTGGCGTAAAGAAAATTAGTAACCAAAAAGAAAATACTCACAAATTCAACGAGCTTCATAATAAATATATTATATTTTATAAGCTCACTCCATTTCTTATCGACTGGCACAGAGTCTGAAATAGGTATATTTTAGAATATACTAAGATATAATAAAGTGCATTCTAGCATTTTGTTAATTAATTAAATTAATAATAAATATTATACTTTATAAGCACATTTTTGCGCTGACTACGTCTATACAAAGTTTATAGAATGTACGTATTTACATTAAGTTTACGTAAAAATTTATATTTGATTCAAAACATACACTAAAGTTCTTCTTAGACTTTATGGTTGTGCGGCCCAAGAAGTCGGCAAATAAAAATAAAAGTATAAGGAAAAGATTTTGCTAAATAACAATGTTAATGTAAGCCTCACCATTAATTATCATATCAGACATTGTTCAGGTTAAACAGGTGATGTTATATTCACATAAAAAATTTACATTTGAGAGTATATACAATATATTTCATATATAACATACACTTAAAACCAATAAGCGTCAAATAAATATAAAAAAATATATTTTGTTGACATGACTGAAATCAAAGATATGATAATTGACAGAGTTAAATCTTCTTAGTAACTTAGCCAGGACTTCTTTCCTTATATTTATTCTACACAGACTTTGCTGTGATTTGTTCTGAACGAATTTTATGTATTATTATTTCTCATTTTATTGCCTATATATATTGTATTGTTTATGACAACATTTTATTTTAAATTCGGCAGAAATATATTTATTTTGGCTGATGTGATGATGATGATGATATTTATTTTATACATCATCTTATGTATCTTGAGAAAAAAAACTAGTAAAACTGTAATTAAATTTATTATGATGCTAATTTTAAACATTATATGTACATAATTTGTAAAAAAAGATCTCAATATTGTACTGTATACACGCTAATTTCTATTCATAAAAGTTTTTAAGAATGTCACCTTCATGTCATTGTCATATAAATGTCATTTCATTTTCGCTTTTCTTTGTAAGAGTTTCAAATCAAAGCGTCTTTGAGTGAAATAAAAATTAATTTGGACATGTTCTTATATATTAACTAGCTAGTATTGTCTAAAAAATGGAAGAGGAAGATCCAGTGGTGCAAGAGGTATTCTTTGAAGTCCACTTTAAAAATACAACGTGGTGATAAAAACAGGTTATGTTTTTGTCCAAAAAATTTAATATTACATTGGATATATTTATTTTTTCGTTTTAGATGCCAGTTTTTTTATCCAAGGTACTAGCAAAGAACTTGTACATCTATCAATATCCAGTCAGACCTGGTAGTCGTGACTGGAATGAGATTAAAGTAACGAATGCATCAATTAAGCCAAAAAATCAAATGGTTAGACTGGAGGTAGGATTAGATACGGATAGTGAAAAGTACTGCTTTTCCAAGGGTGAGCAAATAGCGATAAACACTGATGGCCAACAGGTAAACTAAATTTCATTAAATATAATTGTAATCCTGTGAATTTAACTTTTGATTAATTACGAAATTGGCAAATATTCTCATTGTTTATTTGGTATTTTTCTAGGAATCATCATGGCATATCAAAGAAAAAGATAACTCAAAGTATTTTAGAAGTGGTATAATGGATAAAATTGTTTATGAAAGTAGTACACCATGCACTGAGACACAGCACTATGCTGTGGGCATTCTGCAGGATAAAGAATTGCACTGTACACCTATTCAAGGTACTTCTAGTTGAAACAGCTTATCTATATTCCAAAAAGTTATACCTCACTAACCTACTTAGTAAATTTCTTTTTTCCTTAATATATACATACATACAACACGTCTGTGTCCCATAAGGGCAGGCAGACTATGGATCTCCACTTGTTACAATATTGGCATACCTCTCTTGCTTCTCTTATACGCATTAGTCCTTTCATACACACTCATTTTTTAATACGTCTTCTACCTGGTTAAGATATGTTCGCCTGGGTCATCCTATACCAACTTCCATTCACTTCAGCTCTATATATTTCTGCAGTCATTCTATTTTCATCCATTCTTTCTACTTGACCTTTCTACATGTTGTCACAACATCATCTTTTACACCATATCAATTTCTTATCACACTATTCTTTAATCTATCTATACTCACATCATATATACTTCAAAGTGCTCATATTTCAACAGCATTTATTCTACTCTCATACTTCTTCTGCTATACCCAACATTCCCTACTATATGTCAGTATTGTAACTAAAGCACCTCTATGAACAGCCAGTTGTGCCCTTCTTGACACATTTTGGCTGCCCATAAATGCATGTAAGGCTCCATTGACACTATTTCCAGCTTTCACTCTTCTATCAATATCTTCTTCTTTCTTCCCATCTTTTGTAAAACACTTACTAGATACACAAACTCTTTCACTTGTTCAACTCTCTTGTCGTTCACAATTTCACAATTTGTCATTCTTTCCTCCTTTTCAATCATCACAACTTTCATCTTATTTACATTTACTCCTTGTAAAGAAGTCTTGCAAATATTCTTATTCATTGATGGGGATAATTAAAAGAATCTTTATCAGTGATGGAACTTGTGAATAATATACCTTTATAAGAACCTTTAAATACAATTAAAACACTATTTGTCAGTGAAAAATTATGTAAATTAAGAAAAAAGGATAGTAATGGATTTTCAATCATTAGGGATCTGCATCTATGCAACAATAATTTCAATGCCCGAAGAAATATTTTCTACACACTTTACTTTATTATTACCTACTAACTACCCAAGCTTCTCATTTACTACTATCATCATTGTATCTATACACTGGTGGTGGTTGTGATTGTATTAGTCTATTAGTAGATTTTGAGTTAATAATTTTAGACAGGTGACAAGTAATATGCTGTTTTAGGGATATTGCAGATGAGGCCATCTTATTCTTATTATGACAAACAAGATAAACGCAAATATGAAAAGAATAAAGAGGAGGACTCAGATGAAGAGGAAAAGGAGCCAGAGGCACAACAGGTATACCTTTGAAATAACTTATTGTCTTAATTAAATTCTACATGTGGCAGATACATTAGATAAGTTGGTTAAACACTAGCCATATCTTACAGACTTTACTCATTGAAACTTCCATATTTATGGAGTGATCCAGATTTTTTTTAATGTCCTGTAAGGGTTGAAAATTTCCTTATGAATACTGTTTTTTGCAGTACATAATAGGTTAGTAATAGTAATGTAATTAAAATCTGGAACATTAGTGAAACTTTTATAACTCATTGAGTAATAGTTAGAAAGACTTATTAAGTAAGGGAGACATATATCTACCTAGAAAAAGAGTTATTGGGTAGTGCCAGAGAAGTTTAATACACACTAGTTACCTGTAGTACCTACTTCATCTTTCTTATATTTTTGTATCTTATATATATCTTTCTTAAAATTCTTATATATCTTCATAATATTATAAATATAGACATACATCTATGTTAGTCCTTGTGGTGTTGAGTCATTAATTATATATTTTTTTTGCATTAGGTAATCAAAGTTCTTCAATCTACAATCTCAAAGTCACACCATTCACACTTTGAAGAGCTCTCATTTCAATAGCATTTATTCTACTCGCGTGTTTCTTCTGCCATACCTAACATTCACTACCATATGTTAGTGTTGGAACCAACACATCTCTATGAACAGCCAATTTTTGACACGTTTTGGCCCATAAAAGCATGATGATATCGATTGAAATTAATGATTATATCATGCAGATAACCGTGAAATTTGCGCGTCAAGAGACTGAAGTGGCAAAGAAGGCGCGCGAGAAGTCATTCGAAACGATGTCACAACGTATATCTGAGGAGCCTTGGTACGACGCCTTGTGGAAGAATTCTGATTCAGATAATGCTGATGTGAGTATTTTTTTTTATAAGAAGAGAGGGGCGAGCCCGTTCATCGTTGAGCGACCCTATGCCCGATTGTACCGGGTACGCGGTAACGACCGCGCCTGCGGCCCGTTATCTCTCGGGAGGCAGGGTCATCACGCGTTCGCCGGCAAACACGATGTACTGCTTTACGAAAAGAATGCGTGTAAGTGTTTGTGATTGTCGGAGTGCCAGTGACAGGGAAACTAACCATGCCTTATTGTTATTATATTGCGCAGAGTATATTGTTACTATAATATTCCAATAGCTAAAGTGTTGAAACCTCTTGCTTTGTACTCGTTAAAAAATATCCTCAGTTTTGTCCTATCGTGGCGCTGGCATACAACAAATTTACTTGCATTTGAGTGTCAGAAGGAGAATGAATTTTATGAATATATAAAATACCATATGGTGATTCTGTTTGACCTATTTGAATTATCTACACGAAATATAGTAGTTACTGAATATTGTGTAGTAGTGCTAGTTGTTGCCCCGCAGGCGACAAGCACTAAGACCCTTGTATTGCATAACATACTAAATATTAAGCTACCCTAAACTAGCTGGAACGCATGAAGCTGTTCAGCGCGACGTCATCGGACGGGTCAGCGCTGACAATGCGCGCGCGCGAGTACGTGCGCATGCTCGTGCCACCCGCGCCCGCCGACGAGGCTGACGTCGCGCCCACCAAGCGGCCGCCACCACAGGAACAGCTGAAAGAGATACTTGTTAATGGTGAGTTTTATTAGAGACTGTTGATTGTTTTGTTTAAAACTTTACTTACTTTGGAATATCTTATTGTACACGCTCGTTTAATCTTGGTACTTCTGACCTGGCCCTTCTTTAATACCTACATAAGATATATTCTTAACCATAGGGTATGTTCGTCTAGGTCGCTATACCCTATACCAAATCGTCCATTCTCTCTATGTATTTGTGCAGTTATTCTAATTTCATCCATCCTTTCTATATGTCCAAACCATCTCAACATTTCTTTCTCTATTGTTGGTGTAAAAGATGATGTTGCGACAACATCATCTTTCTCACATTGAAGTCCTATAAAAAATGTCAATATGTCGTGATTGTAAGTTTTTCTCAGCAACTTTTAACTACAGAGCTTTCCATTATTTTTCTCATAATAGCGATTGCATTTCTTTAGCGCAGTCCTAAAAAGAAATGGATTCGAAAGTCGCTTGATTCTTACATTATCTTTATAATCGTTTTTTATCTTTCTCCCGCAGCAAAGCTGATGATGTTCAACGACCTACGCGCATTGATTCGCACGGACGACGGGCCGATGTCCGTGGCCGCGCTGCTGTCCGCGCTGGGCGCGAGCGCGTGCTGCGTGCGCGGCCTGTGGGCGCCGCGCTCCGCCGACCTGTACACGCACGCCGCGCCCGTGCCGCCGCGCCTCATGTGCGCCGCCCGCGACCACGTGGTGAGTACGTACTGTACACGCACGCCGCGCCCGTGCCGCCGCGAGTGTTTACAGCTGTACACACGCGGACTGTACTGTATGTACTGAACGTTATAATAGATATATATAATATCACAGGTATTTTCCTTGTTTCAGCTGTACCTTTTGACACAGCACCCGTACATAGACAGAAGAAAGGTCGCCGCAGCCGTCCGGCTACCAGGTGCAGAGGTGTTGCAAATCATCCGTTCCGTAGCCAAGTACAACTCGCGCGTCAGCGGCTGGGAGCTGCTTATACCACCAGACGTCGCCTTCGAAGCGAAGTACCCCGAAGTCGTCCAGCGACAGAACCTCTATTGGGAGGCTAGACAGCGTCTGTTCAACGAGATGCTGATCGGAGAAACTGTACCTAAACGCCAACGGAAGAAGTCTCAAAGGGAGTCCGTCAGTTCGGACACCATGATGAGTCCGAAGCCCCGGTGTAACAGTGTGAGTGAGGAAGACAGTGATCGGAAAAGACACAAAAACAAATCCTCTACGGGCGGTGGTAAAAGGACTCGAAATCCTAGTTCAAGCAGTGCATTCGAGGCGTCGTGATCGAAATTTTAGTTAGGTTATCAAATTAATATATGTACATATATAGATACTGCATGTGCGCAATGTGCAATGTGCAATGTGCAATGTGCGCCTTTTGTGCAGTCGTGATAGTGAAAAAGTCGCTAATAGTGATCTGAGTTGCGTTCTGTTAGCATCACGCGGATGTTTTTGTATATTAGTTAATATTTTCTGACATTTGCAAGTTCTCATAATAAAGCTGCTTGTATCGTGTGGCAACCGTTTTCAATAGTTATCTTGTGTGTGAAGGTTAAAGAAACTGTTCCTGCAATGTGACAATGGGAATTCTGACCATTAATTGTCCTGCCTCCGCCCTGTTGTATTTCAGCTATGTTGTCGGTTCAGGTACCTCAGTCGCCTCTTAGTACACCTAGTACACGGGAGGTACTATTCTACTCTACCAGTACCACACAGCATAATTGTGCTTTTAAGCAGTAAAGAGAAGTTTCATTAGTTTTTATAGGTTGTTGTATACTATGTTAGTGTTTGTATTGACATAATAATGGTGCAGTTGTTTGTCCCATTGGATATTTTATTTAAACTTTAAATAAATATCTAAAAATTAACCATACAAAATTTTGTGGAGTGACATTGAATGACGTGATTAGGAATGCGATAAGGGCAATAAATGTTGTGAATGATGGTATCATTACAGACTGAAAGAGGAAAATTAAGGCGGCTTGGGTATGCCTAGCGGTTGTGTATAAAGCGGTTGGTATGGCCTTTATATTGGCTTGGACTCGATGGACCAGATTAAAGACATCTAAAGAAATAGTTGGGTGCGATTAAACGTTCAGTGCTTGCAATTATGGAAGAAAGTATGTCAGGATCGAAGCAAATAGTGATATCTCCGATTGCCCCGAATAGTCGTTTTTCTACATACTGCCGACTGACACGACATATGCAGTAGGTTCGTTTGGATACTATCCCTACTAATGTTATAAATGCGAAAGTATCTCTGTCTGTCTGTCTGTCTGTCTGTCTGTTACGCTTTCCCGCTTAAACCTCTCAACCGATTTTGATGAAATTTGGCACAGACAATCTTTAGACCCTGAGAAGGGACATAGGCTATGAAACTTATTTTTGAGGCCATTGTTCGGCCCTCGGCCATTGATTCGATATAAATAAACATGACATTCAAAGTTTATATTAGTTGAGGAAAAGAGGTATGGTACCCAAAAAAACTATTCCACGCAAGCGAAGTCGCGGGCACAGCTAGTAGAGTATAAAACTAGTTTCCTATAATATTATGAGTAGTAAATGAAGTAAGGATGCAGTGTGTCGCTTGAAGTCATTATGTTAAAGTTGTGTGCGTGTTTATTCTCTTTTGCGGTTAACAGCCAGGGGGGGCTGGACCCTGATATGACATGGCCGATGCGAAGGCGCACTATTTCACGCAGAGCACACTCAATACAACTTTTCGAGTCGGTAGTTAACATTGTAAGCCTCCCCTCTATATACGTCTATAGTTATTGTTAGGCTGACACGCTTGCATGCTGATCTAAAGTTATATTTATTTGGGTTACTTAATTTAAACAGCTTATGTTGTTAAATTGTTGAAAATATATGTAAACAAGTAATGTAATTGTGTAAAACATGTAATTGTGAAAACTTTAACATGTATAGGCTGATTAGGCGAAGATATAATGAATGTGAATGCCATTTTGTTGGTATCAAAGTTGAATATTATGTATTTTGTTTCTGCGGGTATTTGATTTAATATGATTGAACTGTGAAACATTTGCCTCTGATAATTGTATTACATAGATATTGTGTAACTGAAGCGTTCCCTAGAGCATCCAACGTGTAGTAAAAATAAAATCAGGATCTAAATTTATATTTATATTAGTTTACTCCTGATAAGGCATAGATAAAAGATAAATATCTCTCTTTGCAAGTCCATCCAACTGTAAATAGGCGTGTGTTAATTACCCATACTAGATGTTTTCCGAACAACAATTCGTAAGTTACAAAATCTATAATTATTATTTTTGTGTCTCACAAAATGGCAGCTATTTATTATCGCTAGTGGACATTCACTATCTTTGTGTAAGTTGCATTGATACAACTCTGTAGGCTAGAAGAAATGTATAAAAATATACTTCAATAGTCAATTGCAATTATCAAAGAAGTATTAAATAATAATAGTATGAAATTAAAGACACTATTTAAATTATGTATCAAATTATTTCTTAAATAAATAATGTCGAATCGCGTTTGTGCGTTAACAAATCCGTTTAGAGGTCGCCTAATATATAATTAAACACCCCTCAAAAACAAATTGCAATTTGACACACAAAATGCCTTTAATGGTCAATTTCGCTTACCCTTGAATTTAAATACCTTTTTATTAACTAAATTATCTGGTAACAGCGCTATCAATGAGTTTCAATATTTTTATTTCTGGTAATACCACGCCCTCTATAGTTGAGACGTCATATCTAGCATGTTTCGCTCTTATACCCCATGGCATATTTATAGCTTTTTTAGAATGACATGTAAAAGTAGTAGCGTCGGATAAATGATTTATATAGGCGTTATAGTATTTGGTACTATATTTGTTTTTAATACTGTTTACATCACTAAGTTTACTTTATATGAATAGCAAGCATAAGAAAATATACTTAAAATAAAAAAAAAACAATTTGATTAATTTAAAAACACATAGGTTGACAGCTGTCATCCTATTATGGAACTATAGTATTTGATCGATTCCCTTTTTATTGGTTTGCAAGTTTGCCAGCTTCGTGATTTTTAAACAGGTAGTAATTATTTCTGTGTTAGACTTAACTTGTTTTTTGTTTTATTAAGTTTGTATATGAATCGTGTTGTCCGTATTATCTGCTGTCAATTTAAACTCCTTGTAGTTAGATAACGCTGATGTTAAAATATATTAATCGCTTTTTTTAATAGATAAAGAAATTGCTCGTCTTATTTTTGTAATACGAACATAAAGAGTAATCACTTTATGCGACCAATCGGTATATACAGACATAGCATATATACTTCTTGGGTAACTAGAAATTAAAATAACATGGACAAAACAGCGAGGGTATCATATTAATTAAATATATGTAGAGTCCCTCGGTTTCTACCGCGTAGTTTCCGTTTCCGTAAGAATAATAAATGTAGCTTAAGATACTCTTTACAATGTTTAGCCATTGAATAGATAGCTGGCACAACAAAAATGTTGATTTCTTTTTTTCAAATAATTGCCCTTCATTTGCCTGCACCGTAAATTTGGAATTACATACATACACTTCTTTTTCTTTTTACACACATGATTTACATTGTATGACTGATGTGTTTGGCTAGTCGCTAACTTACGTTCTTACGTAATATCAAAACGCGTTTCTTCAATGGATCTTGCACCGGAAGTGTGCAAATGAGACTTGACGTAACTAACTATTAACGGATATCAATGTATTAAAAAAATTGCTTGTTGAAGTTTTAGATAATTCAACTATAAATACACGTCTGACCACGAGTGATAAGCGGCGCGTTTTCAGCTTTTCATGTACCATTCTTGCTTTTCTTATATTAAACACTTAAGCAGTTATTATCCGCGCAATGTATTTGAAACAAGACGCGCCTCTCACTTTTGCTGTCGTGTCAAAATGTTAGTAATCAGACTGTTCAGTTTAAGGCTAGCTTATATCGCTGTATATATAGTTGAATAACTATGTAACAGTGTATGTATACATACAAAATATAAGTGTCATCTTTGTACGGTATCTGGCCACTATTTAATTAATATTTGTTTTATGGCCAAGTATGAGGGTGTGTAACGTCGCATAAGTTTTAACACCGCGTATGTCAAAGTTGGTAACTTAATAATTAAGCCCAATGATAACACGATATTACATGTTTAACGCTGCAGTAAACGTTTTATACCCGTCTATTGTTTAAATGAAATCTATTTTGAACCAACTAAATGCACAAGCAATTAGTTTTAAAATCATTTTATGAAACGTGAGCAATGTTTTTCCAATTGTACAAGTGTCAACATTTTGACTTATGTGGTGTTAGAATTTAAACGACAATGTATATTATCAATAAGCTGGGCAATATGCCGACTGTATTTAATGTAGTAATATCTAAGCGTAAAATGTACTAGAGGAATAATGTGTATGACACCAATGTGATTTATTGATAAGTTGTTATTTTTTACGAAATAAACTTTTTTTAAAGTTGCTCCTTATTTGTACTTCCTGATTTGAGTATTTCCTTAACGAGTTTGAGTTTTGCTAATTCCGTGGCGTGTCTGTATCAAACTCTTAACAAGTACTAGCACAGGTTACTAGTTCGTACGTAGATGAACGTTAGCAAGTGTTAATAAAATATTTTATGGTGCTTTCACACCGCAGTTATTTTTGTAGAGCAATCATTCCAAGTGTACAGTAAATGTTGAAGCATTCTACCTATTGTCATATTTTTTATATCATATTGAATGTTGCTCCACAAAACTGCTGTGTGAATGCACCTTTATATATGTTTTTTTATTATACCAGGTCTACAAAATAACATACAGTCCTCGTGATAGTAAGCGTGACTGCAGCCTATAGACGCTCAAAATCACTAAGGCACTATCACAAGATAATTTCAAGTTTCAAGAGTAAATATAACATGAACCGAAGTATAAGCTGCAGTAAAATAAGGTTCAATAACACACGTACCTCTTTTGTTGTAATCATTTATTTATGTATTAAATTACAACGTTCTGTTTGGTGCAAGTCACAACAACAATAGAATATTAAAACATCAACATTTCTATATACCATATTAATATCGGGAGACATGCCTAGTACTCTCTGTCACAAGAGTTTGATCTCTGTCACGGATATTGCATAGCGTGTCGTGGCCGGGCATAGCATACGGTTCTTTTTAGACGAACCCAATGCTCGACCACTCAAACACCAATCCACCGCAAATAGAGGAGTGAACCGAGTCTTTTCTCATAATGAGCGATCCGTTGCATGGACGCGTTTCGCTTGTTCTGCGAGACTACGTGAAGTATGGGAACTGCCATGTCGCTTACGAGATCGGAACTGGTTTGACGATGACCAATCAATGTGCGTCTAAAACTCGGAACTCGAGTGGACGTCATTTGAGAGATTTCCAAAAAATGATTATGCTGCGCCCGGTCGCACTCGGGGGCTGCACTGCACGCACTCGCCGGCCAGTGCGGTATGTTGTACTACAACTAGTAAGTGTAAGAAGTGTTCGTGATTGAGAAGTGACAGCGGCGTTTGAGGGAGGTATAAGCATCTTCCTTCAAGACGAAGTACGTAGCGTAAGGTGGGTGAGAGCGGTGTAATTCTCAGTATAAATGTTATACATATTGTTATTCTGTCTATATTTTGCACACACATGACGCACGTATATTTCTTGTTATTTAAAATATTTTATAAAACGAAGTAGTTAAAAAAGTCATTTACATACGTAGGTATATACCAATTATAAAGCAAAAACAATTCATTTTTTATTAGATTAATGTCATTTTAGTAAATTGGTTTCATAATAAGTAAAAAAGGAGAATAAAACGTGGCTGATATTATGAATTAAATATAAATAATTAATATCTATCACATTCTTTACTTATGTCTACGACTAAAGTAATAGCTAACATAAATTAAAATTTTTTTTTACTTCAAGATGATGTGGTTATACGTACAGATAGCAACAATTAACCAACCCTAAGCTGACAAAACTTCGCAATCAAAATTAATCTATAATTGCAGGATCAATTAAGTTCAAAATTGACTGTAAAAAATTTATTCAAGGAGGTTGATCTGCTGCCCGCCGTACATATAATTATTACGCGAGTGTTCTTATTTAGTGCAAGATTTATAGAAATATCCTTTGGTAAATACATCTACATGTTTATGGTGTTATTTTTTTTATACACGCCTTAGGGAACCTCCCAAAAGCAACCTAAATATGTTCTTTTTCTTTCATCTTTTGTTAAATAAGTAATGCATTTTTTCTTAACGGATTTGATTACATTAGTTTACTATTTTAGATAGTTTACTAGTTTTGCTAATACATTTTATCAGTAATTATGGTAACATTTGCATACGATACATTGATATCTGAAATCTGCGATAAAACTCTTCAGTAGTTAAAAAAAATCTATTTTCAGTACTAACAGACAAAATTGTAATAATATTGATAGTAGGTATAGTAACAAAAAAAAACTAAATGTAGCGATTGCTGATATGCAAGTATTTGTAATAAATTATACCACAAGATACGTGGACAATTTTACGAATTTCTTAAAGTTACGTAATTAAATAACGTACCAAACCCGATATGATTTACGCACCTTGTCAAACAGCGTAGTTATGCAACCTTACAAATTACATAATTAGCATTTACGTATTTTGACATGTTACATATTTATGCTTTATGATAAATACGTAATAATATACAAAGTGCAAAACATCATTCTAGTTAATTACGCATTATGACAAACTACGTAATTATATGCATATGCTACGCACTTACGTAAGTACCTAATTAGGAATCGTGACAAAGTTGATAATATTTCAATTTTAATTATACTTCTGTAATTTTCATATATTGTTGATTTAAAGATGTTCCGTGATGTCATGTATCAAGATCTACGCTACGCTATATCTATAAGTATTGTGTTTCTAATTGACTATTAAAATTAACGACTTGATAGTTTATTGTTATAAACACTGTTTACTGAGGAGTAACGTAATTATGTGCTAAGGTTTGTGCTGGTAGGGCCGGATGTGTTGTCTCTTGATTAATATCATCATAAATGATTGTAAGCTCAACATAATATGGACATGAAAGCTTACAGAGAAACTTTTGAATAAATTATCTGTAATATTAATGGTAACGCTGCCAAACTAAGGGCTGTCACTTGTCCAAGTTTTGGCGCTCCATTACACGCTTCTTTTGTACACGATGTGGCGACCTCTCCCAATTGCTTGCTGACCTTGGACCACTCACATAGGCCCACTTTGCAGCCTTCGAAGTTCAATGGCCTCTGGTTCTCGAAAAATAAGACTTGGTACTGTTCTTTGATTTGGAAATTTCCGTTCAGTGTGCACCTGTGGAAATAATAATATAGGTAATATTTAGAGTGAAAAAGTGTTGCTATTAGTGTATTATGTGTTGAGCGAAGTAATTTTTTTTTATCAATATTAAAAAAAATAACGAAAGTGATATTAGATAATTGATTACTCCAGACATTTAATGTAGTAATTGATGTTTAAAATTGAGTCGTAATACAACAAATCAGAAGCTTGGTTGGCTACTATGGATTTCTTTTAAGTTTCTTACTTGTACAAGGCAGCGGCCAGATTAGCGTTGTATGGCGATATCAGAGAGCTGGACCACTGCCTGGTCTCTATGGGGCCGCTGTGGTAGTTGTCTCCAGTGAGCGGGGCGAGGTCCTTTCGTGCACCCATCGCGCCTAAAGCGAGCAGGATGGCCGGCGACTCCGTGAAGTGGACCATTACACGAGGCTTTTGGGGTTGTTCTGGAAACGATACGACGATATACAGAATTACTATCATAAGAATTGTTTGTATGTTGCAGTCCTACTATTATATTAATGTATATAACGAGTATATAGCATGGTTTATTTTGGCTAAGACGTTAAATATCAATTACGTCACTCGCTAAGGTCTCTTACTTATAAGCCAAGTCAAAATAGACCCACAAGGTAGACAGACAATGGGATTAGAACCGCAGGTCCGCGTTAACGTATGCCTCATAAAACCGGTCCTATTGATAATCACTCGGGGAAGCCATTATCGATTATGATAATGATGTCTCCCGAAGAAGTCAAATAAGTGAGACATAGACAAGCGGTGGAAGTGCGTAAGATGAAATCAAACTTTTCATTATAAAAGGAAAATAATTTTACGGATGTGTCTTGATGACTCTCTATTAGGTAAATTATGTTCTTACCGTTGTCAACATGCTTGGTGAAGAAATCCATCATATCCTTTACATACGAACAGCCAACCTTCTTATTGAGTTCTGTTCCGTAACCGTACTTGTAATAAGTCTCCAAGTCTTCTGCGTACTCCAGTCTCATCAGGTCTTGTTTCGTAAAGAACTGCGGACATCCAATAATTTTTTTTTATCAATTAATGGGGAAGTAAGGAAAGTATGCCCGGATGAAAACATCGAGATCGGGAGTCACTGCTGACCCTGATGGGACATTTGTGGTTTTTGAGTAAATTACGCTTGTCCAGAGCGGCAATTATGGCCGAAGCTTCCCCGATCTTTGGGGAGGCCTACGTTCGTACTGCTGCTCTGATGGTGATGATCACTACTTATTATAAAACTACATTTAACGGCCTTAAATCGCGGTATACTCAACTTTTTGTTTACATATTTCATACTAGCTGTGCCCGCGACTTCGTCCTCGTGGAGTAGTTTTTTTTGGGTACCATACCTCTTTACCTTAACTTATATAAACATTGAATGTTAAGTTTGAAAAATAAGTTTCAAGTTTCCAGCTCTAAAAATAGCGATACCTACTTCCATACAACTTTTCATCCCTCCTCTCGACTTCTTATAACCCTTATTTTGAATTAAAAAACAGCCTATGTCCTTTCTCAGGGTCTAAAGATTGTTTGTGCTAAATTTCATCACAATCGGTTGAAAGGTTTCGGTCGGAGGAGGAGAAAAGCGGGAAAGCGTAACAGACAGACAGACAGAGTTACTTTCGCATTTATAATATTAGTAGGGATTTTGCATTATTTTGTAAACAAATAAATAATGTAAAAAATAAAATAAACTGTATTTTAGTCTTAACTAGTTTTATCTAGATTTATAAAATTTCGAATTAATTTTGTAGATTTAGTAAAAGGATAACCGACATTCATAACGAACTTTCTCTTAATTTTACTTACTTACTACATATTAATTACCACATATAAAACAGTTGGATATTTTTTTTATAAGTGAATCAATTGACTCCGTTAACCACCCTACCTCAAACAAAGTGTTTAAGAGAACTCACAGAGCACCAGGGCGAGATCGCGGCGATGTTCCAGGCTTTGTTATAGCGGCACATGTCATACATGTTTCGGAGGATCTGGGGCTCAATGTCGTACGTGAACCCTAGCCGGAGAGACACGTTCGTCAGCATCTGTAATGCAATAATCAAAGTAAATGATACATTTTACGAACCTCGTTACTTTACTTACTTACTCAATAACTACAGGATATACTAACAAATTAAAAAAAGCTTTTGTTCATGTTGACTCTTTTGATTCTATCCTCCACTGTATGGCAGGAATACGTATTTTAGCTCTTAATGTATCGGTACCAGGACTCGCAAACTGAGAATTAGTCTAACACTATTGACAATATTAGTGGAGTGAGATGATTATGGACATTGAAAACTAATCGTTATTACGCCGGACAGAAGAATATTCTTCCAAAACAATCCTTACCAAGGTTAAAATAAGAAGCATACTTTAATGACCTTGTGGAAAGACGAACGTTCCATGTTTATGGAGAGACCGATACCATCAAAGTGTTTAATTCGTACCAATAATATACCAATTTACAGGCTTGCCTTCAATACCAGTTCTTCTCGTTTTTAATTAGTAATTAATTAGTTAAGTTAAGGAAGTCACATTTCACTAATTAAAATGTCCAGGTACATAAGGCGGGGAATACCAAATATATAACTTGATATGAAGAATAAAAAGACGTAGCTTATGGAAAGAAAGGAAATGTGTTCGCACCTGCTTGTATTCCTCTTTAGATTCAAATATTCTCCTTTGCGATAAAGTTTCATTGTTGTCATCAACCTCGTTCTTCCAGGCTTGGCAGTACTTGTAGGGCTAAAAAATTGGACATAAATTTGAAAGTGATAATAGTTGTATATATGATAAAATATCAATCGTAATATCAAAGTGATGCCCTCGGCTGTCAGCTGAACAGCTGAGTGAAATAGAAGCTCCCCTTGCAACAGGTGCAATGCCAGGTAACTGAGGCACCGAAGCGACAGTTGTCGGAACAACCATCTGAAATAGCGTAGCTCGAACGCAACAGAGAGGGGATGGGCAGCACCAGTCACGTCATGAAGCTACGCTTTTCAATTGCCACCACTTCTGCCCAGTGCGGCAATTATGGGGAAAATTCCCCCTAGGGTGGCCTATGGCCTGCATGGGACGTTTTACGACTGATAAGATGTTGATATCAAAACACATTAAAGATATATCTAATCTACTATTATCTCTTTTATGAACTTTACCTATTTGAGTATTCAGAATTAAAATAGGAAGTTCTAATACCTGGACGATCTCCTCGTTGTTTTCCTTGGGCAATTCCAGTGAATCAGCTAGATCTTCAAAGATCCCATCAATGAATGCTTTGTAGGAGGTCGAGGATTTGCGGTCGTTGGCATATTTGAACTGTGAAATAGTTAGTAACATATTTAATAATATTTTATTTATTTATCATGAGTATTTTATCTAATCCGTGAAGTAGCGGCAGAGTAGAATAGTACCTCCCTCTGTATCAGAAGTTGTAAGAGGCGACTAAGGTACTAAAACCGGCAGATGACGGTATATCTGGTATTTATATCAAATGAACAAAGCGGGAATGGGCAGCAGCATCACCGTCTCAATAGCTGCGCTCTGCAATTGACAACACGTTTGGCCAGCGCGGCAATTATGGTAAAAAATCCTTCTTTATTGGGGAGGTATATGTCAAATTATGTTGTCGGTACCAAAGTGAATATCTGCTTAATGGGTTCAACGTAGCTATGTGGAAAGACTGTCAATATTTGCGAACCTCGTCGTCCCACATTGCGTACTATGATTGCATAGTTCCATGATTGCTGTTGCTGTTTACGCTTGCGTAAGTGGGTGGCGTGTTTTTTTTAGGACTGAGACGAACAAATAAGTAATACACACTTCCAATAATAATGAGAAGACGGTCTCACGAGTGAATGTTTTAAGAAATGTCAGACTGTAATGTGGTAGAATTTTTGTTAATTAAATTGGTTTTATGGCTGCGTGGTTTACTGATGACAGTATTGAAAGTTTATAGAATACGAAACAAATAAAACTGTAAAGCTTTAAAAATATTTTAAATTCATCTATGCAATTACATATTGTTTAGATGATAAAAAGTATATTGTAGTTGACGGGCAAATAGTAAGAGCACATATATATTTGCTTTTTTTATTTTATAAAAATTTATTTATTCATATTTTATTTAAATATATATTTATATGATGAATATTTATATTTGTTCTATGTCAGGGTGATATTCATAAGTATTTAAATATTTGTAATTCCTCTGTTGTCTGATGTCAGTAACAAACGTGCTTTTATCTATTTATCTCGGAATCAGGTCAACGCATTAGATGTCGTGTGAATTAAATAATGTTAGTAATTGTCATGTTATTCGGATTCGCCTTAGATATTTTATTTATGATGGAACCATTCTTAACCTTTACTTGTCCTGTAAGATCTTCCTTCTAATTTTACCTGTAGGAAAGCATCCTATAGGTTATCTTTCGAAGGCGATATGTTAGAAAAAATAAATCGAATAGCCATATATTTGGAATCCATTGATTTCTTTACTACTTTAAGGGACCATTGACATAAATACTAGATATTAATTTCAACCTGGCACCTGCACCGAGACAAAAAGACTTGACAGACAAATGGACGACAAAGTGATGTTAAAAGGGTGCCAATTTTTTTTAAATTACCAATTTGATTCTTTTCTCTGTAACTCTACATGTTTACAAGAATTAATTATATGGTTAAGTCGACAAACTAATCTGTAGTCCACGTGATAGTAGCGTCACCGCAACTTATAGACCTCGATACTATAACAAAGACTTAACAACCGCCAACTGTCTCACTCTTGAAACCAGGACGCAGCAATGCGATCTTTGTATGAGGTCAACCTCTGGTATTAGATATTCTACTATATGTGACTAAATGGGGGTCAACAAAAGATTATTAAAAAGCTATCAACGGCAGTGAAAGTCCTTACCAAGTAGTCGTTACTTCTTCTGCTGAACAGCTGTGGGTATTTGGACTTCCAGGCCTTCGCCAGTCGCTGCGTGGCTAGGTACCCATCAGTGGTGATCTCATCCGCGAAATCTGCGACGTGCCTGCCGTTCCACTGCCACTTTTCTAGCAGAGACACGTCAGCCGAGCATATGCGTAGCTGGAAATAGAAAGATCTTTATTCAATGGAGTAATCATAAAGTCCTCCATACGCATTCTACAGAGAACATTTTGAACGTCGCGGTGTCGAAGTTGCGTAATCGCCATAGACGGTTGCGCGACATTGTTTAAAGTAGAAAAAGGAAAATTTAAAATAAAAAATTATATGGTAAATCTATTATTCCCGTTCTATTTAAGGATAGATAGCGACTAAACTGTACACAATACTGTAAAAATTCATTTTTGTTCGCAATCGACGAAATAAATTGTGAAATTTTCACACTTTTGTGTAGGTGATGTAAATCCAACAAATCATAGTGAAAATTTCTACCCTAGTATATTTTATTAATAGGAGCTTTCATGAAAGCATATCGCTGTAGATGGCTAATATGTTGCATTAGTGCAAAAGGCCCAAATTTCACATTTTGCATTTGAACTTTGAACTTTATTGACTGCTACTCACGCGGTTTTGAACTATCCCTGACGAATTGGTAAAAATAGGTACATCTATACTTTACAAATAAGTATACGTCCTTGTGATGGTAAGCGTCATCGTAGACAATGGACGCCCGTGTTATCGTAAAGACGTCATAAGAGCATCGTCAACCGCGTAACCTGAAGTTGTTACATTACATTACCCAGTAATTTCACTGCCCTTCATACCAAAACACAGCACCTAAGAAATTGCGATAAGATAATGAAAAAGTCTTTAAAAGTACAATTCCTTACATTATTTCCGAAACTGTTACTTCTATAATTGCTGATGACGTTGTTCTTTAAGTTGGTGAGGTTGGACAGTGGGTCTACTTCATCCGCGCCAGGGTTGTGGGCACCATGCCGGTTCAGCATCCAGAATGCCATCGGTGTACATCCTGCATAAAAGAACATTTCTTTTAATTTACACTACACCTATACATTGACCTGACTTTGAGATAAGTCGTATAAAACACTTGTGTTACGGACATTAGACAACCGAGTAATCACAAATATAATACTAAAATGGTTATCTTTTGAAATGCATTACGTTTCTCGCCATAGACTAACAATACATAATGCTAATGGTCTTAATATTTATTTGCCAAAAGCCATTATACTATACCATTATATCTTCGTATATCGTGACTGAAACTTTTAAGACCTAATTATAGTAAGGCATAATTTTAAATTAGCATAAAGAATATAAGGCATATTTTTCAGAATATAGAACATTCTAAAAGCAAACATTTAATAAGAATAACTGACATAAGCCCTCTCTTAAGGAATAATACTTATTTGCCATAATTTCAAAAAGTAAACATTTCTAGGACAGACCATGTTTAAAATATTTATCATAAATTAAAAATGTTTATTACATGAGGAAGATAATTCAACTTATCCATGAGTATTTATTTCATGTACAAACAAAAGCAAGATGTGTTATGGCAGTGCATTTAAGTTACTATTTGAATGTACCGAATCAATCAATATAACGCTTAGTCCTTATTACATAATGATGGATTTTAAAAAATCACCGCGAATAAGTTTCAAAAAAATGTGCAGCGTGCAATAGTTTCTGCTCTTCTCTGGCGCTGCGGGAAGTGCAGCCCTTATTGCGTAATGAACCTCATGCGCCCAGGCGAGCCTCCATAGCTTCTGCTTTTTGGGTCGCCATCAACGCCTTCGGTGCATGGTGACCAGCCTCAGCCACTCCAGCTCGCCCGGGCGCCAGAGGCTTGTAACAGCGGGCGAGGGCTGCACTCACTCCCCGCCTCCGGCTTTTAAATTCCACTTTTGTATAGGGCAGACCACGACGAAGGACCACAACCAGTCGGATTTAATATAATTTACTTCGTACATTGTGCCTCCATGATTGTATCATCATCATCATCATAGCAGCCGTGCAACTTCCACTGCTGGACATAGGGCTTCCGAAGAAAGGAGGAATTTGTCCATACTTGATGCACTGGTAAAGCGTGGTGTAAATCACAGAGCGTAGCTTCGCGACGGAAATGCTAGTGCCCATTCCCACCCTGTTACATTTGAGCTACACTGTTACGAGTGGATATACATCTGTCGGTTCCGGTACCTCAGTCGCCACTTACGACACCTGGTACAGAGGGAGGTACTCTGCCAGTACCCCACAGCGATGTTTGTATGTCTAGGGTTAAAAGTACTAGGTTGCTGCAGATTCTGCCATCTATTTGGGCCCCTTTACGAAGCCTCTCAGAGTAAACTGGTTACTATACTGTACTAAGCATAAGTTACAGAATATAAGTGTGATAAGTGGAGAGCCCTCTTTCGGAATTACTACCTCTCCCTTTCCTTTTTTTTCCAAACTAGAAGCGCTCCGCAGTTTCACTCACCTACACACACTTGTCATTATCAAATCATGAAAGAGTTTTCGAAATTTTAATATATTTGCTTGTAGCAGACGTAAACGTATAAAAACACAAATGCCGGTACATAGTTGTATTTTAGGTAGCAGTCAATTATTTTGTTCTAATTTCTTTTTTAAACATTAGTTACTCGATAAAAAAGAAGGTCTCTAATAGTTAATGATGTTTTTTAATCGGACCAGTAATTTTTCCGTTATACTATAACAAAATCTTTATAAGCTAAGTTTACGAAAATGAAAGATTTTCCGCGGAATCAGGTGGACGACTCCAAGGCTACCACGAAAGATCCTTTTTTTACGAACCTGAAACTGGATGACTCACTAATGCGCGAATTCGGAACGGAAGATCGCTATGTACTAGGTTCTTGTATTCATATTAAGGTCGTCTGACTGGTGCCTTACTCTCTATTTATACCGCCAAGCAGCAGTGTTCGCATTGTTGTGTTCCGGTTTAAAGGGTGAGACAGGCAGTGAAATTACTAGGACAGGTGCCATAATATCTTCAAGTGATATCCTTGCTGCTGGGCTGCTTAATATCATGCAGACTATATGCTTCTTTGTCGACTTGGTCCAACAAAATAATCGGAGCGTTGTGAAAGCTTTGCAAGCGCGATGCAGGTTCTGAGACATATGTAGTTGCCAACGTGTTGTTTATAAATGTTTTAATGTGTAGTGCCATATCTTCATCATCGCCATATCTGTACATGAGCATTAAAAAAAACTACAATGGGACCTATTCTATACGGCCTGCATCCTCTGATCTGGTGGCTCTAGTCCAACAGTCAGTTTACCATAGAGGGTGATTGCTTATGCTGTGCTTGATACGTCGGTGCGTAGTCTCTACTCAAATACTTTAAGGATCATCAGCCATCAGGTCTGCATGCTATGTATCCTCCCTATTGTCGCTTGAACTTCCTAATCCGCTGGGCTAAATCGGTAACACAGAGCATTGCATTCTAAACATTGCGATGTGAAAAAATATGGCGCTGAAATTGGATGCATGAGTATAAAGACCAGGAACTATAAAACCATTATTTAAACAAGCTTAATTATTGTGACAATGAGTTAGCGAGATCATGTCATCGTTATATATAGCTGCTTTTTTTATAATTGCTATATTAATTGCAATCTGTTACAGGAACGGTAGATTTATTCGCGTAGTCTAGATTTTATTTTGGCGAACAGGTTCTGTCATCTGAATTAGCAGTTATGTTTAAAAGTTTTTAATTAATTTAAATCAACGTCCATATGAACCCAGCAAATAATAATGCAATGGCTTAAAACATATATATGTTGCACAAGTTTGGTGAAAGCGTTAAGTAGTTTTATTACAAGATGTCGCGGGTTCGTTCGCCGTCCAGGACGAATATTTACGTGAAGAACATTTGTGTTTGTTCTAAGTCGGGGCGTTATAAATATTTCAATATTTATATATAATATTTGCACAAAATGTTACAAAATGTACATATGGTTCACCATTACACAAAACAGAGAAAATATATATATTATATAATAATTATATTAATATAAAATAGATAAACGTGACTTTGTTTGGGGATTGCTTAATATGGAAGAATGGATGGATATGGATGAATTCAATGGAAGCTCATTCCAGAGTCGTATAGCTGTCACTGTAAAAGAGTTTGTCAAAAAACTAGAGTGATAGAAGGAGTTAAGAGCGAGAGAGTATTAGAAGAACAGAGATTACGTTCGTGAGAGGAAGATAGGAATTGGAATCTGTCCTTTAAGTAAGTTGGTGCGTACGGATCAAAAAGTATTGAAAGTAGTATGGTTAGAACTCGAATTTTGCGACGTTCACGAAAAGAAAGCCAGCCGAGAAGAGAACTGTAATGGGAAATATGATCGTATTTACGCAAGCCGAAAATGAAACGAAGGCAGTTGTTTAATAGACGATTCAATTTATTAAGGAATTCTTGAGAGATATTAGTGCAGTACACGTCACCATAGTCAATTATGGGTAAAACCAAGGATTGAATAAGAAGGGTTTTGGTCTTGGTAGGAAGAAAATGTTTTAATCGATAGAGACCACGAAGCGTTCCAGTAACCTTACTGCTGATTTCATTAACATGTGTATCCCAGGTTAAGGAAGAGTCGATAAATAGGCCAAGATTCTTAACGCATATGCCGTAAGGCACTACCACGTTATTAAAAATAATTACAGGTACATTTTTTTAACTGGATAATTGCCGTTTGCTTCCCAAGATAATTGCTTGAGTCTTGCACGGAGACACCAAACTTTTGTGACCAGTTTGTGATGTTGGTCAAATCAGCATTAATCCGAGCAATGACATCATCAAGCTGACTGTACTCTGCCTGGGTGTATAGTTGCAGGTCATCAGCGTATAGATGGTAAGAGCAGCCAATAGATTTGGTGACAAGGTTTATGAAAAGGGAAAATAATAACGGAGACAGAATGCCACCTTGCGGCACACCAGCATCAATTCCCAACCACTGGGACAAACCATCACCCAGGCGTACCGCTTGGCTGGTGGCTAGCTGGCGTTCTCGAAGGTAGGATGTTATCTCTCAAATTGGATCAATATGTACGCAGCAAACATTTATTAAAATCGGTTGAGTAGTGTACAAGCTTATGCCGGACGAACAACGTAACACTAATTTTTATACACAAGTGGACAAACAAGCATACAGTCCGCGTGAGAGTAAGCGTCACCGCAGCCTACAGACGCTCGAAAAACGGCGAATTGAAGATATTATGTCATGTCTTCAAAGGCATTGATGGAATCGGTGCTTACCCAAATAAACTTTGTAATTAGTTAGAGGATGATGAAAATAATTAAATTACTACATTTTTAAAGTTGTGTAGAAATAAGTCAAATGCTTTCATACCAGCCATTAAAGGTCCACTGCTGGACATAAGCCTTTTCAAGAAGGGAGGTTTTTGCCCATAATCCTTGCCCTAAATGCCCCCAAATATCTTGTTCAATCGCAGAGCGCAGCTATGCGCTCAGCGACGGGGATGCTGCTGCCCACCCCCGCCCTTTGCATTTGAGCAGCACTGTTTCGAATGGATATACAGACATCCGTCGGTTCTGGACCTTAGTCGCCTCTTACGACACTTGGTGCAGAGGGAGGTACTATTCTATTCTCCTCGGTATATATATCATGTCGGTACCTCACGGTACAGAATTCAAATACCCAAATAAAATAATAGTTCAATAAAATAATAGACCAATAGGTCAGCGGTTCAATTCCGTGAAACGAACATAATTTTATTTACCAGTAGGTATTTCTGTATGTTTATTATTTTTGTAATGTCCTGTTTTATAGCGTCCGGCGTGTTTGTGTTATATAACTTTGATCGCCGTTGTTAATTTAGTTTAATGTCAGTTAAACAAACAGTCTTGGAACCGACACTAGAATGTTCGAAATATGGTTTTATTGTTACAAAATGCAGGCTCATTCAAGCTCATGCAAGATCCCAATAGCGATTGATTGCGAAATGTTAAGAGATTTGTGTAGTTACATATTAATGCACTATACAACGTTTAGCATTTACACGTGATACTAATGCAACAAATGTTCACACAATAACCATTCGTATTAAGAGTGACATTTCAGGAAGAGTGACATTTAATACTTACGAACCATAGTCAAGGAGAGAGTTAATTGTCGCTTAAAGTACATAGATACACAAGCACTATAAACCTAAACAAATGTCAGAATTTTAGATTAAGTTTTAAACTTTATTAATTGTATTATTATTTAGAAACTTTTCTGTTCGATGTTTTGTTAAAAAGTAGTTTCATTATAAGTAGAGAACGCGTAAATTTTGGACACGTTTGGAAAATATTACTCGTATTTAAAGTTTTCTGTTTGCAAAAAAAAAGAGCAGCTCTAAAACTATTACCAAACGTATTTATTGTGTGGCATGAGATACCATCCGCATAGTAGTACCTCCAGGCTCCTGCACCAGGCGGCGTGGTAAGAGGCAACTAAGGTACCAGAACCGACAGATGGCGGTATATCCTTGCAAAACGTTGCAGCTCAATCGCACAGGGCGGGGATAGGCAGCAGCATCCCCATCGCGAAGCTACGCTCTGCAATCGCCACCACGCTTTCCCCTTTTTCGGCATAATGATGATAATGATAAAGTTTGCAGAAATGAAGATATTAGATTGATAGATTATGTAGATTATTCTGTTTTACCTCATCTTCTGTTCAATTGTTTCTATGGTTTCTCATCTTTAAAATAACGTTTATAAAGATATTTAGGTACTTTTTGGTATTAGATTTTTGTTTATTACACCAGGTCCACAAACCAGCGTGCAGTCCGTTTGATAGCAAGCGTTACTGCAGCCTATAGTAATATCACAAGGATATCACTAACGCGTTGCCAACCTTGTGACTTAAAGCCACCATTATCCAGTAATTGCCCTGTCTCTCTCACACTTCAAACCGGAACACACAGCATTGCGAACACTGCTATAAAATTTGTAAGTCTCTTGAATAAAACTCTTGTGTATTCATTATTAATTTGTATATTTCTTTCCACATCATAACATACAGTTCCTAATCGCTATGATTAAAGTTGTAAAAGTATTTTTCTTTTGTTTTAAAAGAGTTTTTTTTTTTAATTTATTATATTCCTAAAAAGTAAATCATTAATCTTAAGTGAATGCATTAGTGGCGATTGTATACGATCTGCGCGATCCTGCAGTCCAATCGGATCGAAAAGTAACATCAAGGAAACCCAACTAGGCACGGTTTTAAATTAGATAATTTATTATGGTTGGGTACATCGAATGAATCACGCTATAAAAATAGACGCTTTAGGGATGGCACAGCAGTGGCTGGCACCCGGTCAAACACTACAATGAGTCGCAGGTTTCGACCTATATATACCTATAAACAAAACACGATCAACAAAATATCTTGTAAGAAACCTCTGACGCGTGAGGTGCTGGACATCATTATTGCAATGTCAGCCGGAACGAGCATAATGCTGGCGGATGACGTTAGTTCCAGCGTCACCAGGAGATAGAGGCCAGGCCGCTTGTTAATGAGTGGATCTATGACTTGGCACTAAGTGCAGCCCACTGGGGCTTCCTACTAGACATTTCAACAAAGGTTATATGCTTGCACCCAGCGCGATCATCATCTTCAACATATGAGCCATAGGAAGTCCGCTGCTGGACATAGTCCTCCCGAAGAATGGGGGAATTTTGCCCATAAATGCCGCGCTTTAATAAATATTGTTTACATTGAAAAGGTTTCTCAAATAAAGGATGTTATTTATAATAATATAAAATCAGAAGACATCTCATACATTTACCTGACTCCGAGATAAGTAGCTTAAAGCAAGGTGTTACAGATATCAGGAATTAGAGGTACTAAAAATATAATACTTAAATACATACAAATACCACCCAGACACATAACAAATACAAATATCATCATATAAATATTTCACCTCGGTGGGGATCGAACCCACGACCTTTGGCGCACAAGACAGGATTACTACATTCTGCGCTATCGGGCCCGTCATATAATATAAATGAAAAAACCAATAAAATAGTTGATTTTAAACACGTTAGTTTGACAGCTGTCATCCTAATAAGCTATTCCTAAAGAACTATAGTTATAACAACAAACTTCTATATGTTTTTATTCGCTCTCATAGTGGATTTTAAATTTGTGAATACGACTCACGTCAAAAATTATAGATAAGATATACCGCTGTTAAAAGAGCACGCCAGCCCTAAACGTGTAGGTCACATGGCGTTCTACCGTTCATTAAACCATAAATAGTCGATAGTGGTGAATTAGACGATCGCCGGGGCATTTATTAGTGCCAATTGATTGATATTTGGCCACTTTGTTCCTAGAAAGCTAGTGGAAATGGGACAGTTCGGCCTTCGAGCTAATTAGATTAGAAAAAATCTAATGGGAGCTTTATCGAAATTTATGACTAAGTGCTTTATAAGGTAGACAGGTAATTAAGCTAGCCAATTTTTTTGTTCATGTCAAGTTTAAAAAAAAAAACAGTTACTCTATGCATGCTACATGCATGCTCGAGGAGATTGTAATCAGCCAGTAATTACTACAAAACGAAATAAAAAAAAAATCACCTAACCTTCTTCGTGACTTGTTGCAGTTTGAAAAAAGAACGCGATCTAGAAATTGCAACAACACATGAAGCTAATTCTACATCCACTGTTGTGTGACCTAGATTCTAGATTATCCGCGTGGAGTCCCTACAGTTGCAACTTAGATAACGCGATAATTTCCACTTTCCACCTGGCTAGGCGTTCACGGGCGTACGTGATGGTTTGTTAGCTTTTAATAAACCTCTTTGCAAGTGGATTTTGCTTGCAGGTAGACTTTGTGTTATAATTTTATCCTTTAACGGTTTTTGGTTGTACTAATTTGTATACTTTTATTCTTTCATATCGGCTGTTCTGTACAAACCAACTAGAACTGAACTAGAACTGCTAACTGCAGATAACAGGTTCTATTGAATATTCATTGACCTATGTCTAGCCGTGGATGTTCTTCGGCTAATACGATGATGACGATATCAGGCATTAAACATTTGACGGAATCTTTACTATAATTCTCGCCGTACATGAGTAACGACAATCTCAGTAGGAGGCTTCGCTTTAAAGATGCTTCTGCCCAGCTCTGTCGGTACTGCAAGACCTATTGGACTAATACGCAATTTTATTTTATATGATACTAGCAACGTCCTGCGGTTTCGTCCGCTTTAAGTTGTAGAACAAAGCTAGTACCATTTATGCTCCGCTTTTATTGTTCCTAGCGTGATGATATATAGCCTATAGACTATAACCTTTCTCGATAAGTGGGCTATGTAATACTGTTTTTTTCTGACCTTATAGTTTAAGCCCTGTGTTGATGTGGCAGTCAGTCACCTTCTGCTTTTATAACATTTTATTGAAAGTAATTTAAATATCAGAGAAATTCTATACTAATTTTGCACTCCCATTTTACCCCCTTAGGGAGTTAATTTTCAAAAATCCTTTCTCAGTGCTCCCTTACGTTTTAAAAGAAACCCCTTAGCAAAGTTTGTAGTTGTCGCGGCCTTGCGTTGATATTGTTAGTCAGCCAATAAGCTTCTCCTTTATATACATAGATACAAATCGAGATTTAATATATTCTATATTTTCTAATTCAAAAAATATATATACATTTTCCGCTTATGGTTGACAGAAAATATAAATGCCATTTTTGATTTATTCTTAATTCTGAACATGTCAATAGAATCGATGAGTTAGAAAACCTTGCTTTCACATATGGTCTGTGAGACTGTTCTCTTCCCGTTTTTCAAACACTAGAATCCGAGAAGACTAACAATAGTGTAATTATGTGTGACCTAGATTTTCCGCACAGATAGCGACCCTGTAGCTTGAAGCTTGATGCGCTGTTCTCCACTTTCCACTTTGTTAAGCATTTACAGGCCCTATTTATGATGTCGCTTTTTTATATAAATAAGATATAGAGCTAGATGAATTTTTATGCAACTTAAATTAAAATATGAGAACAGTGTTCTAAGATTAAGCATTAAAAACAAATATTTATCATGCAAAAGTAATACACACTTATATTTTATTCTTTATTTTACAAAAATGGCGTGTCTGAAGAAAATAAAGACATGAATTCGTCAGCTTTGAAATATATCGCGCGACGTATTGTAGCCGAACTCGAATTTCAAACATGAAACCTAAAATAAACCGCGTTTAAAAGCGGTTAAAAAATACTTTGTTTATAATGACGTATGTATCTATGTATGCCATGAGGTACCGGCAGAGCAGAAGCACCTCCCACCGCACCAGGCGGCGTCGTAAGGGGCGACTATGGTACCAGACAGTTGGCGGTATATACATCCGAAACAGTGCAGCTCAAATGCACAGGACAGGGCTTATGACAGCTCCCCTGTCGCGAAAAATGCGCTGCGCTGCGATTGACAAGACGCTTGCCAAACGCAGCATTTATGAGTAAAATTCCTCCTTACTTGGAGAGGCCTATGTCCAGCAGTGGACTTCCAATGGCTTCATTGATGATGATGTATCAATTCTCAACAGTCGGATTGTAATTTTCCATTAATGTGTTGTTGTATGTAAAGACAAATAAATCTAAAAAGCAAACTAAGTACTAAAGCGATTTATTTCTGGGAAACCAATGTGCTATCTCATGATTCAAACAACGAACTTCTAATTAAATTAACAAAATTTTTAATAATTATGATGGAGAAATAAATTACTGGAAAATTTCGGGGGCAAATTTAATTAATTAAAAAGAGTTAATGTATGGCTTGTAAGCCCCAAAAATAATTATTATGTATTTAATATTCGTGTATCAATTCATATGTACTGTCATTAATATGGCGGGCTCGATGGCGCAAACGATACTAGTAATATCTTGTGTACCAAAGGTCGTGGATTCGATCCCCATCCAGGACAAATATTTATGTAATGATATTTGTGTTTGTTCTATGTCTTGGTGTTAAATATCCTTAGTTGTAAGGCTCAAAATTAGGTTTGTAAAATTTTTAAGAGTTGTGGATTTTGGAAAAATATTATCGGGGAAGCCTGTGTACAGGCTTACATAATACGTTGATGATAAGTTGCCTTTTTTTATTGATGTTGCCACAATTTAGTATTACGCCTAAGCAAGTAGCAAATACATGTGCTCTCAACCGTCTCCATCAGTTTTTATAAAGGCAATTTAGACTGGAAAAAGGTAGCACACATTATGATCATTTGGTCATAGTTAAGCATACTTACTAGTATTTTATAACACATGAGTGCAATGACCTACTGTTGTTTGGAATGAGTTCGTCTGTCTGTCATGTCCAATGCTGACTGAAATGTAATGCTTTAATGCAAATAAATGTCAATAGCATTGAGACAATGGTTTTATAGTCACGTTTTCACGATTTCTTAGTTACACGGAAAAATCTTTTGAAATGTACAATAGATAAAGTAAAATATTCGAGACAGATGTTAACGCGAACAAAAAAAAAATAGTCTATTAGCTGAATTGTTAAAAATATTTCGGCTAAAACAAGGTCTTGAAATCAGAAGTAAGGAGGCACAGAGTAAAAATAAAGATGTTTTAAATTCAAGCGGTAACATGAGAGTGCACGGACACCACTAAAATTTCAAGAGTGTGTACTAACAATATACAAAACAGAAAATATCTGCGTTTAATGGCCAGTACTCTTTTCAGTAGACTCTTTTTTTCATTTTAAGTTGGAATGACTTAATAATTCGTTTACAAAAATCTATTATCCACAACTAGCGGCCTGCGTCTGCTTCTCGTTCTTAATAGCTACCCGCAAATTTCATAATAACAGAGTTTCTGAAATGTATCTCTATTGTACAGTATTCTTATTTAAGTATGTAGATTATTGTATGGAAACATGGCAACTAGCACATGATTAATTGTTTCATGTAGTATAATTTAATAACTAGCAGTACTCGCAACTTCGTCCGCGTGGAATCGTGACTTAGGGGGGTAGTTTTTCAAATCAAACCAGCGGTTCCTGTGATTAGCGCGTTCTAACAAACAAACTCTTCAGGTTTACAATACATATTAGTATAGATAATTATAGAATACTTTTGTACCTTAACAAACTTCTTACTTTAGTGGTCAGGTTAGTTTACTTGGTTTAGGGAATTGAATAAAACATATTAGTATAGTGGAATAGTAAGTACTAAGTGAAATAGTGCCAGCTATTGGTGAAATATGATAAATATATATCTTGTTTATTTCCCGATGAATCTCGTAAATATTTGTCTCATATGCCGTTATATTAATGGAAAACGTAGGTATGTATATCTCACCATTAGAAAGTATGACACAATTTAAAGCCTTTTAAAAGTATTTATTTTACATATATTTATATTTTCTTACTCATCTTAGTAAGTAAATGCCATGTTAGTAAGGATTATCCTTACTAATAGAGCATTCACTTAAAAGCAGATATATAGAGACTCACAGTTTCTTGTGTAAGTTTTTGAGTGTCATTAATTCGTTGTTTAGTAAATTAAGTAAATAAAAATTTACACGATAGAAACGTTGACCTGAATCTGAAATAAGTACTGACTGACTACTTATCCTCCTCCGTAACACTGTGTTACGGATAACAGACAATAGAGAAATTGTAAAAATTAATTCTGAAACACATATAAATAACACCCAGACACCTAGCAAATCTTACAACATTAAAGCACTTGTGATATAAACGTCAGACAACAGAGGACTCACAAATATTCTACTTAAATTCATATATTTAACACCTAGACAGAACGAACTGAAATAATATCAAACATGACGACCCACGACCTTTGTCGCACAAGACAGGAACATCGGCGCTGTCAAGCCCATCGAAATTCTGAATATATGGAGCACCTAAACGGTGTCATTCGCTCTTCTGAGCAATTTATAAGATTACGTAGTTTAATAACGCTAGATTGATTGCAAAATTCGAGTTCTTACCATACTATTTTCAATACTTTTTGGATCGTACGCACCAATTTACTTAAAGGACAGATTCCAATTCCTATCTTCCTCTCACGAACGTAATCTCTGTTCTTCTAATACTCTCTCGCTCTTAACTCCTTCTCATTACTCTAGTTTTTTGACAAACTCTTTTACAGTGACAGCTATACGACTCTGGAACAAGCTTCCGTTGAATATTAAGCAATCCCCCAACAAATTTATCCTGAAACGCTGTCTCTGTACTTTATTTACTGATGCTGCTTCTCTAACTTTATAACCCTATTTCTGATGTACGTTATTTTATGTATATATATATATGTATATTTATCTATTTTGTATATATATTGCCTGCACCACTATATATATATATTCTGATTTGTGTAATAGTTGACTGGGAGATAATGCCATCTGGCATTAAGTCCGCCAATTGTAGATTTTGTAACATTTTGTGGAATAAAGTTAAATAAATTTAAAAAAAAATTGAACAAACTGATGTTGTAAAAAGTGCTAACCTAGTGACTGGTGTACCAGATCCGCAAAATCCACGTGAAAGAGCGTAGTTCAAATACGTCGGAGATGAGTATCACCGTCGCGAAGCTGTTGCTCTTCGATTGCCAACAAGCTGCCGGGATAATTATAGGCAAAATTCCCCCTTGGAGACAACTATGTCCAGCAGTGGACGTTCTACGACTGTTATGGTGACGATGATGATGTATGGGGCAATCTGTATAATGTAGGTACTCACCGGCCACTTCATGAAAATTACTGTACGCACTGATGGGGCTCTGGAAGGAGTATTCGTAGGCAGTCTTCGTGCCGAATAGCAGGTAAGGTTGCTGCAGAACAGAGCGGCAGATCTCTTGAGCACCGGCCACGGTGACCAGCAGGAGAGCCCACAGCATCCAACCCATGTCTGCTATAAAAAAAATGTCACATGGTTACGGACTTTGTCTACAATTTTGTATTAGTGATAATGTATCGACGCTGTTTTTTTTAAATAAGGAGCAATGCAAGATTTAGGTACATTCTTTCGTGGTGATTAAATATAAAGCATCCCCTTTTCATAATACCTACTTGATCTTCACTCAATTTTAATTTGAGTCATTTACAAAACTTGTTGGTATGTTTCCTAATAGTCAACTCGCGACTAATCTCATTGAAAGAGTTAAAACTTCTCTTTATCCTTTGTTCTGTAACTGTTTTTTGTAGCAGATAGATACTTAAAATATTTCTATAACTTGAATTTGTAATTTTTGTCTGTATGATTACGAATATTTGATAATTGGGCTGTACAATAAAAAGATCATATCGACCGTCATAAATTCAGTTGTCGTAAGGAACAAGATGCAGGTTTACGACAAGACCAAAAAAGAAAATAAAAAGATTAATTCGCTATAACTTTACCATTTGAAAAGCTATTTTTAATTAATGTTTAACATATTTTAAATAGATGTTATTAAAGTTGAATCCTCTTTTATATTAAATTTTTGCCTCTATGTCCCTTACGCCATTTGAATTTCTGACCGTCGACATCCGTTCGATAGTTCCAGAATAATTGGAAACCGTTAATGCTTTTAGAATGTTGTTCTTTTCAGTTTTTTTTTACAATGACTACACTATAAACCTGCATTTACTTTGGTTGTTCAACATATATGTAAATGCCATGTAACACTGTTTCAGTGTGAGATGTTACAAACATGTCAGAATAATGAGCCAAAACTGTTATAATAACTGTGCGGCAACAAAATTAGATGTCACGAAAATATCTGTGAGCTGCGAAGGCAGGTGTGACGTCATTTGGTTTAGTTAATCGTAAAACCCATGGTTCGAATGCCAGTAAATAGAACACATAAAATACGGTCAAGCGCGAGTGGGTTTGCCGTACTGAAGGTTTAGTAGGCATTAATGGAGAGTACGTAGGTATATCTGATTCTATCTGGGGGCACAAGTGTCACCAATGGAAGACTTGATCCCGCTGGATCATGTCTACTGGAGGGGGCTAACTAAGTCTTTTACATATTTGGGACACTCGATACAGATCTATGCTTAGGATTTTAAGTGAATTATCGTTAACACATAAAATCCTAACAATTATAGCTAGTTAGGACAGCGCATTGTTTTGCCGCCTTTTATCGTATTGCGTCTTTTCGAATTCTTTCCAGAATTGTTTAGGATAAAGTTCATATTTATATCAACTTTAAGTAGTAGAGATAAAATGAAACGAGAGATTAATATAAAATATTGTGTTTTAATATTTCTGAATACTATTCGAAAACGTACCGAATTGATAGATATTATATTATAGATTCTTGTCTAGTCTTGTACGACCACTAAATACGTACTTGTGAGATTTGCGACAAATGTTTGAAATTAGATTTATTATTTTAGTGAGTTTATTATGCAGGTATATTAGATGATATCGGATTTTACGCCTTAATCGTTCTTTTCTGATGTACATATATGAATGTAAGAATTATCAACTAGTTGATTAGAAGTCACAGAACAGTCTAAGTAGTTGACCAGTTGAAACATTTCTCCATATATCTTATAAGACTATATGAAAAATATATACAAGTTGAGACTAGCATTGGATCTACTTTATGTATCCAATTATTAAATGTTAGAAAAAAGTTTTATAAAATGTTTACTAAGGGGATATTAACTGTCAATCATAAAAACTGTCATAATTCACTTTTTTGATGACGGCAAGATGGCGGAAAACGCGGGAAACCAACGCCTAATCAGCACTGTTTAAAAATGAACTCTAAAAATTACGAAATGTTGTAACTATCGGAAATGCTGAGTAAAGTTACGTTTAGAATTTTGTTTGGATGTATGTTTTGGCTGACGAGGTGATGTATTCTTTCCTAACGTTAAACTGTCGTCGTAAATTATGAATATTGTATTCGTTTATTTAAAATAGCGTCCGGTTATAGAGAATAATATTATCAAACTATGTAACCTACATGTTAGTACGTTTCGTGATCTTGTTTATGATTGGCTCCATGGCCCATTCGGTAGTTTCCTTGTGCAAGGGCTGAATTTCCGCCTAGGTTAAACATTTATGTGATAAACATTTGGGTTTGTTCTGTGTCTAGATGTGTTGCCTGATATCGGTAACACAAGTGGTTTAAGCTATATTACACCTCAGTCATAAAAACATATTGTTTGAATTTATTATATTTCGAGATGTAAATAATAATTATATCCAATTATCGGATACAATGTACCTAAGCGGGCTCAAAATTATAATAATCTGATAAATTATTACTGATGGGCGAACAGTTGTTTATAAAATATATACTTATTAGTATTTATTAACTCATAGCGTTATGTCAGTAATTAAGCTTGGATTTTTTTTTATTTCATATTCTCAGTGTTAACATTCTAATATAATGGTATTCTTTTTAAAAATTTATATTGCGCACTTAATCAGTAGGTTATTATAACCATATATACAAATTCGGTCTCTCAGTCAGTAACGTCAAAAAAGAACTAACTTTTCACTAGGTACATTATATATTTTTTTTATATTTGCAGACTCACTAGCAGACCTGTGACCTGAACTGTAACTTAAGCTATTTTATTATATTAGAATGTAATAAGTGCAGTCGCTAGAATAAAATGAACAAGATCCCATGAAAATAATTCACGCATATAAATATAAATGAGTTTACGTAATTTTCTAATTTAAGTTCAAAATTAAAAAAAAAACTTAATTAACTATGTGACCAGAACATTTGTGTTTTATAATTAGATATCGATTAAATCGGATTATGTGTATGTAAAGGATCTGAGCTTATTTTGGGAGCCCGACTGAAATATATTCTATTGTCCGATTGAAAATGTACCTATGTCTTTGCTCAGTAGAGCATGAATAATGGGAGTCTAGTGCTTCTATCCACATATCTTAGCTGCTAAATTGAAATAGCTCATGTATGACAATACCGGTCGAACTCATTTTCAAATGCTTTAATCTACTTTGTCTATTCTTCATAATAAAGTGCTGTTTGTCCATAATAATGCCAAAATAGTTTGTTGGACATTCTAAATATGAAAAAAATATTGTTAAGCAACGATGACTATTCAGCACAGCCTATTATAGTCTATAGGAACTCGCATAAGTACACTTATGTATTTCTCTTACAATTGATTTCAAACTTCAGTTCATGTTACTTCCACGAGTTCCACGCGCCACCGTCTATAGAGAAGTGGTGCACCACCGTCTTTTTTTATTCTAAGCAAAACAATGCAGAATTTTTAGAGACAAGTGCAAGGCTGGTTCCCCAATCGAAGGTTCCATATATACTTGCCATTGCAAATTGTAAATCCTCAAAAATATACCTATAACCATGGGGAGATTATACATAGATATAATATATATAGTGATAGTAATAATTTTAATTTGATCCCTCCACGAGTTTTCGAAAAAAAAGGTGTTTTATGACAAAGCGCTCGAGCCTTACAAAATGATAACACATTTTCTCATACCGCAAACTATACACTTGCGATTTGTAAAAATCATTTAAGTGACTTTTAAGATTTTTTGAAATATAAAAAATACTTCTAAATGTCGTCAAAGAAAAATGTCACCATTGAACTAGAGTCTAGCATAGCTTTGCAATGTTCATTGAAGTAAGGAGTTAATTGCATTGCACCTACTCGTTAATTAATCTCTCGCAGGAATACTCTATGGAAGCCATCATCGCGTGTGTTTTACCATTCCAGTCTATATTCGTAATGACCGATAAAAAAGTAAGATACGAGGTTTTAGCTCTAAGGTGATATATACATAAACAATAACAATGATTTTGTTCTTAGTTAGAATTATTTTTAATCCTTGCTTTTTACGCAGAACGCTCTACTACAGACAGACCGACTAAACCAAATCTGATAAGTCTCAGTTGATATTGATCTTTATAAGGCTTACCAATGTAAGTAATCTCAATAGATCAAAATGTGTATGGAATTTTTTTTATACCTATTACTTAACGATGATACCTCAAGATTTTTTGTATCAACACTGATGTCTTTTTATGTTTATTATACCTTGTCCGCTAATTAGGGACCTATTTAGACTGGAGACTTTTACATTTACCGTATCACCATGTTATCAGAATCGTTCTTTAGAATTGTATATACGATTAAACTTGGGAAATATTGTAAGTTTCCATGATTTCCTTCATATATTTATTGATTGATTGAAAATCACAATTTAAAGACCATGTAAATTTTTGATATTTATTCGTAGGTATATTTATCGACATAATCGAAGTGTGAATAAAATCAAATTATGAATTTGTATGAAGTCTTCGTATCAATAGTCATCGCCTATCGTGTTCCCATAACCAACAAAAAACTTGTTCATCAGAGTTCAACTTTGAACACAAGCCTCGTGAACTACTTAGATGAGTTTCCAGCAATTCAGTGGATTAATCTAACTATATCTCCAAAAAAGTACTTGGGTACGCAGAGGCTTTAAATTGCGTACAAGTTACATACTAAGCACTTAATGCACTTATTCAATTGTTACAATAAAAACAGAATAATAGGCAAAATCAACAGCCGGTAGCAATCACGAAAACAATAACAAAGATTCAAAAATGATCACGTTGCACTTTTTTATTTTCACATAGATTATACAACACACAAAAGGTACACAATATTTTTTACCTTTACGCGGGATCATTCGGGATAGCTATATCCGTTTTGTCTATGGCCGTTGCGAAATGCACGAGAATGACGGTGTCACTGGCGCGCGATGGCCGAGGTACTGAGTGATTCCGCTAGCATTCGCCCGAGAACATGTCGCGCGTACTACTCAGACAAACGAAGCAGCCTACAAACCTTGCTCGAAAGCAATGGTGAATGAAATGCTAATAGTATTACGGTACACGCATGGTTCCTGGACGAGACAACGAAATAAACGAGCTGCTTTGAGCCATATTAGTTGTTTTGAAACTTTTATGCAGTCTCTACTAATATTTACACAGTTGCGATGTCTGTGCATTGTAAAAAGATATGAGTTTTATACGAGAATAATTTATGCTATTGTCTGGTTATATTTGTGTTTTTTAGCCATTCAGTGTTAATTTCATGTTACATAAACATTGAATGTTATTTCACTTAATGGAAACGATAATGTTCTTGAGATGAGGATAATCTGAATTAGATTCATAATGCACAAAATCGTAAAGTCAAGTTGTTTAACTAAGTATTATATTTTTATTTTTAATTTGATGACGCGAAATTCATAATATTTTTTTTTATATATAATTGTCTACCAGAATATCGCATTGATGATTAAACGATGATAAAAGATGAAAAAATCCTGTAACAGTAATAATATTTTGTATTGGATTGCCTTGTATAACAAGATATTAAAGATATGAGAATATCCTTAAGGACAACAGTCGTGAAGATTACCTACCTAAGTTATAGAGTTTTGATCTGTTTCTATTTATTAATTAAATTTAAGTAGAAACTGCGTAATTTTTCAAAATTTTCGATTCGTTTATTCGAAAAGTAAATGTCGTAGGTACTTGTATACGTCATGAACTAATGAGAAAAGCATTAGACTAAATAAAGACCAACATATAAGGATGAACATAAAACAAATTTTAACCGTTCATAAATTTCGTAATTAATCAATTGTTTCTGAACAAAGAAATAACGAAGGTTCTTTTCACGAGGCGTTAATTTATACTAAACTCCACACGAGATACGTTAAGAATGCTAATTTGGGCTCCGGCCAAATGTGAATATATCGAACACCATGAATGACATCACGTTTACTAAATAGAAAAAATAACTCGAGGAAACTATTGCCATAAAAAGGAGACGAGAAGTCATTGTTATGACACAAAACTGCGAGTTTCCTCTGCGCGAGTCACCTATTTCTACCGCAAAAAGTAGTGTTTTCTTTGCTGTGTACCGGTCTGAAGGTTGGAAGAGGTTGAGGAGAGTTGAAATTACTTGGTTATGTCACATAATATCTTCAAGTTACAAGGTTTGCAACGTGCTAGTGATATCCTTGTGATAATACGAGTGAGTGTAGGCTGTAAAGACTAAGAAGAAGTCTGCTGGTTTGTCGAATCAGTTTAATAAAAAATAATATATCTATATCAGATGCTATGTATTCAACTTGAACAAAATTTTGTTCGTCTTTTTATTTTAATTTATAGAGTACTAACCCGTGACTTTGTCTTTACATATCATCCTGAGGGAATCTTGTTATTGCAAAAAGGAGTCTTTGTCGTTCTCTAACAGCTAAACTGTGCAAGCAATGGCGCTGAGCCCTGAGATATAAATTAAAAGCCAGATTCCACGGGAACATGATTTTGGAATATAAAGTAGCCTGTGTGTTATTCTAGACTTTCACAATTTCAGCCGTTGGAAGCTCACTGTTGGACATAACCCTCCCGAAAAATTTGCTAATTTTATCGTTGAGAAATTGTGTTGGTAATCGCAGAGCGTAGCTTTGCGACGGAGATGCTGCTGCCCCTTCCCATCCTGTGCATCTGAGATACACTTGCCACGTGCCGGTACCTTACTTCAAAATTAGTCCAAGTCTATTCAGCCGTTTCGGGGTGAAAGAGTAACATACATCCGTTTATACAATCCATCCAAATATATTTTGCGTATATAATATTAGTAGGATAGAACAATTTCTATCGCACCGAAATAATGTGTTAACAAGGTTTAACTTAAACGATTCCATCAAATAATTGCAATCAGTTTTGACCTCTATGCACATATGTACTGACTGACATATCAACGCAGGGTCTAAACTGTAAAGGTTAGAAAGTAAGTTTTATAACGTAGGGCAGGACTAAGAAAGGATTTCGGATTTTTTTTTAAAAATGGGGGGTGCAAAGTAAGTAAGACACTTTGCTGTTTTTGAATGTTCTAATGAAATTCAGTATAAAGATTATTCATTAAATTCATAAAACACGGGTAAAATATTTTTTCCAAATTCATACCTTAAACGGATAGAAGGGGGGTGCAAAGCATAAAAGTTCTACAACTTCAAACGCCGGGCGGAAACCGCGGGGCGCTGCTAGTCAATCTTAAAGAAAAACAGAGTTGCCTGCACCATTTTGTTGCAGAACGTTGATGTGTTGTACTGAAACTACTACTTATTGATAGGAACTACGAGTAATATTTTTTTACATATTTTCTTCACTACTTAGTATCATATAACAATTTTAAATTTAACTCAATAACAAATCTAGTGCGGTGAGATACCGGCAAAGTAAAAAAGTACCACCCCCCGTACCAGGAATAGTCAGAAGCGACTGAGGTACAGGAACCGACAGATAACGGTATACCCGAAACAGTGTAGCTGATATGCACAAGGCAGGGATGGGCAGCGGCATCACCGTTGAGAAAGCTGTGATTGCCAATCCAAGCATCAATAATGGGCAGAATTCTCCATATCTTGGGAAGGCCTATGCCCAGCGGCAGATTTCCTATGGCTAATATGATGAATAAATATATGACAGCACATTAACGTGGTCCGTAACGAGTAAATCTACAGATTGTAATTTAAAATAGCCTTGTTGTATCAAAGATTACATTTTCTTAAGTAGTCTTCGGACTAATGCATATAGGAAGCATAAGTCGCACGTGTTATTATTTCTTATAGTAACACCAATGATTATCCCCGGCTTCACGCGGCAGCAGAGTATAATAATATTTATGGTTATCAAGCGATTCCTGTCATGTCTGTGTGACAAACTGCCATGAACTATTTTTACATGTGTTAATTTATTAATAATTTCAATCTACTATACTTAATTGTTAATTACAATATTATTATGCATAACAAAAAGGACAACTAAGGTATTTAAGTTGTTTGGGAATATCACGTAATCCGATTGGAAAACGACTTGTTTTCCAAAAATCGCATTGTACCTGTCTTTTTTCTTTATTCCGTAAAATATTAATATGTATTATGAAAAAAAGTACCTACAATAAAACATAGAAATATGCCATTGCGGACGTTGTTTCTGGATCCATAAAAGAGGATACCCACCAGGCATTGTTGTGTCATATTTATCTCTTTGGCATTGGGCAGTATTTTTGATTAGGTTTTTAGTAGATTTAGGTACTTTATATCCTTTGTTTTTTATAAAAATCTAGACAAATGCTATATTTAAACCTTTCAGTGGCTTTTCAGTTTATCGAAAAGACAGACAGACGCGGTCGTGGAATTTGTTTTATAATATGTAGTGTTATATTATTATTAATAAATATGGAAATTTTAATGTACATATATATACATTCAATATAAAACGAAGCTGCTTTATTGGATGTCTCCACCGTGGTAAAATGCATGACGTAAACCACATTCTATTTTACGCATATCTTGTTATTTATTGCGCGTGAACTAACAACTCTCATGAGAATTTTCTGTTAAATACGACATATTTAATTATGGTGTAAATAAATTGTGTTTTTATAAGCATAGAAGAATTATGCAATGGATACCGATCGAGAAAGATTACGTATTAAATTTTACAGATAGAATATATATAATTTAAGTTTGGCATTGCATTAAAAAAAATCATAAACAAAATTGTTTCGCTCATTGAACTTGACGCCTTTTGCGCTATCATTTGTTTATGAAACTATATACATATCTATTTCGATAGACGCAATTCTGTATTAACTATAAATATTTATCTTTCTTTAATATAATTAACCTGTACATTTATATGTACATTACAGATCAACCCATACAAATATCTCAATTAAAAGTTAATCTTATACTATGTAGTTAGACTGGTCTCATCATATCTTACCGTTTAAACCTATTCACTCAATGTAAGCTATAAAATAAACCACTAAAAAGTCCACCAGTTCCCAAGAAAGGGGGAATTTTACCCGTAATAGCCGCGCGTATTGGCAATCACAGAGCACAGCTTTAGAATGCTGCTGCCCAGCCCAACCCTGTGCATTTGAGCTACACTGTTTCGGATGGATATATCTCTCCGTTCTGGTGCCTTGGTCGGCTCTCGGACAGAGGGATGGGTACTTTGCCGGTATCTCACGGCTTTACATATATAAACATTAAGCCTAAATAAACCTTTTTGAGATCTGCTAAGACTTAGTACACCATCAGAGATCCATTTATACAGGTAAAAAGAAAATTATGATATGTCACAAAAAAATCGTTTGCGTCGTTAATTTCGTCAGATAATGCACCCTAGAGAAGAGGTATTTTTTGCCGCTCCGATCAAAAGCTCGATGCATTCTCGGTCAAAGCAATGTGACAGAAGGTAAGGATGCCTAACGACCACTTCAAGCGATAAATATCAAGCGAAAACGGTACTTAACATTTCGTATCAGAATAGATACTAAAAGGCTATATACTAATATACATACTATTATCCCTGTCTAAGATTTTTGAAATAAGTACTCAAAGTTAGTCGGCCTATTTAGTGAAAACAAACTTTTCTAGTCTAGCCTAGTTCGTCAAAAATTCAAAAAAACATCCTAAAGAATTTTTTAATTATAGCCCGCCCATCGGTATTTTTAACTATAAAAAGTAAAATGTATTGCATGTAAAAAACATACGTCATTAGTATTAAATATGTTCCTTCGAATAGCAGAATCCTATTATATTTCTAGCTGTCAGTGGACTTTTATACTAAGGCACTGTAGCAGGCAACCACGTGGCTCGTCGTAATCTCAAGCTCGAAGAAAGTAGGTCACACGAGCTTGTCCATGCGTCTGTGTGTACGTTAAGCCATTTCGGTTAGATAACCATTTCTTTTGATAAAGTCATTAAAGCTTAATATTTTTCTTAGATCCTGTTTTAAGATTTCATGTAATTTTTGGTATCTGGAGAGTTTTTTAGAAGCGGACTTTATTTTAATTGTCTTCCTTTAAGTTATTGAAATTGAGAGGCTCCAAGGTAGTATAGATAATTTTGCTATTCATTTATAACGGAATCGAATTTTGTCCTTGATTATTTTTGAATTTTGGTCAATATACAATATATAGATTAATATCTTTATCCACACTATTTACCTTCATAAAAAATACTAAAAGACTGCATACCTTTGCGTCTGTCTATACGTGATTATGCAATAAAAATAACATTACTTATTTCCCTTCAAATGTCTAAAAAATAAACCTTATTTATATAAATATAAAGTTTGTAATTTGTAATGTATGTTTAGCCGCATTTGGCGACGGACAGGCATGCAGTAGTAGTCCATGCAGTTGGGTTGGTGTGGCGGTTGACCTCAATTTTCATGTGCAATGACCGGCCTTTAAGTTGAGGTCCGTATCATATTTAAGTAGCATGAAAGCGAGCATAGAAAATTAAATTTAATACACACATTACTAACTAGATAATTTTTGAGTGTATGAGTTATAATAGACTACCCCTTTACAGTTAAAAATAATGGCTGAGTATGAAAAATCAATTCCATTGAATGATTCATACGAGTAAAAGTGTATTACGCTCCTAAATTTTATAAATGGTAGAGACACGCTGTTGATTACTAATTCATCCACGTCTCAAGTTATACTGCTCTCTACAGTACGGCCAAAATGACTAAAGGTGTGCGCGTATTAAAATTCTGCTACATCTGTCATAATAATGTTTCGAGTCAGCTCAGATAACTAGTCTATGGTACATATTGCTCAGATGCAGGTATGCGTGGAATGAAACTGTACTGTCACAGTGAAAGAAGAAAAAAAGAGCGTTATGCGCGTTCGACGCTTTATGGTTAGTCCACTAATGGCGTATCTTCCGGTAACACACATTATAACGTCAAAATGGCAAAGAAAAAAGGCGATGAGAAAGTGAATCAATCCCCTCAAAGTGATAACGAGGAGCCAAATTATGACGAGGAGCCCGATTTTGACGATCCGGAAGGCTATATCGATGACATCTCTGAGGAAGGTAGGCATTTTTAGTGCTAAAGGTTGGCCCGGCCATATGCGCCACCTACGCAATTTTAGGGTTCTAAATGTTGTTTTCGCTATTTGTATCCTATACATTACTTGAAATGCTTTTCGAAAGAATATTGTCAACAATTATAGATGTTAAGATTATAAAACAGTGTTGCTTGAATGGGGTTATAAAACCTAACCTAACTTTGACGTTGCAGAATTGTTGGCCGACCTATTAGAGCAAAAGCCAGAGGAATCTGATGGTTACGAAAATGTGATCGTGGTGGATGGGTGCCCGCAGGTCGGGCCTGAGCGGTTAGAAAAGTTGCAAAGTGTCATAAACAAGATCTTTAGCAAGTTTGGCAAGATCGTAAATGAGTATTATCCAACCAGCGAGAATGGAGTCACTAAAGGATTCATTTTCCTGGAGTACAGCAACTCGCAGAACGCCGCTGAGGCTGTGAAAGCCACCAATAACTGTAAATTAGATAAGCAGCATACATTTTTGGTGAATCTATTCACCGACTTTAAAAAGTAAGTATTGCCTTATAATTATGTGTATTTAAAACTGAAGCGAGAAGTAGTAACTATACCAGAAAACTCAGTTTTGATGGTTTCAGTTCTCAAAACTATGGCTGCTAGTATTCCATAAAATGTTTCAAAATTATCACTTGATCAAATTTAATGATCAAAAATTATGACATATTTGCATTCCTGCAATATATTTTGCAACTGGATGCTAGCCAATTTATTTTTTTAAGGAAACAAGCAATCTACTAATAAGTATAGCATTTGGACGATTGTTTGTTTCTCTTTACATATATATCAAGAAAAAATAACTGGTAACTGTCATATTAGGTGAAGACATTAATTTTTCTTTAAGGACCTTATACTATGTACTGTCTACCGATAGGTATCTACTGTCTATCGACTGTCAATGTATGTAATGTACATCATGGCAAAGTCAAATAGTGTTGGTAGTAGTATTAACCTTCCTATACCAGCTATGATTCCACCGTGTACGCCTGTCTTTTACAATGTAATAATTTCTTAATTCCATAATTTTCTGACTGATTGAGAACCATCCTCTCTGTAAGAAGACTGCATTTCATCCTCTAAATCACGTGTTTCTTCATGGAATGACCTACCATTTTCAACTTTGCAATCAAATTCATCATCGTAATTGGAGTCTGAACTTTCCTCCTCCAACAACAATTGAATATGTTCATCATACATTTTAAAATTATTTATAACCTAAAAATTTCATAAATCGGTACAGTAGTTGTAAACAAATAAAATGCAATTCAAACAAATATATAAAAATAAATAATACATAACTACTCATAATCAAATAAATATTACTTACGTAAAAAGTTGATCGTATACCCGCGTCGGTGTCATAGATCGATCAGGCTGTTGTAGGCCTGTACGTCCTGCTCGCACAAATGAGTGCCACATTCGAACCTAAAGCAAGCTACAAATCATGCAGCTAGCAAAACGCGCGAGCACTCGAAAGTTCTTGAAAAAAAAAATAGGTTAATAGTAAAACTTTAATAATTTCAGGTACTCGGAGATACCTGAAGAATGGGAGCCACCAGCACCTCAGCCTTTTAAGGTCCAATCAGATTTGCAATGGTACCTGATGGACCCCGATGCATATGATCAGTTCCTGGTGGGAATTGGAACAGGCACTGCACTACAAGTCTGGCAGAATGCTCTCCCAGAACCTGTAATGATGCAAGAGAGACCAGTAAGTAATATGTAATTTAATATAACATCTTTTGTTTTACTTATATTCAGTTCTACATTTAATTAGTTACAAATTCCGATTACCCCTATACCATATATATATATATATATATATATATATATATGTGTGGTACATATGTAATTTTGATTTTAAATTATTTATCTTCTAATACTATGTGTGATGTAGAAATTCATAACTTTTCTACTCACAACTTAGCCTTCATGGACTTATAATCATTCTCTCACAACGTCTAATATATTGACCTGGCTACTAAGTAGCTTAAACTTGTTTTTATGGATATTAGACATGTGGTGTTAAAAATATAATACATATTTTTAACACTCAGCCTCAGCTCAGCTCACTAACAAAAGAACAAATATTAATGACATGCTTATTTGTTTTGTATGGGAATCGACCCCACAACCCTTGACTCATAAGATAGGAACACTACCTAATGCATTATGGGGGTAATCAAATTGGTGCACCTTTCATAAAGTAACAGATAGACAGACAAAGATATGCTATTAATTAATTGATATACAATATAAGTTATGTCAAGAGTACATACAGTACTTAAAAAAAAAACACGACTTTTTGGAGCACATGATAGCTGCACATGCTAACTGTTCAAACTGGAATAGAATATAGTGAAAGGCAATGTTGGATGAATAATAATTAAGTATTTGTTCTGTGGGCACATTGACTCTAACAGCACTGTGAGTTATTTTTAATCTAGTTAATGTAAGCACTACTAAATTAGCATAATCATTATAAAAAATAATATAAAATTATCAGTATAGTTTATAATTTATTCAATATATTTTACTACCTGACCCAGCAGAGATTGTCCCATCTTAAATTAAAATAATAAACTATCATATCTCTCGAGTTGTGTCTAACTGCATACATTAAGCAAAAAAATTTAAAAATTGGGTCAAGTCAGTGTCTTCAGTCACTTCCAATAAATTTTATATATAAAGATATGTATATTTTCTATAAGCTGATTATCTAAAACTTACTTTTAATGTACATAAATAGTATGTCATGTATATCAAAATCATATTCACCTCATCGGCATATATAAGTGTATCCTGCGCACAATACTAAACTTGTAAGAAGTTAGCAAGAAATTATGTTGTCTACATTACATTAAGTATTTTCTGTAGGATGCAGCCAATACAGTAGAATCCGCTTATAATGACCTCTAAGAGAATTGATAAACTTGTCATATTCATTGGAGGTCATACAAAGCAAAGACTTGAAACATATATAAGAGCAACTTTTAATTTTTGTTTGGTATTTAGTTTAGTAAAAGAGATACATTACAAAGCGTATGTGAATAATAATGAGAAATAAATCGACAAAACGAAGCATGGGTTCGCCCTACGTAGTGTCAAAGAGAGAGGTGGGTATAATCACGAAAATAAGAGATTTCAGGAATTAGTCACTAAAACCTGAGACTGTTTAAATAGGTCTTAACAAGCAACATGTTAATATATCCACATGCGAATATATCCTCATGTGAATTCATTATATCTGACTAAGCTGCTAAATATTCTGTATGAAAAACTTAACTCATATTTACTTCATTACTAAGCGGTTGGTCAATATAGGAGGGGGTTATAATAACATTTTTTAAAAGGATTTTCTGCATTTACATTTACATATATAACTAATATCATAAATGCAAGTTTGTGTGGATGGTTGCATGGATGTGGATAAAATTTGGCATAAAGATTATTAATAGTCTGATAACAGACAGGCCACTTTTTTCCTGAAAACATTCTCTAGTGGGATCTGGCTCAGCTGATTCTTATGACTTGTTCTATTTATATATGGTAGGTATTAATTAGGTAGTAACTTAAATTTCACACTACTAGGTGATTGAGGTTTCTGCATCCAGTAGTTTAGTTCACTAGAATAATTGAAATGGCAGGATAATGTTTGCTAGATTCACTAATGATAGCATAATAATAATTTTTATTTATAATTTATAAATATAATTTTTATCAAAGTCAAAAAATCTTTATTTAAATATCATATCATATAGGAATCATAATTTTTTTTATCTATTCAACCATCATTGGTTATCTGTATCCAATGTAGACATGTACTCAAGTATAGAGTTAGGTTAATGAGATGTTGGGTAAATTTATTGTTATTATATATTAATTTTAATGACAAAATGGAGTATGTTAGGAGTTAGGATACCTGTATGATTACTACTTGCTTCTCAACTAAATCAAAAGGAATATTTTTTAGATGTTGTGTATATAACATATAAATTTATTAAAAATAAACCTATACTTGAGAAGATATGAGGATAACTGGGTGTTTTCCGAAAATATCCAACCTAACATAAACATTTAAAATAGTGTAATGATGTTTGATTATCAATTTTTAACTCAATAATATTTTTTCAGAACTGGACAGAAACCTATGCTGTTTGGTCACCACTGGGCACATATCTGGCCACTTTCCACTGGCGTGGTGTGGCGCTATGGGCCGGGCCGAAGTTCTCCCAATTCCAAAAGTTCTTCCACCCTGAAGCTAGGTTCATTTCATTCTCGCCGTGTGAGAACTACATTGTTACATTTTCACCCAGCAGTGATAGAGGGGATGATAAAAAACTCATAATTTGGGATATCAGGTAAATTCAGAATCAGTGTTATAATGAATTAGTAAATAATTGTTGTCAAGTAATGTCTTTCTACAGTTGGTGATTATAATTATCTGATCTCAATTGTTAACTAATTTAGTTAAGAAATATTGAAGACATGTATAACGTTCAGTCAATCTTTCAATCAATACAATAATTTTAAAAATTATTCAAAAAAATAGCGTCGTTAAGCCACCTTAGTCGTATGGAGTATCTGATAGATTAAATTTACACCTGCAGAACGGGCCAAGAAAAGCGTAGTTTCCCTCCGCCTGAGGAATATGTGACGTGGCCGATCTTTCGCTGGAGCAAAGACGACCGCTTCTTCGCTCGTCTCGGGTCCGACATGCTCTCGGTGTACGAAACACCAGGATTTGGTCTACTTGATAAGAAGTCCATTAAGATCCCTGGTATAAGGTAAGACAAATATGTACTATCTGTAACTAAAAAAAGTATTTTTTTTATAGTTTTCTCGAGTCTTTATCTCAAGATCAGTTATTAGTGTAACAAATTTTTTTTATGAAATGTGTAACTTCCTTGTTTTGTTAAAGTTCTAGTCTAAGAATATTATTTAGACATCTATCTATAAAGAGCTATCTATCTAGATGTAGCTTGGGCAAATTTCCACAATATCGCACTCTATATGCTGCTCAGGACAGTAGGGGATCCGATAATAGGGTTTCAAGAATCTGTTCAAAGTTATTAAGACAATTTTATTTACAGAGACTTCAGCTGGTCACCTACAGATAACACCTTAGCCTATTGGGTGGCCGAAGACAAGGATGTACCTGCTAGAGTAACACTTCTAGAACTCCCCAACCGCACTGAAATACGCTCAAAGAACTTGTTTTCTGTTGCGGACTGCAAGATCCACTGGCAGAAGAGTGGAGACTACCTATGTGTCAAAGTTGACCGTTACTCGAAAGTTAAGAAGGACAAAAGTGAAATTAAATACTCTGGAATGTACTACAACTTTGAAATATTCCATATGAGAGAAAAGGAGATACCAGTAGACTCTGTGGAAATTAAAGAACCAATCCAGGCTTTCGCTTGGGAACCCGTAGGCTCTAAGTTTTCAATCATTCACGGTGATCCTGCTAATATCTGCATTAGTTTCTACCAAGTGAACACAGGGCAGGCGCCGACGTTATTGAAGAAGTTTGAGAGGAAGCCGTTCAACCATTTGTTCTGGTCTCCATCCGGACAGTTCATAGTGCTGGCTAATCTTGGTCTCGCTGGGGGAGCTCTCGAATTCCTAGACACAAATGACTTTACGATTATGAATGTGGCTACACATTACCAGGTAAGAGAATATTGTTGTATTTAGAATAACAATTGCTTTATGAGATTATCAATATTAAGGCATCATTTGTGCAATTAAATGTCTGCTCTTACTCCAATGCTCATTATTGCCTTTTATCACACCTGTATCTTAAGATATAGGTGTTTTCGGAATAATCAATTGTGTAATTGTTATAAAACACATTTTTCTAGTCTTAATAAATTAATTATTTACATTGCAATAATTGATTGTCAGAGTTGCAGAGTATGCACTTTATTATATTCTTAAGTACTGAGTATTTTTACAAAACAAGAGTTATAAAATTATTTTGATTTCAGATGTCTGGTATAGAATGGGATCCCACTGGTCGCTACGTGGTCACCGGCGTGTCTTCGCTTAAGTGCAAAATGGATTGTGGTTACTACATCTGGTCATTCCAGGGCAAAATTATTCGGAGGTAAATAGTTGTTTAATATGTTCTTTTATTATTAATTATATTTGTAATTAATTATTTCAAGTGAGTATAATTATTAATTCCAAGATATTTAATGTGTAAAATTTATTTAAGTAATAAGTTGTATTATATATGAATAATGAACTGGCGGCGTCTTTTGTCATTTCAGTTTTCAATTTGAATATTTTATATACATATATATATGTATGTACCAGGAAATCTCATTCTAAAAATGCTATTGTCACGTGTTTCAGAGTAATGAAGGAAGGGTTCGCACAGTTCCACTGGAGGCCGCGCCCACCGACGCTACTCTCTGAGAAACAGCAGAAAGAGATCAAGAAGAACCTTAAGAAATACTACTCGCAGTTTGAATCTAAGGATCGCATGCGCAGTAACAAGGCCAGCAAGGTACGGAATAATTTGATAAATCATGTGGTACTTAGGCTGTACCATGGAATGCTACACAAAAGTTAGTGATTGTTTAATTGATGATCTGCTAAATATAGCCGAAGTTACTGCCTTGCAATATCAGCTGGCTAGTGAACGTCCTGTTAAGTCCGTCCATTTCAGAGATTAGCTGTAATAAACAAAGACAGCCAATTTTTTTATATTTTTTTTATGTGATTAACATATATACTTTCTACTAACGCATTTAATGAAAAGCTGTGTGTACATAGAAAGAGTCGAAGCATAGTTTTAGCAAGTTTAAAAATGTTACATTCAAATAGCTAAAGAAAAAATATAAATACGGTCTATCCTATTGGAGTATTATCAGGAGATTTGTCGTTCTAGGAACTGGTGGCGAAGCGCACGGAGCAGATGAAGAAGCACGTGGAGTACCGCGAGTCCAAGGTGCAGGAGTGGAGCGAGCAGAAACCGCGCCGGCTGGAACTCAGGAACTGTGAGTGTCGCCGCTGTCAGTGCCTGTAGCCGGAAACGGGAATGTTTTCATGTCGATGTTACATGTATTTTTGAAATGGGAAAGAGAAAATAATCGTGACTGAAAAAAATCCAAATGTCATTTGACCGAAAACGAAAATTAAAATATTTTTATATGCTTTTACGGTAGTAGAATGTCTGAGATTGCAACGTGTGCGATCTGAGTTTTTTCGTTTTGGGAAAACGAACATATGTGATCTGTTATAATATACTATATGTTTGTACTGATTGTCATTTTAGAAACTGATTTGTTTCAATGTTCTTACAAGTTGTGACAATTATATAATAAATATTTAATCATATTGATATAACAATCGTGTTCGATAACCTCGACACAATATATTCTGTGTGGCAAGGGATCCACCGTTGTGGGCATTTTGGGCATGCCCAGAACCCTAGACATATATAGACAGTGAGCTCATATTCTGACTTGCACTTCACCAGTTATCCGGTGCCGGCGTCCGGTGTGTGGTGTTTTCATTATACATAATAATACTAGCCAATAGAAGTCGACTGTTGGACATAGGCCCCACTGGGCCTGGCAATAAAATGCACTGAGTGCAGTTTTTACGACGGGGATGCTGCTGTCCATCCCCGCCTCTTCATTTGAGCTGCACTGTTTCGGATTGATATAAGTACCTTAGTCTCTTACGACACCTGGTACAAGGTTCAGTTACTATTCTACTCTGCCGGTACCTTTATATATTTCTTATTATTTTCAACAGATGTGGATACTGACGGTCTTGACAGCGACCAGGTGAACACAGTGGAGGAGGTTATTGAATTTGTCGTGAAAGAGGAACAAACAGTCATCGAGTAGACGCCATTCCGCCGCACGTCCAGAGGTCGGGGCCCCCTCGACCTCCATAATTCAATAAATAACCGATCGATTTACTGATAATATCAAGGTTTTTAATAAACAGAAACCAACAACATACGTTTTTTTGTACCTTATCCCAGTTTATATATACGTCACAAAGAAATCTTTATATACTAACTATTCCATTATGTTCTGCACTGTAAGTTTTCGGTTTATAAATTATACAATAGGTAATGTTTATAGTTATCATATTATTAAATTGATATGCTACAAACGTATTATGACTTTTAATACCTAGTATTTATTCTATGATTTATATTTATTTATTGCAGGATTGTTAATGTTGATGGTATAAATAAACTTTGTAAATAACAAACGAGATATATTATGATATTCCTATGCTTAAATAAATGCTTAAGTTTTGAATTGGGTATCTCGAATAAGCAATTATCCTTCTATTGATAGCACATTTCTTAAATGCCAAATAGCTGTGTATAATTTTACAAATATAATTAATTCCTCATTTATTTTATTTTAATTATTTATTTATTGATTAGGTCTTAACTGCGCAGGAATGCGCAGGAACACGTAAATCTGCAGTGAACTGTCTAGTTACGGGTATTAAATATTTCAATATTTCATCTAAGTTTCGTAACAGACTGAAGATGAAAAGCGACAATTTGTAAATTAATTTCTAATGTTAGCGGGTATTAACACAATGAAACAGTTCTTTTAATTTATGTGGATTGAACATTATTTTAATGTCATACAGTGCTATCAAACAGGCAGATTAACCGAAAAGTGGTAATTGGTCGTAAATATCCAGCCTTGGCCAAATGAGCACGAAAATATTTGCCGATCCAACCTTGGCAGTTAAAGGATTAAAAACATTTTATAGAGACGTCAAGTAGGGCCCTTTCTAATCGCGAGCTCTGTGGCAGCTTCCGTAAGCCTCGCAGAATCAGTAAGAAGTGCATAGGCATAGGGTTGCTCAATAATGATCAATCGTGCTCACACATCTGGTGGCATAGGAAATGACGCCTGACCAGCATTTCATTCAACCAGAAAAAATAAAGAGACCTGTTCTCGAGCGTTTTTGAACTTTTCCTGTTCGACTATATAATATTTTCATTATTATCGGGGAATAACGCATAAAGTATGTAGGTACCTATTATCTTTAACGGAATTCACGATTATAAAAAGATATTTTTGCGTCAATAATACACGATAGCTTTTTACAAAAATATATGTTCATAATATACATACGTTGTTAGTGATTATATATACAAGAAACAGTTAGAAAATTGTCACTGTGCAATCGTACCACAATAGACGGAACCTTCAGCTGTGTAAGTTAGAGTGCTTTGGTAGGTTCGAAACTATAAAATTAGTAAGCAGGGGTTAAAATAAATTATGCCCCACTACGAATATGTTTGGTAACAGATGTGTTTATGCCGTGCCGAGCTATTTGCCGCGATATATTATCCACGCGTATGACTTCCAATACCAAGGAAACATTTCGAAATCCTAGACTGAATTAAAAAAACCCCACGATTTAAGACTTAATAAGAAATTTGGGCAAATTAACGAGTTTTTACAAATATATTTTAACAAAGAGAATTTTTGAAAAGTGATCTTTCGGCATCGGTACGCAAATCAGAGAATAAGGTAAAAATGTACATAGGTATATCCGTTCTAGAAGGTATAAACCTTGTGCAGTTTTACTTAAAAGTTCATAATTCATTTTCTTATTCTTATGTGCCCTATTCAGACTTGGTGATTATTAATTTAAATTTGACTAATTTTGTTCTCTATAGCTCGTAAAATATATAACTTACATACCATGTGTGAAATATATTATATAAAACTACAAATAAAACGAAGGTAACATAACATTTAGATCCAGGATAGATTTTGAAAATACTGGTTTGGCGCGCTAAAGAGAGCATTAAAAATTTAAAATTTGTCCGTATTTTCTACTAAGTCTTGTAGATAATTTCGCCAATAGAAATATATACTGTCATCATATTTGTCTCCATATAGTCCCACTAATTTTATTAATATAAAAGTAAATATGTATCGTTTTTACTCTTCTACACCAGAACAAATTTGCGCCACGCCAGATATCTATCTAATAAAAATCTTTGACATATTTCAATGAAGGATTATCAAATTGAAACGGCGGTAAGCACTCACCGAATTCAAAAAGAGATACAATTGGGTACCCACCCCTATTTTAAGTTAGAAATAAAGTTACCAATCTTAAAATTAATATTACCGGCACCTTGATTGATCGGGACCCACTTTGCAGGTTTCTACAAAGTACTAAATTATCCTGAAACCATACCTGCTTAATGACTAAAAGGTGTTTTCTGGTTTATATGGAGATAAGTAACTTATTATTCAAAAAAAAAACTCATCTATTCTGAAAAATTGCACTAGTGCCGCCTGATAATATGGTATAAAATCACTTTTTTTCTGTTTTCCTGTCCTCAATGATTTTGCTGAAGGTTTCACAGTAAAAAGATTTATTCCTGGCGGTTTGTGCATATTAGGTATATTATGTATATACTTAATTATAACTTAAGAACTAAATCTTAAAAAATAGACCTTATTGTTTTAATATGTATTTTTTTATCTCGAAATTATCTACCCAAAACTCCTCGAAGATATACCACAGTTGATTGTACTTAATAATCATCTTGCCCATCCCCGCCCTGTTCCATTTGAGCTATACTGTGTGAATATACCATCTGTCGGTTCTGGTACTTCGCCTGTTACGACACCTGGTACTGGGGTACTATTGTACTTTGCCGGTAATACACGGCAGATTGTACCTACCTATATGTAGCATCCCCCCGTCGCGAAAGCTGCGCTCTGCGATTGCCAACACGCTGTAAGCAGGCAAAATTCCCTCTTTCCTGAGGAGGCCTATGTAATGAAAATGATGATGATATGCATTCGTGTTAACTAGTAGCTGCTGTTGGCGACAAAAATTGACATTACCATCTGCCTATCTTTTGAGCGACATTATGCTGAATTTCAAATAATTACACAAGTTAGTTTTTTGGGGAGCCAGCCCTATCAATCTTTTCTTGTGTTTCGATAAAATGAAAAAGAGCAGAATTGATCCGTAATTCGTTTTTTTACATTTGGATAGAAAAAGGCGCAGAAAATATAAGTGAAATTGGATTTTGTTTATGGTGACCTTTCATGATCTATGACAATTGTGAGATATTGGTTTAACGAGTTTAAGCGTGGTAGAACGACTGTTTTTGACGAAGAACGGTCAGGACGCCCGTCAGAGGTGACTATTGTGGAAGTTATTGTCGCTGATTGACGAACAATAGTGCGCGAAGTGGCTAGGGCCGTAGGTGTCTGATATGGTGCGGAAATAAAAATATTTGCTGATAAGTAAGTTAAAAAATTTTACGCCGATCTATCACTGTTGATAATATATGTAACCTGGACACAACATGCAAAATACAGTTAAAACCACAATCAGATACACTTGAGATTCATAATCATAGATTTGACAACCTTGCCTTGCCGGGGACCGAAAAAAAGTCAAAACAACTAAATATTTTGGTTAATCTATCCGAAGAAAGCAAAAACAGTTCTATCGGCCGAGAAGAATATCACCATGATTTTTTGGGATTCCAAAGGAATAATTATCATAGACTTTCTGTAGTAAGGAACAATATTAAGTGAATATTAAAATTGTTTTCATCACGACTATGCACCATCACATTATTTTTTAATTGTCGCGGCTAAATTACCTGAACAGAGCTCCGAATTGATTCCGTATTAAGGATATTCGACTGAACATCCATAATTTTAATTAAATAAAAAAGGATAAATTGCTCTCACTTTAGGAAAAAATCTATAGACGATATTACATATATATACCACCTACTATAACAAAACTACGATAAAAACAATAGAAAAGAGTTGTGATATTATTACATTTTTTTTACTTTACTTTGACCAATATTCCTTCTCGTATTAAATAAGTTGGTCACGTTGGATATTTTATATAAAAATTATTTATTATGCACAGAGTCATTACCATTTAGAAGCCTACGCATGCCTTAATTAACCATGTAGAATAAATTTTCATCCAGGCTAAGTCATTTTTCTGAATAATAATGCAAAAAGATTTTTTATCGATCTAATAATGAAGTTTGGTGTTTGTAATTCAACCAGAACATCACTCAAGTTGTTGATATTACATAACTATGGCTGTAAACGCGCCTTCGCTTGTATTAAGTAGGTAGCATGTTGGTTGGCCGACTATTTGCTCTCCTCATAACGTTCTGTATCTAGTTATCAGTTCTACGTTTCCGTTTGTTTTTTGTTTCATTTTGTATAAGAAAGTACCAAATTACTTCTTTTTATCCCGTATTGGATAAAATCTTTTTATTGAATAACAATACAATAAATAATATAACTTTATAAATATTATAGTTGGGTTGGAATCCTACACGAGCTTGGCGGAACGAAGTTACCGACAAGTTTTAGAAGCAACCCCCAGGCGACGGGTGCACTTAAGACGAAAATACATTTTCGAGCAAAAGTGTGAAAAAGCTGAAAGTCCGTTGGAAAAATATAAAAATATTCATTGATACAACGCGCATGAGCGCAACGTCGCACCGTTTCGGCCATTCAGGCTCGCCGCCCTTCAGTTTCGTTTGACTCTTTAGAACGCGCGCCCGAAGATGCTTTCCCGCGCATTTCGTATTACGAACTAATTTAAATTTATTCGTTGCGTCCGTACGGCCAGTAAGTTTTCAGTGGAAAAATTTACAGTGGAGATACGTGAAAAGAGGTTGGATTAAAAAGTTTTAAGTGTTTGCGAGACACGAAGTTTTCATTTGTTTTATTTTTTATTATCATAAAAAAGTGCTTCAAAGAGTTTTGAGGTAAGTTTTAATATGCTAAAATAGTTAACGATATGTAAATATGTACATATTTTTTAACTATGAAATAGACATTACGGTAAAGGATCATTATAATTCTTTTTTTGATGACGTTTATAATTACACAGTACAATAATTATTTGGTATTACCATATAATTGTTGTACTAGTTTTTGCATATATGGAGAATTTAATTCAATTAATACCGTAAGTTGCGCTAATCTAGCACCGGAAAATCTATCACCACAACTCGGCCACGAAGAAAATTATTTCCATTTGAAGCTTAATAGAAGTATCGACAATATCGTCAATGAATAATGAAGAATGCCACAATGCGTATTTATAATTTACTTGATCAAAAGTAGCTGTGAGTGTAGGCTTGTAAACTCGGATACCTATTTTTTTATCTATCTTGCATTTAAATTCCTCGAGTGATTCTTGTTCGAGAGAAGATACGATAATAATTGATTTAAATCTTGACATTTTATCAAGATACTTGAAGATTTGTTTTGCGGCTTATCTATGTCCTTTAAAAATCTGTGTGAAAAACATTTCAAAAATTCGTTTATTCAAAAAAAACTTAGGTGATATCACATTAATTATAGGATGTCCACTGTTGGAAAAAGGGTTCCCTAAGATATTACCAACAAACTGACTGCATGAAATTTACATACAAAAATAGGTTTAAAAACGGTATATTAATGTAAAATAAATACATTTATTAAAGTTAACAAAATGGGTAGTATTTTTTTTATTTACCTGATTAGTTAACGGTATAGTAAATATGTATATAAAATTTTATCTTGAAAATTAAATAATGTTACCATGTCCCTAAAGGATTTGTAGAAATAAAATATTTATGATAAATGAGATGGCTGGAATGAATTGTGTAAAGTCAATCACCATTTTTATTCAGTTTATATTTATGGTGTCTAAGTTTCAAAGTCTCGCTTACGCGGCTTTGAAATAATGGCCTCATCTCAGAATTTTTTTCATTAGGTAGGAGAAAATTAGTGGAAAGTGAGGATCGAAATCTAAATCTAGTCCATGAATATCAAAGCTTGAGGTGGTCTTGGTCTAATTGGATTGACGAATTTTAACAATATTGTACATAAAATCATATATTGACAGAAATTCGACACTATTAATTCTAATCACAAATATTTCGTTTAAAATGTCACTATGTAGGTTATAATTTGATCATTAAGTTTAAGTACACAATCCAAAAGATATGTAATCTAGCAAACATGACAAACCAAATAAAATATATCTTTATGGTAGTTTCGTCGCATATTTTGATTCTTAAACGATATTCTCTAAAACTAGAATTATGTAATTTAAAGTCCCCGGGTAAGATTACATTACATGATGAGTTTATTTATATATTTTTTTTATTAGCCTCAGTCAACAAATACCCTATACACCATCTTATTATCAACTAGGATATGACTAGCGCGTTGCTAACCTTTTTTCCTTTAATATTTTATCACATTACCCAGTAATTACACTGCCTTACCGAAATACAGGAAGGCGAACAGTGCAGTTTGGCTGCTGGTCGAAGTAGAAATAGGTCGAGGTAGAATAGGTACCTATACAGGTGACCTTTGTATAAGAGCTACCTCTTGTACGAGATATTCAAGAGGTCATCGTCTTTAAAATAACATTGTAGCATATAACAAAATAAATATCAACAGTGTAAGTAGTACCAACTTAGAACTAGTTTTACAGTTTATTGTTTTATTTTTGTAGAATGTTTTCTGTTACAAACTACTGCTCACTCTTGACGTTTCCTTTTGTCGGGAGACACTAAAGACTAATTACTTACAGCGAAGACATCTCAGTGCATCACAAACAGCGGTATTGTTACTCACTCTGAGGAAACTTTTAATTGGTGCTTCAACAAATTGTGGCTTTCCAAAATTTGACAACTATATTTACCTTATGATGTTTTGTTCGATGTCAGGGTTCCAGTTTATAAAATAGCACAATTGTTATTTCTTTGCCACCGTGTGTAGTGCATGTTTTCGAAGGTTTGTCAAATATTAACTAGCTGATAAAATGTTTAAGCCGTGAGGTACCGGCAGAGTAGAATAGTACCTCTCCCTATACCAGGTGTCGTAAGAGGCTACTAAGGTACCAGAACCGACAGATAGCGGTATATCCATCAGAAACAGTGTAGCTCAAATGCATAGGGTGGGGAATGGACTGCAGCATCCCTGTCGCGAAAGCAGCGCATTGCCAACACGCTTGCTCAGCGCGGCAATTATGGGGAAAATTCTCCGTTCTTAAGGAGGCCTATGTCCAGCTGAGGACTTACAATGGCTGTCTCCAGTAGTTTGGCCTTAAATTTAAATTTTTAAAGGTTCACTAACAATTGTTACACTATTATATATATATATATATATATATATATATATATATATACATATATATTACTAAATAACTATAATTCGTATTAAATCTTGTTAAATGTACAAATTTTACGGGCAAACACCGCATGCAAAATATTATATCAAAGGTTAAAAAGAAAAGATATGTATACATTTTATGGCAGTACAAAATTACATAAAAAATAAATTACAGTTAAAATGGCCTTGTATATCTTATGTAAAAAACTACTTAAAAAAGAATAAAAGATATTTGTCCTGCAGTATGCTTCTAAAATATTATAATAACGTGTAATTCATTGCATAAAAATGTAATGTAGAAGTAAATTTGTTAAATAATAATAATAATAATAGCCGTTTATTCAGATCTTTTCTGATAGGTACACAATATTAAATAAACACGTAAAAAAGAACACATTTTCTAATATTTACTGCCTGTTTGTAGTAAATTAGTAAATAAATATTAAATAACTCAGAAGTTCTTTTACAATATCGGTAGCGAAAATAACAAGCTAACGCAAATAACTATAATTCTATCTGTTTTCAAAATAAAATAAATGTGAGAGATATATTTTTCTTATGATTGAGTTGGTTTATATAGCATATTTTATTGTTTTTTTCTTTATATAAGATATAACATAATATGCATAACATTTATCGTCAGATACCTTGTCTTCTTTGACTAAGGTTTCGTCACTGGCTGGATGGTGTACGGTGTCGGAACCCCATGACCAACCCTAAGAGTGTCGTTTTAGTTGACAGAGTAAGAACCATGTAGAGCATAGCCACCCTAACATTTGAGGTTCTATACTAAGACGGCATGGACCAAAAGGAACCGATGAGTAACACGATGTAAGATTTAAGATCAAATCTGAAAGATGATTTAGAAAGAGTTTTTAGGACAAGTCTATTGATATTCGTCTGGCATAAATGTAACAATTTGATTATTTTAATTAAGTAGGAGAAAGAATCTACAAAGTACGTAATAAAGGTAAATGTTACGATTGATAACCGTCAATTTCGGTTTACGCACAAAGAAAAATATTTTAATTATAACTAGACCATAAATAAATATAGAACAAACATTCTAGGCGATCGTGTATTTTTTGCTTATAAATTGTATGAAAGGACTAATGCGAGCAAAGGAAGCAAGAGAGGTATGCCAAGATCGTAACAATTGGAATCACATCCATAGTCACAAGCAACATAGTCTCTGCCCACTCTGATGACCAGCTGACACAGGCGTGATGTATGTATGTAAATTATAATACTATCATCATTCGTTTTGTCTATGCTTCTTATATATATTAGAATGAGTGGCGGTGGAATATTCTTAATTTATTTATGGCACACAAATGAAATATATACTATTATTAGTGATCGAGAGACTTGTATATATGTTCTTCAAAGTGCCATGCATGCGCGCTCAACGGTAATATCCATTCCAAAGAATAATCAAAGGGTCGACATAATTAGATTTGAATCTATTTTAAAACTGTCATGGCGACATTTTCTACTCGTTACAATATTAATAGGAAAAAATGACATCTAAAATGGTTAATATAGACGTATTTGTATTAAATGAATAAATGTTAAAGGCTCACCACATTTAGATTTGAATCTACGTATTTTAAAACATTTTCTACTTCTATGTGAGTAATAGAGAAGTATTTGTAATAAACAAATTAATGTTCAATATTGTTTCCTCCTTTTAACATAATAAATAGAAGTCAATACCTAAGACAAATAAGGTGTATTTCGCTATAAATTTTACCAATGTTACGTTTCTCTCTTCCTCGTTTTTATAGTGCCAATGCCACAACGACATTTCAAGAAAGAAACGAAACGAAATGTAAAGGAAATAATTTACCTTTCAGGCTACTGATTGAGGGACGCGGTGATAATTGCACACACTTGACAAAGGTTGTGCCGCTTTCGTCGAAAATTACCTCAAGATTTTGTGATAGTGGTGCCATTTTCTTTTGGTAGTTAGTAAAAAACAAGTTGATGAGAAGTTCACTTAAAATACTATACTTGAGTTAAAGTTATAACTACAACACGATTAACATAAAAAAATACAATCAATTTTTAGACAACCGAATTAGCTTCCCGCTCAAAACCTTGCCCACAAGGCCTTTATCGCATCAAAGTCAAAGTCAAATATATCTTTATTTAAATAGGCTTATCTTAGTCACTTTCAAATCCCTAAGGAGCTCCTATTATTCCTAGAAGAAATCTAGGAAATGCCGCTCTGTAAAGGCTAGACAGTTCAATATGTCGTACAGATACCATAGAAAAAATAAAAAGGCAGATCTATCCCAGGGGAACATGTTGTCTCAGGTGTCGCGAGAGGTTACTGAGGTACCAGAAGATGGCGGTTTATCCATCCAAAGCGGTGTAGCTCAAATGTGAACTCCCGTCGCGAACTACAACAATCATGGCCAAATTTCCCCTTTCTTAGGAGAGTGGGGGCTATGTCCAGCCATGCCAGTTTTACCGCTGCTAAGATGATGATGATGATGATGTGTGTTACATCAAACTGTCAATAATTTCTGTGTAAGAAAGAGTAAGAAACGTTCATCCACACATCCATACTAACCAACTTAACGTTTATTTTATACTAGCTGTGCCCGCTACTTCGTCCGCGTCTAGAAGTTTTTCTGGGCACTATATGTTTTTACTTTAATTTATATAAACTTTGAATATTGTGTTTATTTATATATACAAACCAATAACCTAAATAATAAGTTTTAAGCTTCTAGCTCTAACAATAGCGATACTTCTATACAACTTTTCATCCCCCTTTTGACCCCATACAACTCTTTCTAAGGTTTTAGACTATTTGTGTACCAAATTTAATTTAAATCGGTTCAGTAGTTTAAAGACAGCCATAGTTATTTTCGGATTTATAATATTAGTAAGGATTATTAGTAAGAATTTGATTATTGAATTGTTTTAAAGATTTTTCCTTCTACTTTTCTTTACCACAGAGATATTTGAGTTTTTTTCTGTCTGGATGTTTAATGTATTACACATACATGTATACATACATACATACATACATGTATTTAAGTATTATATTCGTGATGCCTCTTTAGCCTGATGTCTGTAACACAAGTGCCTTAAGTGACTTATCATGGAGTCAGTATGAGATGTTATGATTGTTGATAGATGTGTTAAATGCTTAATTTATTTATCTATGTATGTAGTAGGTAAAAAACGTGCACACACATTGCATATAAAATACAAACAGGCGGAATATGCGTTAGTTTTGAAAAGATTAAAGCACAGTTATACTTATTTATGTGGGGAAAGTTACCCAGCATGTATTTTATGCTGTGTTGTGGTATGATCATAAATTATCTGAACAAAATCTTAATTCTAGGACGTTTCCAAACTTGTCAATAAGCAAAAACACTGCGCTTCATTTCCTTATTGTAAATGCAATTAGAAAATATTGTGTGCTATCTCTACGAGATAAGCATATACCATAACCGACTTTTTTGTAGACCTTTTGAAGGTGTACAAAACTGTAGTACATTATTTTGACCTTTCTCGTCGGGTTCAGACAGCATTTGCAATGTAAGCGCAAAAAAGTATTTACCACATCACATTAGAAAACTCTACGTTATTATGCACGTATTATACATATAAACCTTCCTCTTGAATAAGTCTGTTTATTTAAAAAAATACTTAATTATTTGTTCTTTTAAGATATAAGCGAATATAGGGACAGACAGACAGCGGGAAGTGACCTTGTTTTATACTATACAGTGATGTCAAAGAGAATAAAGCAGCGGGGATGTAAAGGGCATTATCCTGGAATCTCTTCACACTTTTGTGATGTGTACATGAATATATAAGGCTTAACTCCCGAGGTAACCGCTATAAAATTTTCACGATTACACCGTTGGTTTTCTCTCTTTTCAGACCTCTTTCGGTGACCATGTTTCTCTCGGAGTTTAGAGAAACATCAGTTCATTGGTGATACGTATGTTGAAGTAATAGAAAATGTTTTTATGACCATCTTCTTGTAGTAGATAGCGATTTCTGTGTTTATCATAATTTCGCTAATGTAACGTTTTTAGGTTTAAAATCTATAAGATCTTTTTTTACTAATTTCTGGTAAAGTGACGGGAGGTGTTGACATTTTGTAGGGAAACCAGAAACAGATAAAAATTTACATAGGTCTTTAACTTTGATTTTTACTTATTTTCTTTTTTTTTAATAAATTAATAAGTCTTAGCTCTTAAGCAAGTTTGACGTAATAGGTACAAGAATACATGAAGTAGACCTCATGGAAAAAATTTGCTGTATTGGTACCTCATTCTCACCTACCGCGAAACAGCAATGTTCAAATTGCTATATTCCGGTTTGAAGGGTGTTATATTGGTGGTGATATTATGTACTGGTTGATGTGACATAATATCTTCAAGTCGCAAGGTTGGCAACGCGCTAGTGATTTACCTATAATATTTCGAGCGTCTATAGGCTGCGGTGACGCTTCCTATTAAGATGACAGTATGCTAGTTTGCCGACCTGGTCTAAAAAATAAAAATTAAGGTAATTCTGTAAAGAATAATGTTTACCGCTCGGTGTATTTTTATAAGAAAACAAAATAAGAAGGGTTATGTTAAAAAATATGCGCTATTTATAATATTTGAAGACCTTCGCATATTTAATTGAGATTGTTTTTTTTATTCGAATTTTATATTAAATTTAGTATTTGCGTGCTTGAAAACGGAGATTATAAAAGAAAAAAAAATTACCTAAATATTAGGTAATTTCAGTGAGATCACTAAGAGATACATTCCTATATAAGCTGCCAAGATTGTATAGTTGATTTTTTTATTTAACGATGTCACCAAACAAACATACGGCCCGCTTAATGGTAAACGTGACCGCAGCATTGGTCGCTCAAGTCATCACAAAGATCACTAAAGTCGCGCTAATACTGTGAACTAAAGATACCGTGTCAATTTATCCAGTAATTTCACTGCTTTTCTCACCTTTGAAACCTGAACAAGGCAATGCGAACACTACCATTAGAGGTAGATATAGGTAAGATTGAGGTACCAATGCGGACGACCTTTCTACTCTAGCAATCTATAATGGCAGGTCCCTAACAAAGTTTAATTTTAATTGCCGTCTTAACGACATTACGAAGAAATACTTAATTTATTTCCTAGTCAAATCTTAAATTTTTGTTATTTACCATCGAAGTAAAAATATTTGAATAAAATAAAGATGTAGATAACCAATAGACAATAACAAAGGGTTGGGGCCTCAGGGATATCTCATCTCATTCCCCGTCCCTTCACCGGGATAACCTACTCACTGGCCCCGGATTTGTCTTCATTAACCACAGATTAAGGGAGTGACTTTTTTATCCCCGGCTCTTATCATTTGTCTAAGTCTATCCTTTGTTTTAGTAACGATTTTTCAGCTTTTATTATACTTACTTACTACTTATTACTTCGATATTATTTCTTTATATTTAGATTTGATAAATTATTTTTGCTTTTTGATTTTGTTTGTGCGTGTTAAATATAAATGAACGAAAATATGTCGTTTCTTAGTGAAATTTGAAGGTTACATAAAGTAAACCTCATGGCGTCTCCGTTGGTACCTCATTCTTACCAAATTTTACCGCCAAATAGCAGTGTTCGTAATGCTGTGTTCCGGTTTCAAGTATGAAAAACTTACTATAGGTCGTCGGTCAGGTTTCAGTCTATTTGTAGCAAACGTACAGTTGTAAATCTCGTTTACATATTTTCCTTTTAGGAATTTCTATTTTTCAATTTTTTACAAAACATAATTACAAACTTCCTCTTTATAATATTAGTATAGATATGTGCCACGTATCAATCTAGTAGTGTTACAAATGTCCGCAAGAGAGCAGCACAGTGTTAATATCAAGATCGAATGTTAATATAAGACACGATCGAAGATTAAATCCTCCCCAGATGTATAATGTTTCTCACAAGATTGCGGCTTTTGGATTCGGTTACAGAAAGCGCGGTGTAAAAATAGACGCGAGACATCAGAATGCATCATTATGTATACTAGAGAGCGGCACACTGGGAGACACACATATTTCATTTTGTTTGGTGTCAAACGTCTCTCTTTGGTGTTATTGATTGTTTTGTCTGTCGCAAGACTTGGCTATAATACGAAATCGTAAAAACTTGAACAAATTTGATTTGTATAATGGCAACAGAATGTTTAAAATACTAAATATAACATAATAAAATTTAGACATGTAATGTGTATGTAGTGCGCCAAAATTCGTGAGTTCGATCTCCACCCAGGCCTAATATGTATATGTTTATATATGTGTTCATTCTATGTTTGGGTGTTAAGTGTATTTAAGTATTATATTTGCGATTTTTTTGTTCTCTTACATTCTTAGTTACGGGCAAATTTCGTGCAATGTGCATTCTACTTTATAAGAACACCCAGTATATTATAGACTAACAAGTAATTGATTACGCTTTTTTATAACAAATATATCACTAGCCCGTCGAGAATCTTGTGACCAGCAGATTACATCACATTACCCGGTAACGCCAGTTTTTTAATGCAAGCACTACTGTTTTGCAGTAGAAATAGATGAGAGTGATTTCCATGCTTACAACCTTCATTAATTATTTACTTACAACTAATAAAGGTTGTTTGATTTGATTTTTTAAGACACTTCTACATGTTTCACGAGATAATTTGTTTAGCCATGAGGTACCGGCAGCGTAGTATAGTACCTCCCCCTGTACCAGGTGTCGTAAGAAGCGATTAAGGTACCGGAACCGACAGATGGCGGTATATCCATCCTGAGCAGTGCAGCTCAAATGCACAGGGCGGGGTGGGCAGCAGCAATTATGGGTAAAATTCCCCCTTTCTTGGGGAGGCCAGCATATGGTGGCTATCCAATGGTGATGATGATGATTTGTTTGCCTATAGTTACATGCGCGTATTATCACAAATACCTGTATTTTTAGCGTGTCGACAATATAAAGATTCTGTCACATTACCCAGTAATTTCTTTCACTACTGCTTAACTGTAGAACTAAGTGAGAGGAACCCTTAAATAACGAACTTTGTAAGAGGGTTATTATCATTTTGAATTATCAATTGATTATAGATAACAAATGAAAAGCGGATGAGTGCGGTGACATGCCGATTGTATGTGTATACGTATTGTAATATACACAATAATGAATCGAGCTGTTTGTATCATGACAAACGATTTGTTATTATTTAACGAATTATAATACGATTAGTCTACGACAAATTTAAACAAACGAATATAACAAATGCGTCACTCTGGAATGTTTCTTCTTCGGGGTCCCTTCATCTATGCACAAAACATATCGATTCCTATGTGAATAATAAATAAAATCCAGTTAAGAAAAGCGTCTGTCATTCTCTAATCTCTAAATTAAACACTATTAAAAATCATGTAGATTACTTCTTATTATATAAGATATATAAATAAATACTCGATTGACACAACGTCTCATACGATGACTTAACTCAAAGATCACATAAAGCACTTGAGTTCCGTATATCAGACAAAAATATAAAATTGTCATCTTCATATCAGTTGCAAGACATCCACTGCTGGACATAGTCCTCTCTAAGTCATTTCCAATAGGACCGAACGTATGTGGCCTGCGTCCAGCGGGATTCTGCTTTTTTAGTCAGATCGTCTGTCAACGTTGTGGGTCAACGTACTACCCTGCAATTGTCAGTACGTGGTCTCCATTCCAGGATCTTCTGCCTCCATCGTGTATCAGTTCTGCGTGCTAAGTGCCTTGCCCATTGCTACTTCGACTAGTTAATCCGCCGGGCTATATCGGTAACTTTAGTTCTTTTCAGATCTCCTCATTTCTGATTTATTCGCGCAAATGCCTAGCATAGCTCGCTACTTCTCAAATAATTGCGAATAGGACCGGTTGTATAAGGCCTAGGAGGATACTGCAGTTTTTATTAATCTGACCGTATCTGACCTATCCGCTATCAATTCTGTATGCTGTATCCTGCTCACTGCCACTTCAACTTGCTAATCCAGAGGTGTTGTTTTTTTACTCTTTTCTTTCATTCTTTTTTCGATCGCGTTAAGAGACTTGAGAGCTTATTAACTTGTTGGGTTACTATGAGTTGACTAACAAGACCTAGCTAAAGTAGCTGATCCCAAAAACGTTGTTCTACCATATAAAATCAAATTACTTTTAACGCTATTATAAAATAGAGGATAATGGTAAAAGAGTGGAAAAAAATACATATAATAGAATAGGCAAAGATTGTAAAAGATAGATAACAACTTATTCTCAGAAATTTTATCAAAATCAGTTGAGCCAAATATTAGGATGCCATGGAAAGTTCATCCTGGACAAACCCCGTGGTACGAATTTTATATGTATAAAGATGGCCAATATGTTTTTAGGCTTAGTTTTATCTAAATCGGTTCAGTCTTTCATTATTGAGCAACAAAGATCCACCTACTTCATCCACTCCATCAATTTTATCTCATTATACAATTGAAACTGGTGTCATTATCATATCATTCGTAAAACTTCCACTGCTGGACATAAGCCTAAAGAGATTTCCATTAGGAAAAGATCCACCTACTTCATCCAATTCATCAATTTTATTTCATTATACGATTGAAACTGGTGTCATTATCATATCATTCGTAAGACGTCCATTGCTGGACATAAGCCTTAAGACATTTCCATTAGGAAAAGATCCACCTACTTCATCCAATCCATCAATTTTATTTCATTATACGATTGAAACTGGTGTCATTATCATATCATCCGTAAAACGCCCACAGCTGGGCATAAACCTCAAGATATTAGGGCCGTTAGGGCACTTTTAAGGCAATAAACAAGTATATACTTAAAAGTTAAAAATGGAATAATATCGTTATCTTAAGATGGGGATATTTTTATTCCCCTAATGCGATTACCTCATTACTTGAGATCGGGGCGAGAGCGCCATCAGATTAGGCCAAGATATCTATTTAATTCTTGATTCCATAAAATTTTCTCGCACTTCTATCTGCTTCCTTTAGTCGAAATCTTATTTGATAGGTTGCCTTGTGTGTGTAAGTTGGTGAAAGGTACGTCTGCATAGACTAGTTGTCCTATAGTCTGTAGACGTATAAATCACACATCTCACACATTGACCAGACTCTGATATAAGTCGCTGAAAGAACTTTTATTATGGCCATTAGAGAACAAAAGAATGAATATTATACATATTTTACACCAATACAGAAATATTAATGAGGATTGGACAAACAACCCTTGGCGAGCAACATCAGATCACTACCATCTATGTCAACGGGTCCGTTTTCGCTAATATGTCCAAATTTTCCATGGAATTTATAAAATTTGGACACCAAACAGAACAAAATATAAATCGCGAGCATCGATCGAATGCCAGGTGGCCTAATTCATATCTAGATATTCATGAAGTAGATACGTCAGAATCAGCTGTTGTTAACGAGGAATGTAATGTTCTACTGAACCAACTATGAGACGTTTTAAAAAAAGCATTTTTGTTTTGGGGCAAATTTGATTCAAGGTTTTGCCGTCTTTGAAGTAAAATGTAATATAGCATAGTAACAGTAGACGGTTGTTTAAACTTTTACTTTTTTAATGTATTTACGAGAAAAAAGTTAACTTATTTCAGGCTTCAGACAAGACTCGAACCTGCATCTTTTACATGCCGTAGAACTGCTCTACCCTTGTGCCACAGAGACCTTAGCAGACAGTTCCTGCCACTCTTTCAGCTATCAAGTCACTAATAAATTAATCAAGCAATTGAAATTTTCATAATTTGGACGTTTTTAGTCTATATAAGGGCTGCCTGAAAGAAATCGCTTAATTCGATAAGGCCGCCCATTGTCATATTTTTTATTTTGTGTCTCACTGTCTTTGTTTTACTGGCAAACAATAAAATATGATATATTTTTTTGCAGATTTGATATCAGAGTGATATCAAGAATTAAATTAAGTTCAATGTCCTTGACACCCATTTCTCAAACAGGAAATGGTGGCAGCTTAGTATCTAAATCACAAATAAGTATGAAAATGTTGACGCTAAAAAGTGGTTTAAATGTAAGAAAGCAACGTGTAAATATGAGGAAATAATTATACCTATTACGAATTTTATTCACGTAGACTGTAATCACTTTTAACTCGTGGCACTCTAATGACCGATGACTCAATTGACTCGCCTATATAGGTCAAAGTTCAAGCTTAACGTATTCAGGTCTGACTTCACTCGATGAGCGTTAATCTAAGTTTGCTACTGGTTCATGCAGTGATCTGCTAGATTTTAACAGAAGAACTGCAGAGAATACTGCCAAATTGTGTTGAAATTATTTTTGATGAGATTTTTTTAATTAACTCAAGAATCTTGAGAATGGCTGCCGTAACCGCCCGGTAACAGAAAAGTTAGGCAAAAAATGTAAATAGGGTAAACCTAGTAAACTGTAACTGGCCTGTAAAAGTAACTGGCCGCTTAAGAACTTTTTTGACTTTCAGAAAGTCAATGGTGATTTTATACTCATTTATTTAACTTTTTTCTAATTGGTTAGTATAAAGGATATGTCCGACGACATGTTTACGTAGTTTTCAACTATCCAATCCTAGTTGAATAAATAAATTTGCAAAGCCGTTAATGGAAAAGTTTAATTACGAGTAGCGAATGCATAAAATTCTAACCACAGATTGTCACGTTATATCTAAACTCTTTATGATCTCAGAGTCAGCTACTTTAACACTCGACCAAACCTTAATACACGTGTGTTTAACTTAAATATACATTTTACACTCACTCCGACCCTGCAATGCATACAAATCGAAGTGGGTTTACCTTTTCGTATTTACATATAGCTGGATTTGTATTGAAACAAAAAAAAATCTCGCAATCCGAACCCACTAATCCCGCAGGACGCGTGGCCATGACAGCTGACGTGAGGGACATTGCTTCGCTCACAACCAGGGCTGTCAATTGCAGATACTAAAAAAGGATGTAGCACTTTATAGTCGGGCTTGTCGATGAATATAGACTCAGAGAACGGACGACAGATAAAAATAGAAGAATCCAGTGTAATCTTCAACGTGAGGCTTTTCAGGCTATGGTTTTTTTTTTCTAGAAAAACTTTAACTTGGTTTCGGTCGGGACCCAAACCCACACCCTTGCCTTTCGAACAGAACAGACATGTTGAATGTTTCCTTGTGTTATTTTTATGCTTCCTGTATCATTTTTCACTTTCATAAATACTTGAATAGAATATTTTTTATTTGTATGTATATATATATCAGTTTCTTCTTTTATTTATATATATATATATATATATATATATAAATAAAATAAGAAAATGACTGACTGACTGGCATATTAATGCTGACCGACTGACATATCAACGCAGGGTCTAAACAACTAAGGGTTAGAAACTTAAAATGTTGTGCAGGGATTCTTTTTATAACGTAGTGATACTTTTTTAACGCAATACTAAGAAAGGATTTTTGAAAATTAGCTACCTTTAAGGGGTGGTACAAAGTATGAAATTTTGCTGTTATTAAAGTTTTTCGAAAAAATTTTAGGTCATGTAAAATATTTTTTCGCAAATCATCTCTTAAGGGAGTAAAACACACACATACTGATTTTGCACCCTCCGGTTCAAAATTAGTATGTAAATGCTACAACTTAATGAGGGTAAAAGCACGGGGCGCTGTTAGTATATTTATAAATAACATGAACGAAGAAAGCGATTAGGAATAGTGATATAATTATTTTTATAAAATTAAGTTTCGTTGAAAACCTAAGAAAAGTTGAGCATTTTTCTCAGAAAAAAAATATACCTATTATAGCTACGCTTTTTTAGCAACTTTATTTTATCTAACCGTGAGCAACTGTAAATAACCTATAAAGCAAATAAAAATGATATATTAAATAGTGTTTTTTGACAATGTTTTTGGCAAGACGTTAAACGGATTTAAAAATTGTCAAGAAAATTTCAAATGGAAAGAATTTTATCGGAAAGGATATAAAGTCAGCATAACTTACATCGTTTTGTTTCTACTCTCTCGGGTAACTGACAAAGGGAGTGAAGTCTCACGCTGAAGCAGGGATTTTCTGTCTTAAATAAATTTTACCCGCTGCACTATTTCAGTTAGATGCTTAGTTCGCGGTACATCACAGTGGCGACATCTTTTGGTAGTAGTCTAAATTATTATGTAATTGTATTGTTCAAAACGTTGTTTTCATTAATAATTTTTTATTCGACTTTATGGTGGCATAACTCTTTGATAATCTTTATTAAACTATAGAATTAGTGCTGTCCATAGATTTAAGGTTTTTTTTTGTGGAAACGCTTTTCGAGAACGGTAATATAAGTAATGTTGTATTTATGCAAAAATAAATAAATAGATTATAATAAGATCAAAGTGCTTTCTATTAATTTTTTTCAATACAATTTAATATATTCTAATATAGTATGCATTCCGTCTCTTTGTCCGACCCGATTTATTTTTTAAATCTGCTTGCTTTAATTTTGATACTTATAGTATCTTTTCTATTTTTAAAGTTTTAATGGTAATATAAAAATCAGGCAGAGGAAATTATAAGGTATATATGTGCGACTATACTATATGATTAAGTGAAAGTCTATGAAATCAGCGTCTATAGTTAGCTTAGACAGCTTTGCCTGTTCCTCCCCATTGGCAATAAACTTTTGTAATACAAAAGTCGGCGTAAACCAGTCTAGATTGTCATTCTCTCCGCTCCTGTTTATATTGCTCAGGCTTATTAGCTCATTTTCAGTAATCCCGCGAGACGACAAAATGAATCTAGCCTCAAGGCAGAGTGGCTAAATTTGTGATAAAAATAAACTTTTAATTAAAATAATTTGCAGCGTCAGGAGACTAATGATGAAAACTACTAAGAGATAAACTAAATAAACTTCTACATTTTCAAACCCGCTTCATCATTATTATACCAGCCATTGGAAGTCCACTGCTGGACATAAGCCTCTCCAAGAAAGGAGGTTTCTGCCCGTAATTTGTTAAAATGCCCGTTTACCCGTAATTGCTTTCTAGCTATTTGCGCAGCTATCACGACGGGGATACTGCTGCCCATGCCCGCCCTATGCATTTGAGCTGCTCTGTTTTGGATGGATATACCGCCATCTGTTGGTTCTGGTACCTTACTCGCCTCTTGCGACACTTGGTGCAGTCGGAGGTTCTATTCTGCCGGTACCTCACGGCACATCCGTCCATCCGGCACGAAACCGCTTCTCCCTGTAGTTTTTGTATTGGGAAACCTTGTATAGAGGTCGTCTGCGTTGGTACCTCACTTTCATCAATTTCTTCTGCCATAAAGCAATGTACGCATTGCATGCTGAAGGGTGAGAGGCAGTGGGATTGTTGGGCACTGTGTCATAACATATTCAGGTCACAAGGTTGGCAACACGCTGGTGATATCCTTGTGATGATTCATGTGACTAAAGGTTGCGATGTTATTACGTTATCGCATGCTTGTTTGTCGACCTAGTAATTTATACAAAAAATCTAAATACCGTCATGGGACGTCCAATGCACAAAAGCCCATCCAATAGGGATTTTTGTACAAAAATGCCATGTGAGATTGCTTCTGCCTCTTCCCATCTGTCTGTTTTGTTACTGCTGTCGTCTTCTACAATACCTAGTGCGGAAAGAGGTACTATTCTACTCTTCTGATACCCCACGTAAACATATTTTGGAAGATATTCCAATACTATTACGTTGAGTTGAGGTTAACAACTGACGCAATTTTTTGAAAACTGACTTAGATTGTTTTTATTGTTTATGAGGAAGATTATGACCATATTAACTGGCAATGCACGAATTGGGTTAAAGGAAAAATTCTGAAATGTATGAAATAAGTTACTGCTGAGAACCATTATTGTACTATATATCGCACCTCAAGAATGAAACTGCATCAATTAAATGCATTACACAGAATTCTATAAAAGTCACCATTTATTCGCAAAATTAAGCGAAATGTAACGTAATATTGTAATGTTTTTATGATGTAACTTTTTAAAAACAAAAAGTCCGAACAATATGTGTGTGAATCAGGAACACAAATCAGATCTTTTTCATTAATTTTTGAAAAGTAAGATAGATAAATTTACAGTTTGAGTTGTTGTAGTTTTCACCTAGGGGTGCGATTTATTTATAAATATTCGTAGAGTGGCGAAGATCATTGCGTACTTAAATTTGTTCCAAATTATGTTTTATATGCATCCAGCATCTGATTATGTTCAAGATACTATATATAGTTTTTCACAAATACTATAAATATGAAAAAATGCATGAAAGTTGAACACGTGAAAGGATTTACCTATCTAGGAAGTGTTTTTACGAGAAATGGGAAGTGTGAAGAAGATATTGAACGGAGAGTGAAAGCTGTAAATAGTATCAATAGAGATGAAACCAAACATGCGTTTGGTTGTTCATAGAGTTTTGTTGGTTCCAACACTGACATTTGGTTGTAAATTGGGTATGGCAGAAGAAGCAGATAAGTAGAATAAATGCTGATGAAATGAAAGCTTTTCAAATTGTGTACAGTTTGAGAGATAGATTAAATGCAATGCAATCGATTTGGTGTAAAGATGATGTTGTGACAACAATAGAGAAAGGAGTGTTGAGATGGTTTGGGTAGAAAGTATGGATGAAAGTAGAATGACTGCACAAATATATAGAGCAGAAGTAAATGGAAGAGTTGATTTAGCACGACCTAAGCGAACATATCTTGAGGTCTGAGTATTCAGGTCAGAAGTACCGCAAATAAATGAGCGTGTATAAAAAGACTTATGCGAGTAAGGGAAGCGGGATATGTATGCCAAGATATATTTTGTTCAAGATGGGTCATCATTACTTGTATCGACTTCAGAATTTATAACTATATTCAGTATTTTAAATCTATCGACATTAAAATTTGTAGGTTAACTTGAAGTTAAGTCAATTTATTACCCTCGTTATTATATAATCTATCAGAACGTCCACGTGGACATAAATCTCACTTAGACGATATTGAAACGTAGGTAGTAGTTTTCCTATTTTCTTCGCCAAAGGTATATTATGATATTTGTGTTTGTCCTGTGTCTGGGTGTTGAATATATGTACTTGAGTATTGTATTTGTGATTCGTCTATTGTCTAACGTCCGCAGCATAAGTGCTTTGAGCGATTATCATGGAGTCAAGAAAAAGTATAAGATGATAAGTTAAAGTATAAGAGATATAAAATTTAAATAAATGTGACACATTAGTACAAGCAACCCTAGAGCCACACCTCTCGTAATTTGCGTGGATTACTTAATTGAATGAAACTGGAAGCTTTTCGCAGGTACATAGGTATACGTTTGCAGACTATTTCAAAGCTTGTGTTAATTGTCAAATTGTTCGCAATAGTTTAGATCAAAGGGCGTGTAATAATTATCCCTTTTGCGAAAGTTATTAGGTTCAAAAGTGTTGTGCAATTTAAAGGTAAAAAACTAGACCCTTTCATAGATAAGCGATTCAATTCGAAATAGACTTTTTCTCTTCTTTAAGGCAATATATTCAATAAAAGAAATTAGGTTAAAAGAATGTATATTCAGCTTAAGTTTTAAATTAAGGCAATTTTCCGGATTATAAAGTAAGTAAATGAACTTGCTTTTTATCTTGCAGGCAATCCCTTTCCACCCAAAACGAAAAACTGTTATGTCTGTTAGTAACAGTAAAATAGTTGCTTTTGATACACATAAAAGTGTGTACGGTGCATGCAATAACAAAAGTAATAGGAAAATATTAGCCTCCATTAATGTTTGCTTTTGTCAATTTAGACGATCTTACACTGGCTGCGTTTTAAAAATTAACTTTGCTACTTTTAGTTTGGCAATTATTTACATGTAGTTTCTTTATTTATTTTTATTTTATTGAAAAGAATAACAACAGCCTATTTATAATAAAATTTTGAATTTATAATTTATAGGACCAATAAATACTCAATGGGCTAAATGCGTTATTTCAAAAATTAACAATATTAATACAACACAATTTTAAATAGAGAGTTTTAGACAATTCGTTTAATATAAAAGCATTATAATTACCACTAACAATTCAGCGTTATGACTTTCACAGCTAGTTGCATGCATACCTTTTGAGGATAGTAATGAAAAAGGCGAACGATGCATCAAAAAGATATCCTCTGGGAAATCTCCACTGCCGACGGCACCGCGTAAAGCTTCTTCTATTATATTACTAGCAATTGGTCGTGATAATGTAGCTAAATGAATTGCTACCTACAACACTGAAAAGATGGTGTTGACACAAAAAGAGCTAGAAAGGCAAAATTGGCCATTAGTATCGAAGTTTCGGTAGAATATTTGGTTCTGCGTTCCTCTGGAATGGAAAAGATGCAGTTTCGAGCCACGGCTAAACATTGAGACAGGTGTAGGTGTAGGTATTTTATTTTATTAAGCTGTAAGGTACCGGAAGAGTAGAATAGTACATTCCTCTGTAGCAGTTGACGTAAGAGGCGACTAACCCATTTGCAACTGTGTAGCTTACTACGGCGCTACAAAACGCCGCACAGGGCAGGGAAGGGCACCGGCATCTCCATTGCGAAAGCTGCGCTCTGCGATTGCCAACACGCTTGCACAACGCAGCAATTATGGGCGGAAACCTTCTTTCTTGGAGAGGTCTATGTCCAGATATGATGAAAATATTTTATTTTATGACCAATTCGACAAACCAGCATACTTTCCGCGTGATAGTAAGCGTTACTGTAGCTTATAGACGCTCGTTATATTACAAGCATATCTCTAACGCGTTGCCATCTTTGTGAAATGAAGATATTGTGCCACATTACCCAGTAATTTCCCTGCCTCTTCAAGCCGGAACACAACAATGCGAACATTGCTGTGTGGCGGTAGAAATAGGTGGAAGTGAGGTACCATTGCAGACCACCTTCGTATGACGTCTTCCTCATATTTCCAGTAAACATTTAATCATCACCATCATATATCATATCAATTCGTTCAGTATTGGACATAGACTTCCCGAATACACTCGCTGGGTATGTGTGGAGCTGAACTGATATTCATTAAAAATCACGATTATCAATATACCTTGTATTGTATAAAATGAGACAATTGTTTCATTTTATAACGATAATCCATTTTAATACCTATACACTTTACTTAAACTCCATAGATAATCCTTTCAATTCATGCCATTTGGGAGTACGATTTTCCATAACCAAACAATTAGCCTATTCCCAGAGGGTGCTGGCATAGTTATTGACTTGCCACGGAATAGTTTTGTATGGTCACAGGGTTACGTAATGAAGCCGGAAGCTTTGTGATTAAATATTCAGTTGGATTAATGCAATTTGTCTGATGGGAAATTAATTACAATGTTACAGTGACGTATATTTTTATCGTTGTCTGCTAATTGAGGGGTGGCTTTATTTTGACATCTCTTGAATTGTTTCCGTCGGTTTGCGTCACACTTTGTTGAATTTTAAAAAATATATGACATTTGAGACCCTATTCGTCATTGACACTGAAATATGTCACTTAAGGTAAACTTTTCGAGGGGAAGATAAAAATACATATCCTCACGACGGAATTTCTGCTGCTTGTCCCTGCCCTATGCATTTGAACTTCACTGTTTCGGAAGAATATGTCGCTATATGTCGTCTCCACAATAGTAAGTAATAGAATATTATTATATGTAAATGTATTTCGATTATATATTCGTAAAGTATTACGTATTTCGATAAATATATTCTCTAAAACACTACACAGATAGCTGTACATAGCTTATCTACGGAGTAAAACATAGTTTTTCTAAACATCAGAAAAGTCGGCTCCAGCAATTTTGGTCCGTATAAAAGAGATATTCTTCAAGCCCGGCTGGCGTACATGCTGCGATAAACATTCCATAATGTTTATGGATCGCGCTTCTATTTTATTTGAACTTTTTGAACCTTTTACCAAGCAAGGGCCGCTTAATGGCAAAATTGAACCCAGTCGGGCCGCGTAGATGCAAAAGTAAACAAGGGCAGGCCACAATTGTTCATAAATCTAATAAATGCATATTATTTATGAAGTCTGCATTAGAATTTGCTTCTTCGATGCATTTTAAAGAAAGTAAACTAATTAAGATGATGTTTGAGAATCTACCATAGGAACTGTGAAGCATTGATTTGAGGCTGACTCTGAAATAAAGAAATCTAGGAAAGATTTTTGCTTAGACACCAAGTTGTATTTAGTTAAGTCCTCGAGTTGGATTGACATTTTTGCAGAAAAATATAATGTAAATCTAGGTTAGTAGATAGGTAGATAGTAGGTTAGGTTTGGACGTTTTTTTTGCTGTCTTTTCTTCTTGGTATTTTTGTAACTTGTTTTTATTTTTTATTCTTGTTAGGATAACAAAAAAACCCTTTACAAGTAAGATTTTTGAGGATAAAAAAAATTTGCGTCTCATAATATGATTCAAATATGTTTTTGTTGTATCTAGAATAAGACTCAAAGCATATACAAATTTAAAAAATCTTCACAGCTCATCGTCATTTTTGGAACTATAACCTAAAACATATGCCCCCCTAAGAAAGGGGAAATTATGCCCATAATTGTCACGTTGAGCAGGCGTGGTGGTAATCTCAGAGCGTAGCTTCGCGACGGTAATGATGCTGCCCATCCCCGCCCATGTTAAATTTAAGCTACGCAGTTATGGTAGATGTACCGCCATATATAAATTTTGGTATCTCAATCGTCTCTAACGACACCGGTAGGTAAAAGGTTACTTTTGATAGGAAAAGTTGGTAGAAATCTGATATGATAGATTTGTGAAGTCTGATATGTAGCTGAGTGCAATAAAACTTATTTGACTGGTTTCATTTATTTTTGATTTTCATATTTTATTTCATTTATATATAATCAAATGTACAGTTTATATAAATTAGACATGTCTATCTATATGTGAGTTTTATTTCTTAACACACGATAGGCTGAAGCGGAGAATTACCGAAAAAAAATTAAATTTACGAAATAAATTGTTTCTCTGGTGCACGAAAATCTGAATACGTGATTGTTGATATTTTTTTGGTGGGCCGCGTTGGGAAATTTAATTAAATCGCTGAGTGAGCACTTTTGTGTTTATAAAATTCATCATGCCCGGGCAGAAATATGATATTGACGTATTTTGTCATCCCTACTGTCACAAATGAAAGTAGTATTGGTTTTTTAAATCGTATAAGAGATTGATGCGATCCAACAATAATAATTTTGTTAAAATAATCCTGAAATACTTTTAGATTTAAGTTCTTAATTAATTGTGAAGTAAATCTTTTTTTATTTATACTGATTAGGAAATAAATAACTTTAATCTTAGTAAACGTCCACTCACGAGGTGAATAGATCTGACTAAAACCGCAGAATTGCGCTAGACGCAGGCCGCATACAGCGGTCCTATTAAACATCACTTGTAGAGGCTCCATGTCCAGCAGTAGACGTCTTGTGGCTGATATGACTATGATGATAATGAATCTTAGTCCATTGCTGTGATTATAGCAACCTTGTCCGTGATCACATAATAGCACCCCTGAGGAACATTTATTTCGAGAACATTCTGTTCTCCTAAAACCTTACACCCAAACTGTAAAAAGTCGTGCTTGGAAATCGACACTCACATAGTCTCACGTTTATAATATTATTAAAGTCTACTAAAATTTGATTGAATTACGTTAATCCATATTATTTTATATACATTTATATTATTTACATTAGTTACTTCATTCTCTCTGTAACATCACTACATAGTACAAAATAGAGCCTCTTCCCGCTGTTTGTCCCTATGTACATATGCTTATATCATAAAATCTTTAAAACTACGCAACGGATTTTTGTGCTGTTTTGTTAAATAGATAAAGTGTTTCATGACAAAGTTTTATATGTTAAATAATATAGAAGAGAAACATTAATAACTTTAGTGTTTTCTAATGTGATCTCGTAAATAAACACATTTTATTTGCGCTTCCATTGCGAGATAGATCAAAATAATGTACCGCAGTTTCGTATATATCTTAAAAAAGTCCTACAAAAATGTCTGCATCGGTCCATCTTTTAGGTATAACCCACAATTACCTGTACATAGCTGCTGAACACAGGCCTTCCCAAAAGAGCAAGAAATTTTCACCATAATTGTCGAGCTGGGCAAGCGTGTTGGCAATCGCAGAGCACAGCTCATGCGTTCAGGCCCTGCTTTGATGTCAGGCAATCAGCTTTTCCTTTTATATATATAGATAGGAGAGAAACAAAAGAAATACTACACATCGGTCATACCGATTTCTTCTATGTTACTACTATTGTCTCCCTAGTATTATAAAACCCCTTTTTTATCGAAATGGCAGAATATCATTGGATGGCAACTCGTCTTATTGGAAATTCTCTAGGAGAGGCTTATGCCTGCAGATAAGCAGTGAACGTTCTTCGGTTTATATGATAATACTAACCACAAGCTTTGTTGGTTTGATTGTTTAAACCTTTTCTAAGAACCTAGAAACTTACTCGGTGATGTGACGTATATTTTTCAAGTCATAAGGCCGGCGACGCGTTATTCGTCCTTGCCTATAAATAAATGATGGCGCCCATCAATACGCGGACCGCATGTTTGTTTGCCTTCTCAGTAGTTGAAAAAACACAATGGAAATATGTTATCTGTAAAAATTGTTATGTAAAAAAATATTTTTATTATTAGCAGAACTATTAAAATTTACAAGTTTTAACGTCAACGAATAACTTTGATAGTACGAACGAACAACTTCGTTAGTAAAAAATAATCTACAGAATTTACGAGTTACGAAGCTTTTTAAAAAATAACGGGTACTGGGTACAAATAATGAAGTTATAGTCATAAAATAAGTTATTAAAACTGTGCTTTGGAGTGTATCTAATTTTCTCTATGATTTAAAGGTTTGCACAAAAGGCACTTATTTTTGATACTACCCAGACATCGTTAAAAGCCGTGCAATGATCACAAGTCTCGTCTACATACCGAGTTCAGTCATCGTGTTGGCCGTTGCAGGCCCATGTTTATGATAGGCCTCCCCAAGAAAGGGAAAATGTTGTCCTTAATTGCAACGCTGGTCAAGTGTGGTAGCATTAGTAAAGTAACTTTGATGGAGATGTTGCTGTCTATTCCTACCTTATTGCATTTGAGCTACGCTCTTTAGGATGGATATACTGCCACCTGTCGGTTACGGTATTTCAGTGGTATTTTATTATGCCTGGTACAAACAGAGGTACTATGATACTGGTGTATCGCTGGTTCTACTCTACCGGTAGGTTTCTTTTATACCTTTACCGGCCTCGGTAAAGGTTTCTGTTAGACTTATAAAAGCCAATCGTGTCAATGGGGTCAATTAAAACACCACTAAAAAACTGTTTGACATTTAAAGTTATGACGAGTGTATTAGAACTAACAACCATAAACTCCAGAACTTTCAGAATTAAAAAAATCCTCATACAAATACGCACACACACACGCACAAATAAAACTCAATACACACAACACATGCACAGGCAGATAGTTAGAAAATTTATTAAAAACTGCGTAAACACTAACTGCATATAAATAGTTTTTCGGAGCAATTGATACTCCTCAAGGTTCAGGATTCGTCGTAGTCAACTAATAGTAAGACAACCAATTTGCAATCGAATATGCAATTAGAAGACTTGACTGTTTCAATTCAATCCAAGTATTTGCTTAGTTAGATCAGTAGCTGTGAGTATGTGTCACACTTTTGTCAATCAACATCCATTCATCTTTTCTTTTCGGCTAGCGTTTTAGTAGTCCCTAGGCGTTCTTTGCGAATGTGTTTTTTTACATAGTGCCGTGCCCGCATTACAAATATTATTGTCAAATTTGGGATTGACTAAATTGCATTATTTTGAAAATCCATAATAATATGCAAAATGTACGGACGGATAGTCTTGCAATTTGAATGTGGATAGAATAGAAAGTGCATTAAGTGCTATTCCTTATTTTACCTTTTATGCTTTAGAAAAAATACACTAGAAATAGATTAAATTCTTCAAAATAACCATTACAGGATTATGGTTGAATGACACATTGATATTCTAAAATAAAGTACACATTAATCGTCTATTATATGTCCAGTAAATGATAAAAGTGTCTTTACAAAACTTAATTAATTGTGATCAAATTCTACGAAAGGCAAATGAAAAGTTTGAACCATAAAGAAGAGTGTAGACTGCTTTTCACCCCGAAACACTTCCCGCGGGACGCTATTTGTAGTGAAGTCGCGCGAGGAACTGAAAACTGGCTTTCGTCAAATGTAACTGTTTAGTAATAAACTTCTGGGAAAAATGATTTACCATACGCACTGGATAAAAAGTTACTACGGGCGACAGTCTTTGCGTTTTTGCGATTTAGACTTCCATTACGCAGTTGACGGCGGTGTCAATGTCTAATCTTACAACAAAAGCACGATGTACGTTAAGTCGTTTGTCGTGTCGCTCGCCGCCTGCCCTGGCTGATGCGTAAGGCGCTAGGGCATTTTACACCCCAACGTCTATTGTATCAATCAAGGGTTATACGAGCTTTAAAGTGCAATCTTTTATTTGATTACACTTTTTATGTTTACTTTGTTGATGGAGTTAGGATAAGCAATCTGATTTATGTTTCTTG
>JACJUM010004390.1:14366450-14413528 GCA_020976665.1 Heortia vitessoides
ATGCAGGACATGCAGGACATGCAGGACATGCAGGACATGCAGGACATACAGGACATACAGGACATACAGGACATACAAAACATACACGAGTGCAGTCCGCGATATAGTAAGACCTTAGTATGAGGTTTGCCCCAGGTAGTCTTATCTGCTGACATTATGACGGTATTTGTTGCTATAGGGGCAAACATGTATAAGGTCTTCAGATGTCTACAACACCAGGTGTATCATATATGAGATGTCAAAATAGCCTAGGAAAATTTTAAAAGCCTAGTTTTTAAAAATATTCAAATGCGTCTATTTCAAAATACGTGTAAATAACGCTGATCCCACAACGCATTGCGTTTTAATTTTAAAATATAAATGCTGAACTCATAATCTTCAAAATTAATTATTAAAAAGAAATAGAACTTTCTTTTTTTTATAGCCAGTTTAAGTTGAAAGAAATAAAAGAATAAGGTTTCATTTAACGACGTATATCGAGTCTGATTTAATTCCAAAGAAACTATATTACTAATGTAAAGTAAACCGGCCTCTTTGGTTCAGACTTTTAAATTAATTTATTAGCATATACTTCGATTTGAATAATTCCATTGGAGGTTGAAGAATATTTTGTGAGTCCTTTCGAAATCGATCACATTTAGATACAATGAAAAGGCTCTGGCTAGGAAATATTCTAGAAAATGTATGATTCAGTTCAAGTAACAATGTTCGTATTTTTTTTAATAACATTGGAAATTATTGTAGCAGTCATAGAATGTCAATTGCTGGATACCATATTGTAGCGATATATTATAGGCGATTAATGTTCCGTCTTAATAGGTGTCAGGGAGGTACCATTCTATTATTCGGTACCCTACGGTCGAATGTAGGAACACTGGCCAATATTTAATCAATATGCAATATAATATGGCAAGCAGTTATTCAAATCTGTACAATGGTAAGCAGTTATTTAAATCTATAGACGTTTAAAACATCGCAAGAGTTTCATTTGCTCGTTACTGAATCACCAAGCCGTAGAATGTGATTCAGAAGTGTACATTTCCTTCTTTGTCGGATCAGGCGTTGAACTTGGTGACTTCCTCTTAGACATCTCTAGCTTTTTAACGGTTGCGAATAAATGAGTGGTCCAGTTTATTTCCTCTGTTGGTACGGGTATAGCAGGCCCAGCATTAGGTTTGTCAAAAAAATCTTTGACTATATTGTTTAGTAAATATTTTGTGGACAGTTTGTTTGTGATTCTAGGACTACATTAGGGTCACTGCGAATATTAGGAGTTAAAGCGATGAGTGTGGTCGGGTAAATCGTTGCAACACGTAGTATTCGGACAAAGACGATATATTATTAGGGTATTGGACTTGACAGGCTCAATTGCGCAGATGGTAGTGATTATATCTTGTGCGCCATAGGTCGTAAATTCGATACCCGCTCAGGACAAATATTGATATGAAGAATATTTGTATTTTTTCTGAGTGCTATTTATTTGTATTTAAGAAATATATTTGTAATTAATCTATTGACTGATATAAGTAACACAAGTGCTTTAAGTTAGTCTTAGGTTAATAGAGTCAGATATATAAGATGTATGTGTTTTTTTTATCGCATCAAATCGCTCGTACTTGGTTGGGTAACGCTTACGCCTACGTCACTTCTATGTTGTTCAGGCTGGTGCGGGAAGGTGCTTCTTTTTTTATAAACCATGAAGTGGTGTAACGTAAAAGTAATTTATCGATCTTTACCCCAACTACTTCCTCCATTTTGACTAAGACCAGGTTTGACCAAGTCTCGGCACAATGTCGGTCGTCCTTACGCAACATATTTGTGGCATTCGTCGACACGAACCTTAGTCCGCTTTAAACAATGTAGACAATGAGCTTTGCGTATACCCGTACACGATATTTTTAGTGTACCAAAGCGACAAGATTCTTCGCCAGCTACTCTAGCTCCACCTGAACAGATGATACGATCAAATTGTATATTTCAATTGTCATTTTCAATGAATATATTTTTTACTGTGGTGTAAAAAATTATATTGTGACAACAATAGAGGAAATAATATGGGATAGTTTTGGCATGTAAAAATGGTGGGTGAAAGTAGAATGACTGCACTAATATATAGAGCGAAAGTGAATGGAAGAGTTGATATAGGACGACCGAGACGAACATACCTTAACCAGGTAGAAGAGGTATAAAGTAGGGTCTGGGCAAGGAGAACCAAGAAACAAAGGAGCATGTATAAACGGTCTAATGAAAGTAAGGCAGTGAGAGAGGTATGCCATGATCTTACCAAGTGGAGAGCCATAGTCTCTGCCTACCCTGATAGGACACAGACATGATGTATGTTTGTGTGAGTATGTAATTTTCTATAATAACGGGCCTTGTGGCGCACATGGTATTATCCTCTTATGTGCGATAAGAGTCGTGGGATTTACAGGACAATATTTATGTTTGATCTGGAATGTGGTATTTTGCCCATAATTACCGAGCTGGGCAAGCGTGTTGGCAATCGCTGAGTGCAACTTTCGCGAAGGGGATGCTGCTGCCCATCCTGTCCACCCTGTGCATTTGAGTTACACTGTTTCAGATGGATTTACAGTTATCTGTCGGTTTTGGTTCGTTAATCGCCTCTTACGACACCTGGTACAGGGGGAGGTACTATTCTACTCTGCCGGAAGTCACTATACCTCTGATAATTGCCTCCAAATTTCCATCAAACGGATAGGCAAAGTAAAAACTGTAGGCTCAGAATTGCCCACCGAATGGCATTAAACGGAGCTTATTTATGTACGAACTTTGTGCTTGGAACAATAGTCGTGTTTGTTTATCATTACAATAACCCATTATAAGTTTTGATAAGGCTAGTAGCATCTATCATAGCTTACAGACTCTTTGTTCAAGACATTATCAAGTTAAAATCACATTTACCACTCATGTGATCTTCACTTGTTTCACAGATAGATAATCGAGGAATGTTCTAGGTTCGTGATATTTTCTCGATTGAATAGATTTCGAGTCGATTCATTGCCTCGATAGCCGAGATTGGCTTGACCTTATCAGTTGGAGACAAATGTGTTAAGGCGGTCTAGTTTGGTATTTGGGCCGAAGGCTGATTAATTTATCAGGCGTTGGGTCAAGTTCGATGTAATCCTAATGTTGTAGCTGTATCTTCATTTAGCGCTTTCACCACCAATTTGATGTTGTAAGTTGAAGCGATAGGTGGCAGCACTATTTTATGTAGGTAAGTAATATATAATACATTCATACGACATCTTACATTGTCCTGACTGCGAGATAAATGGCTCAAAGCACTTGTGTTACGGATATCAGATAACAAAAGAATTACAAATATAATACTTGGATACATATAAATAGTATCCAGACATAGAACAAATACTAATTCATTATATAAATATTTGCTTTGTGTGGGCATCGAACCCACGACCTTTGGCGCACAAGATAGAATCACTACTATATCTTTAAGATGTGAACTATAATAATAATGAAGATTCGTTTAAAAATACTTTATTGCAGGGATTCCCAATCTTTTAAAGCATGGCGTATTTACATATAAAAAAATAGATCGTTTCAGATTTTTGTACCACTATTCCAGTTGTAACTGCTATAATCTAGATGGAACATAAAACTTGACACTGCTACTGCTATTTACATTAGGGCGAGCTATGCGAGCGTTCAAAATGGTTTATCATTCCTGCGTATATTTATAAAAAATAATTGAAAATAAATAAATTCTTGCGACCTGACCGTTGACCTGACTCCATAATAAGTCGCTGAAAGCACTTGTGCCATAGACATCAGACACTAGAGAAATCACAAATATAATACTTTAAAACATATATTCAACACCCAGACACAGAAAAAACACTAACATTATCGTATAAATATTGGTCCTGGGTGAGGACCGAAACCACGACCTTAGGTGTACAAGATAGGATCTCTATCATCTACGCCATTGGGCCCTCCCATAATATTATCAGTTATGGTTTCGAATAATAATAGAAAAGCGCCTCACGAGGTGCACAAGGTGCAAAAATACTGATATAATGCTAACGTTATATCAGTATTTTTGCACCTTGAAAATTCTTACTATTGTATACTAATATGTCATGGCATCAGGGAATGGAAATGCAATAGAAACTTACCTTCATGTGTCTATTGATATGTAAATCTATTGATTTTATTTGGTTTATAAATAAAATATTTGTAAAGGCCTTCACTGTATATTTAGTAATATTTAACTTCTATTTTCTTTTCATAAAAATAGGTACAGGATTACAGCATTCATGTTTTATTTCGTCATATCATCATCATCAAACCAGCCATTGAAAGTCCACTTCTGGACATAGGCCTCACCAAGAAAGGGAGAATTTTGTCCATAATCTTACATTGTCCTGACTGCAAGATAAATGGCTTAAAGCACTTATGTTACGGATATCAGACAAGAAGAAGACAAGAAGAAGGCAAGAAGACGGATAGAAGACAAGAAAGGGTTGTCTTCTATCCGTCGCGCCGCGCTGGAAAAGCGTGTTGGCAACAAGGATGGCTTTCGCGACAGGGATGCTGCTGCCCATCCCGCCCTGTGCATTTGAGCTGTACTGTTTTTGGATGGATATACCGTCATCTGCCAGTTCTGGTACATTTTGAGGTATTTTTCTACCCTGCCGGCAAATCACAGCATTTTTTTTAGTTGAATGCAATTGTACTATACTCGTATATAATATTAGATGATTTCCTTTTTTGTCATCTTTCGAAAAAAAATTCTTTATTATCATCATATCAGCAGTATGATGACCTAGGTGATTTCCAATAGTACAGGGTGTGTGTGTGGCCTGCGTAATGAGGTTGGGCGTTTTACGCTGCGCTAGCCGGTACGTGATCTTAATTCCAGAATCTTACCGCTCCATTAGCCATCAGGTCTGCGTACTAAGTGCTTCATCCACTGCTACTTCATATATATTATTATTATTAAATAATTACCCAATCATTCCGTAACACGTAACGTGATATTGGCCGTGCTCTGAAATCCGCAATGCGTTGAAAACCGACAATAATCGGATCCTCGATCCCAAAGTTGATTTATATTCCGATGTTTATCATCTCACTGCCAACTCGGTTTGTGAATCCGCTTTATTGGCTGTGAATGGAAGAACACATTATATATAATTATCATTATTCAGATTCCAAGGTTGGTGAAGATCAAGCATGACGTGTAGATACCCCTATAATATTATAAACCTAAATTATATAATAAAGTAAAATAATAATAAATCTTTGAAAATATATTTTAGTTCATAATAGTATATATATTAACAAATTGGCACTAACGGGTCTTCAACCTAGTAGGTCACAAGGTTGACTCTGTTAGAGAGGAAAAGCATAAGGTAACTTAACTGCCTTTTATGGTTTAAGCCGAAACTCAGCAATGCAACCACAGGTGCTTGGCTGTAAAATGTTGTTAAGATTCGAGAAGCTTCCTTAGCATGCGAATTTGGTTGGCAATTTTCTAGGTTTGTTTTAGTATTTTTTATCAAGAAACCCCAATGTGTAATCATCATATCAGCCTTTGGAAGTCCTCTAATGGATATAGGCCTCCCTTAGGAAAGGGGATTTTGCCATAACTGGCAATTCACGACGGGGATGCTACTACCCATCCCCGTTCTGTGTTTTCGGGCCACACTGTTTCGGATGGATATATCGCCATCTGTTGGTTCTGGTACCTTAGTCGCTTCTTACGACACCTGTTAGGGAGGGAGGGAGGTACTATTCTATTCTGCCGGTACCACACGCTAGCTATAATAGCTTTGTTTAATTCCAAAGCTATTACAGCTTTACACAGCAGTTGTTGCCGAGTGCAACGTAAACAACAACTTCACTATTGATAATGGTTCTGAAACAAGAACATAATTTCCGTGGCGCCGTCCCGGGGCAGCACTCCGAAAGCAATTAATTTTAAAACTTGAATCGGGCCCGAAATTACTAAAGCTTGCGGGGTTTCTGAGAAAACATGTATAAATCCGTTTAATTTACCGTGCGTTTTTATTGATTTATATGCAACTTAGATATTGTTTTTTCTTAGATCCGAAATTAAAGAGCAATATCATTTTCAGGAATGACATTTCTTATTTAATTCGTTAAAAGTTTAAATGTGTGCTAATAACGTTTAACGATATTTTCTAACATCTATGCGTTCACGTAGCCGTGGGGTACCGGAGTAGAATAGTACCTTCCGCGGTACTAGGTGTCGTTAGAGGCGATTAAGGTACCAGAACCGACAGATGGCAGTATATCCATCCGATATAGGACAACCTAAATACAGGCTAAGGATGGGCAGCACCCTCACCCCGAAGTTTTGCTCTGCGTTTTCCACCACACCTGCCCAGCGCGACCATATATCGGCAAAAATCTCCCTATCTTGGCGAGGAGTATGTCCAACAGTGGACTTTCTATGGATGATATAATGAAGCGTTCACTTACTAATCAAAAGCTGTTAAAACTACTGTTTAAACATGTGAAGGTTCAAAATGAGCAAAGTTTGATACTAACTTTGTACCCCTAGTTTTACCCCTTTAGGGCCTCCCCAAGTGATATCCAATTTGCTGGGCTGATCGATCGCGCAAATAGACTCTGAGCAGCCCTCTACATAGATTTGCTACTTTACGTTTTGCTAATAAGGCCTACAGTGAGATGTTTATTACCTATGTGTTTCCAAGAAGGATGAGGTTGACGTAACAAAATAGGAAAAACAAGTAATTAAGTACACAGCTGGAACACATTCATGTTTGTTTTCTCTGTCACCGGACACCATAGTCTTAAGTACTGACCTTGCATGACATCTTTCGTTACTGTCGAGATAAAACACTTCCCACAAACTTTCTTATATCATCGAAACTAGGGCATCACATATTAAAGTTTATTTTATAGGCTTTCTTGTGGAAGTAGGTTAATTCTGTCTTATGTAGAAATAGGTTAAAGCTCTGTTTTTATTCTTTCAAATCTTACCAATAAAATATTTCACAACAATATTTTTATCGCGGCGCCTAATTTGTGAATTGATGACCTAAATCGTGAAAGATAAATCAATACATTAAGCTATCCTTTAAACCTAGAGAAGAATCATCTTAAGATCCGTGTGTCGTATTTAAAATAGGTTAAACCAGACACCATAGTTAGACATTATAATTAGCAAACATTTTGCATTAAAACTATTTTTAGACTAGTTGACCCGAGAGACGTCCTGTTTTTACTATGTATGTATATATGAAAAATATATTTCGACTATTGTAAATTGAGGTTTAAACTATCTCTCAAATTGGATCGAACTCTATATATACACAGCAAGAAAAAATATTAAAATCGATTCTGTAGATTCAAAATTTATACCGGACAAACACTTTAACAATTATTATATGTAAAGAATGTATAAATTAAAAAAATAAATTTACTTTAAAAAGCTTGTACAATGTATTGAATAAGAACTAGTGTAAACTTAAAAAACCTTACAATATTATATACGCGAAAATTTGTGAGTGTGGATGTTTGAATCTATGTATGTACGGATATATGAATGTATTAAATGTGTGGATGTCTTTGTATTTCTTTCACGGCGGAATGGCTAAACAGATCTGGATAAAATTTAGCACAAAGATTTATATACCGAAAAAAGTACGGGATAAATAACCAGAAAATATGTTCCCGTGGGATACTTCCAGCTTTAATTTTTTTTTATAAATTGGCACTACATTTTGGACTAGTTTAGCAGTCAGGAAGCGACATAAAATTCTTCTTGGAATAGCAAGAGTTCCTTAGGGATGCGATAAAGGCCTTGCGGGCAAAGTTAGTGACAGATAAATGGTTGTCTGAGAATTTGTGTAATATATTAAGCGAGGCCTGGAGACCCGAAAATATTAAACAGACTTAATTTCAGGCCTTCAAAGGTCAGGTCTTCAAAGCCAACCTGAAAATCTTTTTCTGCTTGTAAAATAAGTTTCGCGCTTCGTTTCGTGCTTTTAATATAACAATAGATTGGATATAACTGGTATGGTTGGACGGTTATAAGTCGATATTAACATTGTGATTAAAAAAGTGTGTATTTGTTACACTTCTTTAGCAGCACCGATGATTTTATTTTTGTAAAATTTTCACCCTAAGAAAGAAACAGGTTTTACTAGAAGTAGACCTCTTACTGAGATCGTCTGCATTAGAACCTCTTTCTCAACTATTTCTAAAGCCAAATAGCAGTGTTCGCATTGCTTTATTCCGTTATCAGTTCGATTTGAAGGGTGAGAGAGTTTTTATTTCTTTTCTTTTATTATAGATACTTATCAAAGAAACCGTAAAAAACTGCCAGAGATACGTCTTGCTATTTTCAGTGTATATAATATATATTCACTGAACATCTCATATATTAACCTGACCCCGTGGTTAGTCGCTTAAAGCTTAAAATACAATTGTATTACGGATGGATCAGACAATAAAGGAATTTAACACCATCGGACCATTTGCGCCATCGGACCCGTCAGTCTCAGACTATAATTTATATGTCTTTTCTAAAATATTGTATATAGTAATATTTAAAAACTCGTAAATAAAAGCCCTTTACTCTAACGTTTCGTAATTTTAAAGGTTTCGTTATATTGAAAGTTACAATCAAACAATAAAACGAAGTTCTTCACGACAATCAAAATCAACTAAAGGAAATAAATAAGTTACTGCCTCGTTAGTAGTGTGACAATGCCTCGCCAAAGTTGAAAGTATCGAGGCAAATAAATGTATTTGGTAATTCAACTACAGTTCAACTTAGTTTTAGTTTACTCCGACAGGTAACAGTTTTCGAAGTTGTTTTACTCGATTAGTCTGTTAGTGATTATTTGTTGATTGTAGATGTTACAAGTATTTTTTTATAAGTTCGTTTGAGGTTGCTGTTTTTTAATAGGAATATCAACTTGAAAAACGTACTTGTAGTAAGCCACGCTATGTTACAGCGCAATCAATATTGTCCTCAAATTTATTTGAGATCTGTATCAATGAATAAAGTAACATCTCCTGATTCCATGATAAATCGCTTAAAGCACTTGTATCACGGACATCAGACTACAGAGGAATCACAAATATCATAATTAAATACAAATTTTTAACATCTAGACACAGGAAAAACACAAATATGATAAATATTTGTCCTGTGTGAGAATCAAACCCTCGACTTTTGGCGCAAAAGATCACTGTTATCTGCGCCATCGGGCCCGTCAAATGCCATAAGCCCAATATTGTTTATAAAGCGCTGTGTATTTAAATTACCTAAAATTCCTAAAAGTAAACATATGATTTTGCTTTGAGAGTGTGATCACTCTGTCCTCGTATGATTCTTCTAGTGACAAGACATGGGTACATTCTACTAATATACACGCGTCCATTTTTGTTTTCATCGGTTTAAATATCTTTAAAAATGGTAGCCCAAAAGAATTCGCAGGTGATACGAATGGTACATTATAATATTACAAATGTAAAAGTTTTATTATCTGGCTGTGATGTAGGACAGATGTAGGCTACTTTTAATCTTGGAATATTTAAACTTAAATGAAATACGTTAGAAATTGTAGTCCACTCTGTCAAAAATAATATAATCATTTTAAAAACGATATGTAATTATATAGCTTTACAAACATATTTTGTTTACATTATCCTTTATTTTATTTAAAAATAGTACACACCAAATCCGTTAAAAAAATCAAATCAGTTAAGAAAATTATGCTATAAATCGTACATAAAAAAACAAACAACAAATTTAATATTTCGCCATTATAATATTCGTTTGGATGAGTTTATTTGATAAATGAGCTATATTATTTGTAGAATTTTATTAGAATTCATTTAGAAAGTTTTGCGTAAAAGAAAAACAAATAACCTCATAGTTTCGAGTTTATTACAATAAGTGTGTTTTTGTAAATTAGTGAAAATATGTTATAAAAAAAATACAAAATAAATACCGTACCTTGAAATTAATTTAAAACTTTTGCCCCTCTTACATTTACAAATAAAGTATGTTTATAAAATAACATAATCCACATCTCATGTCGCTGTGACGAATGGCATAAGCTTGTAATAACCTCCATTTGGCACCACATGGGACGTGGCTTATTATTTTTTAAATGGGAATTACAAATGGAGTTCTTTGATACAAGTTGAAACGAGACTGCCGTCTACGCATTTTGGTTGGTTTATATTCTCTCTAATATTATGACTCCAAGAATTCGGAGGTGAGCATGGTAAACCGGTATGTCACGCCAAGCCGGTACCTCACGGCAATGTATAAATTCCACAGGAATTAAAAGTACGTCTCTATGAGAGATAGTGTAATTCCAAACCCGCACTCCCTATACGGTTACACAACTATATGTATGTAAAATGCTATATTTTTCAAGAAAAATAAATAAATTAAATAGATAAAGCGTAAGTAACAAAAAAACAAGCTTACTTTCGCATTTGTAATATTAGTTAAGATGGGATTTTATCCAATGTGACATGTCCTACTTTATACTATATATTGGTAGACGAGATTAATCCAGCACTAAGTTTTCTCATGAGTTTGTTCGTTTCGCTGTTCCCGTTAAAAGTGCAGTAAAGCCGAGGGAACAGAGTTAGAGCGGTGAATCATTCGCTAGTTCGACCGGCGGAGTTACCGGTCCAAGTGGACGCGGAGTGGTTTACGACTCCATTAGGAGCTAATCTGAAAAAATACCGTTCAGGTCCATCGTCTGGTTGATTTATTTCAGCAACATCTGCGTGAATTGTTGGTTCTTTTCTATTCGAATGGGAAATGCAACAGTATCAAATATTTAATAATTTCTAAGCCTTCATTATTTTAATATTATTATTTTGTGCCAGAGAGGAATAGTAACTCACTCCGTACGAATTCCTTGAACATGTTGAAACCTTCGACATCCTTTATTTTTCCTTTCCTACTGTTTTTTCTCGAAAGAATAGTACCTTTCCTTGCACCAGGTGTCTTAGGAGGCGACTGAGGTGCCAGAACCGACAGATGGCAGCACCATAGCATAGCTCAAATGCGATAGGGCTGGTATAGTTAGTATTTCCGTTTTAAAGCCATGCTCTGGGTTTGCCACCACCGTTTATTAACTATATATTTTATATCTTATATTACAAAAACGAACGTTTGTGTGGATATAGGAATAAAGAATTTTGGCACATTCGATTGACTATCAACATCACCATATTAGCCATAAGACACTGCTGGACATAGGCCTTCCTAAGTAATCTTCAATAGGACCGGTTGTATGCGGCCTGTGTTCAGCGTAATCCTGCAGTTTTAGTCAGATCGTCTATCATGCGGTTAGGCGCTCTACTCTGCGCTTACCGGTACGTGGTCTCCATTCCAGAAACTTACGATTCCATCGACCATCGGTTCTGCGTAACAAATGCCCTGCCCACTACCACTTCAACTTACTAATCCGCCAGACAATGTCGGTAACTTTGGTTCTGTTACGAATCTCCTCATTCCTGATTCGATCACGCAAAGAAACTCCGAGCATTGCCCTCTTCATAGCTCGTTGAGATTGACTATATGCAAGAATAAATCTTGTGTCTCGGTATTTGTGTTCCTATTCCTTCGAAACGGCTTTACCGATTTTATGACATTAATGTGTAGACTAGGTGTGAAAATAGTTTGTAAATTGTATTTATTTCTTTTTTATTGTTAAATCTGTGTTCAATGGAAAAAAATTGGAGTCGGGTCATTTCTCAGTTTATTTATTTTAATATTGAGCTGCGATTGATTTAATTTTTTATTCAAAAAGAGATAAATATGTTTTTTTTTCTTGCAGTATTTATTTAGAAGCCAGATAATGATACTTTTTTATCATCACTTTGCTGGAAAATAGGTTCGTTATATTTCACAAAGGGATTTGAATGTATATATATTGCTTTAAATAAAGTAAATTACATTATTTCTAATGAAATCATGTAATTAAGTGCATTAATATATCTATATACGTTTACTTTGTAATGAAAAAATGTAATTATGAAATGTAAATTAAAAAAAAAATTAATGAAAGAATGAAAAGAAATCCTCTAAAGACAATAAGGTATTGTGTTTATTATAAAATAAAACCCATGTAGTTGTTAGAAGTTAATTAAATTATTTATTTTAGTTAATTAGCTTGCACGAAGCGAGTTTAACTATGTATCTCCCTGAAGTCAAATTTAATTAAGCTCTTGTAATGTTGTTTGTTGCTAGTTTGTATCTAACACGCATGGGTTTATTAACGTATATATTTTAATTAAATACATTTGTAAACTGAAAATTAAACGTGATAAGACGGTTAAAGATTTATTTAGTTTTTAGCCTTCCACCCACGATTTAGCCCGAATGTATTTCACCTTATTAAATTCAATATAAATAAAACATAAAAAAACCAAGCAGTAATTTTACTCCGTAGTAAAAAGAAAGTACTAACAATATGATAATTTAGATGTCATCAAATCTAGCTGACCATCAAAATCTACTATTTCACAATTGAATAATGAATTCACAAGAATTAGCACGGTTTAGCATTCATCATTACAGCCATTGGAAATCCACTGCTGGACATAGGCCTCCCCAAAAAAGAGGGATATTTGCCCATATTTGCCGCGCTGGGCAAGCGTGTTGACAATCACAGAGCGTAACTTTCACAACAAGGATGCTGCTGTACATCCTCACCGTATGAATTGGAGCTACACTGTCTCGGATGGATATACCGCCACCTGTCGGTTTTGGTACCTTAGTCACCTCTTACGACACCTAGTACAGAGGAAGGTACTATTATACACTCTATTCTATTATAAACGTGAAAGTTTGTAATAATATACGGATGATTGTATTCACTGGAGGTAGAACCCATAGAAAATATGGTCTATGTTGCTATCTCTCTCTCACGTATTTTTACGGCCAAATAGCAGTGTTCGCATTACTGTGTTCCGGTCTGAAGTGTGAGAGTGTCAGTGAATTTATTGGGTAATGCGGCATAATATCTTCAAGTCACAAAGTTGGCAACGCGTTATTGATATTCTTGTGATATAACGAGCGTGTATAGGTCTGTATGTAATACCAAAATAACAGCTTATAGGAGGTATTGCTTATACTACATATTACATATTTTCCTTTAAAATAAGCGATTTACACTTTTGTCTGCACTTGTAAACGGCTGGACTAGCTGTCCTCAAGTAATTTAAGCTGCTTTTAAAATGTGTGATTGGAATAGGAACTACGTGGGTGAAACCACAGGACGCTGCTAGTTTGTAATAATTACACTTAACCAGTGAATCCATTTAGCTTTCATTTCGCATAAGGATAGTTCGAATTCTCGGAAGGAAAAGAGGGAAGGAAATGATTATTACGAAAGCTTCCTCAAAAGGCTGGACAAAAGATAATGTTCAATATAAAATTAATAAGCCTCAGAAAAAACATTATTAAAGATAAATAATACTGAAAGATTAGAACATCTTTCTTTGTGCTAGGTATCGTAAAAGGCGACTAAGTTACTTGAACCGAAAGATGGCGGTCTACTCGTACCTATTTGAAACAACATAGAGAATAGATCCAAGAATAGTGTGAGAAAAGATCGAGGTGAGGTAAAAGATTATATTGTGTGACAACAATAGAGAAAGGAATGTTGAGATAGTTTGGACATGTAGAAGTGTAGAAGTAATGGATAAATGTAGGATGTCTGCAGAGATATATGAAAAGATGATATAGGACAACCGTCTACCATGCAGCATGAGGAAGCATCGTATAACCACGTGCTGCCCTCTGTCCACTCTACAATGTTCGGCTGGAGGGTCGCCACAGTGCGACGACGCCATTCGGGGACTTCACCTGGGACTACGATTAGCCATAAAAGATTGGCGGGCGGCATATCTCCACCCACGGACATCTTTGAGCGCTGGCCGACTGCCACTATGATGGTGTGCCGATATACTTCGGCAAGCACTTTCACCTATGAAGGGGTTCCATCCGCGTATGGCCCTGACCACCACAATGTGTTGGGCCCTGAAGAGAAAGAGCCTGATGCGGACAGGCAAAGCATTTACACAAGTGCTCCATACAATGCCATGCTAGTTCCGGATCACTTTGAAATGGTATAGGACAATCTAACCAGATAGAAGATGTATTAAAGAAGGGTGAGGTCAAGAGTACTAAGAATAAACGAGCCTATATGAAAAGACTGAAGCGAGTAAGGTAAACGAGAGAGGTATGGCAAGATCGTAGGCGTATCAAGTGGAGATCCATAGACTCTGGACTCAGCGTAGTCCCCAATAGGGCACAGGCGTGATATATGTAGTTAAGTCAATATTTTTGATGTAAATAATAAAATGTTTTATTTATTATTTGTGAAGGTAGGATATTTGCGTCATAACAGCGATTAATTAAAACTAAAAATTAAGAAAGAAAACTAAGAAAGAGAAAAAAGAACCATCGAAAACGACCTCAACGGTATTAGGTCTCACTTTTTTCTATTATTGCTTACAAAGGGGCCCCAAACAAAGCAAAAAGTTCACTTTGACGTCCGCTTTGTGAAAGTTACTAACGATGTCACTCGACTCCCGCGAAATCCTCGTAACAGGGTTGGCGCGCAAATTGAGTTTTATGGACAGACGGACCGACACAGATTGAACTTTGGAAAGGCCATTGATCCGGTTTTGATCGGATTCCGTTTTTTTAAACATGTAAGGGATTACCTTTTATCTGTTCCGCATACCGCATGGGTTATTGCATAGTTACGTCAATTGTGGGTACAGCGCGACTGTACGAAGTTAGGTACCCGTGTTTAATATTTTTATTTCTTTGATAGTTAATACACGGATTAACTTGGAGAAGACACGTGTAAGATTTATAAAAGTAAAATAGTAGATAAGTTAAATAGTACCGAGTAGACGTTTGAAACCGGAACCTATATGTGGCGTTGTACCCATCCAAAATATAATAGTTCAGATACAACAGAATGGGGATCGACAGCAGAAGTCTTATCGCCTATGATCATTACTAGCTTCCCCAGTATAGCAAAGGGAAAATATCCCCCTTTTCTTGGCGTGGGTGATATTGATAGCTATTCAATACATTTTATTTCAGTTATTCATACCTGACGGAATCAATGCTATATATCAGCCATTGGAAATCCCTTGCTGAATATAGGTCTCCCCGAGAAATGGGGATTTATGCCCAAATTTGCTGCTTTGGGCAAGATTGTTGGGAATCGCATTTCCGATGGGGATGCTGCAGCCCATCCCCGCCCTATGTATGCGAGCCACACTGATTTGGATGGAACCGACACATAACATGTCGGTTCTGGTATCTTAGTTGCGTCTTACGACACCCGATAAAGAGGAGGTACTATTATACTCTGCTGGTACCTCACAGACACACAATGACTGTTTATTTTATATTTGTATAATATTAATAATCCCTCTGTTATGCATAAGTAAAATAAGTCAAGTCATTGTGTATGATGTTGTGTTATTTTATAATTTATGCCTGTTTCGAGCATTCAAGCGTAAGTTTATTGTTATTGTATTTATATCTATATACATATTATAGTACCATCGACAATTGTACAGTAGGTATAGCGGAATTGTTGGGATTATAAAAATACGTTTTTTTTAGGGTTTTATGTTGATAATATAATTGAAACGGATTCAAATTGGAAGAAGCATTGTTAAGGTTTGATCGGGTTTTTTTTGGGATTAAACCTTTTATGTGTTGGAAATTCATACATTGTTTTAATTTGATCATTTTAAAAGAATGATGAAATGTTTTTATTTACTGGTTAGCGTTAGAAATACATTAATTATTTATATTCTTAAAAAGCAAAGATTTGTATGGTAGTATATTTTATTGAAAGTTTTACTAGGGAATAAATAAACTTTATTTTATGAAGGTGATTTACTTAACGGACCTAAATTGACGCGCCCGATGGTTTAATCGCTACCCAAAACAATTTTTTTATATATGTATTATGTGTCTAGGAGTTTATTATATATATTAAAGTACTATATTTGTAATTTCTCTGTTGACTGACATCCGTAACATATGTGTTTCAAACAACTTATCTCGGAGTCAGCGTATGAGATGTCGATGTAAATTTGTTATTATTTTAGACCGCTTTTTTCTAGATATGTCTTTATCCATTGTCAAACTTTAGTCCAAGGTTTAGTTCAGACAATATGTCACTATTTGTAATATTTTTAATATTATTTGTAATTTATTAATGTTATTATGAGTTAGGTGTTATAGATAATTTATCTAAATATCCTAATTTTACTAGAAGCAGACTCTACAGAAACGTCGTTAGCATTGATATCTCACTCTCGTTTTCTACCGCCAACCTGTCTGTGGTCGCATTGCTGTGTCCCGGTTAAAGTGCAAGCGAGGCAGTGAACTTACAGTGTAATGCGACATAAAATATACAAGTCACAAAATTGGCAACGTGTTATCAAGTTTCTATAAGCTATGACACGTTAGCTTGTTTTCACTCAGTCGTAGAAAATCAATTGATATTATTGGGTTGCACTAATTATAAACATTTAGTGATTGAGAGTCGCCAGCCCTAATATATGAGAGACCAAATGACAGGCAAACTTAAACCGTCAGCTGGTTTTATAACAAAAGAGATTTGCCGAGTTTTATGGGATGAAAACTTTTTTCAATGCAATCAGTCCCTAAGAAAATCGTTTAGCCTAATCTTATACGATTTGACAAATACAAAAAAAGGTTTCTGTGCCTAAGCTATTGGCAAGTCTCGGCCTTGGACGTGTGTACATTTGTTTAGTTTAGTAGGTTAGTAAGTTTTTGTCTAATAAAATATAATCTATATATAACCTTTCTCTAAAAATGAGCTATTTAACAATAAAAGAATTATCCATATCGGACCAATAGTTTCTAAGATTGACGCGTTTAATCAACTAAAGATTTCTCTATCTTTATAATGTTTACATGTAAAAGTTTCGTGTCAGCCGTTTGTTCGGGATAAACTTCTAGACTACTAAATCGATTTTATTTATTGTTTTCTTACTGTGCATATAATGTATAATTCTTTAATAGGAATAACTGTCCGTAACAATTACGTATGGAGTAATTACAATAGATTTAATATTTTTATACTTTACAACACAATTGTATTCTAAAGTAAACAAAGTGATAAAACATGTAATTATATTTTAAAGCGAAATGACTGTTATATTTTTTTATCATAAGGTGTTTTTTTATATTGATAATCAAATCAGCAAACAAGGTTGGCTTAGTAGTAAACGTGACCGCAGCCTAAGGACGCTTGTGTCATCGCAATGATATCGCTAGCGTCTTGCTAATCATCTGAACTGAAGATACTACACCACATTTACCCAGTAGTTCCACTGCCTCTCTCACCTTTCAAACCGGAAGACAGTAATGCGAATACTGCTATTTAGGGGTAGAGGTGAGACTGGTATTAAAGCAGGCGACTTTTATATAAGGCCTACCTCATGAAATTAGGTATTTTGGCTTTTGTATCCGAAAAAATATGCTACTATACGTACAGTTTAAAAATCATTATCATCGTCATATCAGCCGCAGGATATTTACTGCAGGACACAGGCCTCTTCAAGTGATTACCAAAAGAACCGGTTTTACTCGTATTCTTGGTCAGATCGTCAGTCTGGGTGGACGCTCTTCGCTGCGCTTGCTGGTACGTGGTCTACATTCCAGAACCTAACGACTCCATCATCCATCGATTCTTTGCTACGTGCCATGCCCACTGCAACTTCAATTTGCTACTCGCGCACACACTGCATTTGTTTCTTTATAGATTTCCTTTTTTTTATTCAACATTCAATTCAGTTACAAAAGACTCCGAGTAATGCCCTCTTCATACCTCATTAAGATATTTTGAGTTGGCTTTTTAAATTGAATTTTGATAAGGCTAAAAGTTAGATACCACCTTTTTCTGATATAAGTAATCACTGAGGTATGTCGGATAAAAAATCATTATTACAACCGTTGGTCGGCCATTTTGAACTCAAGGCTCCATAGAATATGACCTTTTAAAATTGCATGTAAGATTCGTATCCAGCGCAAGCCCCAATAAAGATTATTCGTGTCAAATTACAGTTTTGTACTCAAAAGAAGTATTAGTTTGATAAGCTGAACCGCATTTTCTACCCAGTAAACAATAACTGAGGTAATCTTATTTGCGAACTTTCGGAAATCGGAATATTCCAGAACAGATTTATTACGCACCCGGGACTCGTTCTAAATAAAATATAGCCTATATGAGGTTTTGATGTATAAGCAAAATTATTGTTATTTTTCATAGAAGTCAATTGGAAGTTAATTAGAATTGTGTTTGACTGCCTGTTTACGCAAACCGGTGGCGGTGATAATGATCCAATATCGTTATAGAGCTTGTTTTTAATGGCTTTAAAACGCGTTGTTTATCTTTAATTAATATTTTCCGACGTTTAGTTTCCGTAAAGTAATTAAAACGTCAAAAATTTTCAACAACGTTTTTAACATTGACACAAGGTGTATCAGTTTTTGACAATTACGAACTTTGCATTTATGTTTATGTTATTAATTTTATAAGTTTGCATTCACATCGAAACAGTAGGTCCAAATATCAGTTAATGTTTAATAGAAATAACAATTCTGTTTTCGATTCTTGTGTTGTTTGATCCCTATAACACAAGACAAGTGCATTAAGTGACTTATTTTGGAGTCGGATTAATATGAACTGTTGTGTTAATAACTTAATAATTTATTTCTATGCCTTACAATGCTGGGAATGAAGAGGGGAAACTATCTCTTGATCAGGCAGGACTCAATCAGGCAGGACTCTTCCCTTTAGGAGTCCTGATTAGTCCCTGACTCTGGAAACAAGTTATTTAATAATAATAAATTACCACAACATCTCATACATATACCCGAGTCCGTGGTAAGTCGCTTTTGTTACGGACGCCAGACAATAGAGGATTCACAAATATCATATAAATATATGCTCTGGGTGGTAATCGAACCCACGACTCCTGGCGCACAAGATAGAATCAATACCATCTGCGATGTAGGTCCATCAAAATTATATTTTCGATTATAAATAATTATTAACATAAGATTTTGCCTATAGTAATTACTCTTGCCGGCAGTATTATTGATACCTCGTAGGAACCTGTACAGCCATATTGGATTTTCATATAATGCTTACGGGGTATCCATGTCACTGCTGGTGATACTACATGTGTTTACTTTGCACATTTATGCCGTGACAGCTTAAATATTAGACAATACTGTCATCTGTATTTTCAAATAGGTCAATTATTGCATTCTTTCTGTTCTGTTTTAGCTAGCTGTTCTAAAAAACTAAAATTGTCCATTTTTCTATCCTTAAACTAATAAAATAAGTCTACTCTGTTGATCCTAGTCATTAAGTCTAGTCAAAATGACCAGACAGCTAATCAATACAGCTAAGTTAGTTATTTAGACTGCTGATGTGTGGATAAAATGAATAAAAAAATAAAGTAAGGTACGAAATAACATAACCTTTTCTCATAGCATATGATTCTGTGGAGCGTTGAAGTCGAAATTTGCGTCGATTTCTTGTGGAAATCGTTTATTGTGTCGCGCCGTTTTCACGGGTCAGTGGAAGGATGAATAATTGAATATAGATGTACATACATTATTTACAATCACGTCACATGAGCGGTCGTGTGTCGAACGAGAATTGAAACACTTACAAAATAGCTTCAAACACTTTACATATGCTACGCGTCTTTCGGTTCAAAATATGTTTTATTCAATGGCTCTTATACAAGCACTTGTGAATAATCAAAAGGCTCACAAATTATATCACGCTTTCAAGTGGAAACCTACCTTCGTTCTAGAAAGATTTCAGTACGAAGTCTATACATAAATATAGTCTTTGTATATTTTAGTATATACAATATTACAAGTTTGGATGTATTCTGCGTATTAAATACACCTATACATTCTCTAGGTTTAAGTCAAATGCGTGAGGTACCGGCAGATTAGAACAGTACCTCCTTCTGTACCAGGTGCCGTAAGAGGCGACTGCGGAATCCGACAGATGGCGGTATATCAAACACGGTATATCCGAAACAGTGTAACTCAAATCTTAAATGCACAGATAGGGTAGGGATGGGCAGCATCGCGAAAGCTGCGCTCTACGATTGCCAATACACTTTCTTACCGCGGCAATTTTGGGTAAAGTTTCCTATTTCTTGGGGCGGTTTATATCCACCAGTGGACTTCAATAGCTGACATGATGATGAGTTTAATTCGTTGTAAGACTTTTTGATAAAAAAAAAATATTTTTACAATTATTAATAATCATGTTACGGTGTACGGTTTATTTAGGAGATGAACTATTTTACAAAACTAGGCAGTTATTTTAGATTTTGTATCACTATTTTTAGTATTGTTTGCTTGGAAATATTTCCAAGGGTTGTAAAAATGTCGTAAATATATTTTAATGATATATCCTGAAAAGTCCGAAGTTGAAACTGTCACCGACAGACCATTTAATGACACTGTGGGCCCGAGTAAAGAAATATTGGATAGTATTATCGAGCATCAGATGCCGCTGATTTCACATAATAACTAATTATTTAGATGTAGGAAAACATTGTTTTTTGGCCAGTCGACAAATAAAATTTGCGTGATAATAAATGCGCCTACGCAGCCTATTGATGATATTAAAAGGATGTTAACGCACTATTGATATCACCAAAATATCACTAGTGTGTTGCCAACATTGTGACTTCAAGATATTATGTCACATTACCACTAGTTTCACCTCTCTCACCTTTCAAACCCGAATACTAATTCAATGCTGGCGACCTGTGTATGAGGTCTACCTTCTGCTTTCCTAATACAGTATTCCTTTGTAACCAGAACTTAGAAACGAATGTATCTAAATTGGGTTGCCTGGCGGAACTTCTGAAACGGTAAGGGTATGCTAATATTGAGACTAAGAAAGTGGACGGAATATGTTAATAGCCTAACCACTTTCAGAATTGATTCCTCTTCATTTATTAGTACGATCCTACAATTATAAAGTCAAGTCAATCGGCCGTGTCTGGTTGACCACGATAAACTTAAAACGGAATATATATAGATAATAAGATATTATATTAGATTAAAAATCAAATGCACTGGCTTAAGTCCAGGAGTACACATCTCGTGGCTGATACGATGATCTATCGAATCGACGGAGTGCATTACGCAGGTTTAGGTGTACAATTTCTCAATTGTATTAATTTTCAGAGGTAGCGTGACTGTGGAAGATATAAAAAAATATCAAGCTACGCAAACCTTTATAGCAGATACGAGGCGAGGTATTCCTGAGATTGCGTAAAGTCTATGAAGGCAGTAGAATGATGCCGGACAGATAGATGGCAGTTTATGTATCCAAAATGGCGTAGCTTTAATGGAACAACAGTGTAGCATAACCGAAACCGATTGGATGTTAGTTGAATGGTAATGATTATTGCAAATCTCTTCGACCAATTCTTCTCACTCATTCACGCCAGAACGACTAAATGCCAGAACGATTATTGATAGTCTAAAATAAAACATAAGCTACTTTTTATCTCGGAAACGTGTTTTTATGGGGTAGATAATAATAAAATAATAAACTCCCACAACATCCCATACATTGACCTGACTCCGTGGTAAGTCCCCTGAAGCAGTTGTGTTACGGACGTGAGACAACAGATATACTACTTAAATACAATTTTTTAACAGACAGACACTAGACACAAATATCATCATATAAATATTTGCTCTGGGTGGTATTCGAACCCACGAACTTTAGCGTACAAGATAGGATCTCTACTATCTGCGCAATCGGGGCCGACTTGATCTGGCTTAAAATTTTCTCTATAGAATTGGTACGGTATTTTGCTCAGTTTAGCTAATAGTGTCATTTCGAAATATACCTTAGTCATCTTTTTGCGAAAGTACTTAATCACTTTTTAGCTATAAAAACAGGAAAACATCGTTGTTTGTCGACGTAAACAGCGTGATATGTGATATAGACCATAACAGACAGTTAAGTGGGGCAGACTGTAACGTGTTTATTAGTTATTTTATGGCACGTTGACAGCAATTGAGTCATATCTCAATCCACACGTCCGCGATTGGATTGAGTTTGATTTGCGATATTTGTTGGCGGTGACTGTATTAAAATTTGCAATCTGTTGTGCGATGAGTTGCGTGATATATACTGGTATATTTTATTAATCACAATATATTTCAAATTTACATTCCTCGTAACGACTGGTGAATGCCAACGATAAACTTTGAAGGACTAAACAAATTTTTACACGGTCTTTATCAATGGTGATGCAGATGTTTTTTTTAAATATAATCAATTCAAATAAATAAAATTAAAGTGTCTTCTTGTAATATTAAAATGTTTTTTACTAAATTCATATGGATGTATACACGGTTCAAAATATTAATAATAAATATTTTTTATGTCTGCCTGTCTGTTGTTTGCTTGGAGTAATCTCTAAAACCTTTTGAAATGGAATTATCACTGGCAAATAACTGATATAATAAGGGGTAACATAGGCTTTATAACATCATGCTATAACTAACAAAAACGGAGCATCAATTAAAGATTTACGTTAAATTTACATTCTAAGAGCTTTCGTTGTGTGCGCTGAGTAAACGGTTGCAGATACAGAAAAATAGTGTAAAAACACGGTTTTAGTCGCGGTGCCCGCGAGAAATCTAGAATAGAAAATAGAAAAGAAAGAAACTAGAAATCAAAATTTCATGCATACTCTGATTTATCTGACATATATAATTATTGTTTAACGTCTAGCAATAAATAAAAAAACAATAAATTCACAAACATACCAAACATTACCTCGACTCCGAAATATGTCATTTATAGCACTAGCAATACGGATATCAAGGGAGTTAACAAACATAACACTTAACTATAAAATTATATTTAACACCCACACATAAAATAAACGAAAATGTTCATCACATAAATTCTAGTGCCGCCTTGAGATTGAACCTACGATATTTGGAGTAAGACGAGAACTCTACCGAATGCGCCAACAAGCCCGTTAAAGGAAAAAATCATGTGGCTCGGACGCATTACCCAAAGCGAAGGGAGCGCGAGTCGTTATTTATACATACGAGTACATAATGACTTAATGAGGTGAGGCTAAACATGAGTCTGCTGTGGAGGTCAAACTTTACCTTACTATATATATTTAGTGCATATCTTAGCTTCAAAGGCGATTTGCCTTTGTTCACACAACATCTAACGCTTAAAGTACTTGCGTACATCAAACAACAGAGGAATCATAAATTGAATCATCACAATCATCGTCATAGCAGCCACAAAAAGTCAACTTCTGGACTTAAGCCCCTCTTAGCCAGAAAGGGGGGTCGCTGGGAAAGCGTGCTGGCAATCGCAGCGCACAGAATTAGTGCTGCTGCTCATCTCCGATCTGTGTATTTGAGCTACACTGTTTCGAATGGATATATCTTTTGTTACTGGTACCGTAGCCGTCTCTTTCGACTTCTGGTTGAGGTTGAGTAGTAAATACATATATTTAACATCCAGACACAGATAAAATACATAAACTTATAATATATTTGTTTGTCCTGATCAAACTCACCACAGTGATTCTATTCCTTAGACTCTTTGCGCACGAGATAAGAATACTTCTGAAAGCGTCATCGAGCCCGTCAAAGTAAAATTGTAGTTGGCAAGTTAGAAAGGAAAATGACTGCATAAATACATAGTGAATAGATGAGTTGGTTTTGGACGATCACCTACAATTTTTTTTACACTAAATACAATTGACCTTGAAGGCATTGAAGAATAACTTTACATATTTCCGCCCACATCTTTGTATTCGAAGATTTATTTCGGGAAGAGAGCCATAACATTCTCTGACAACTAAACTGTGCAAACAATGGTACCGAATCTTTAGAAAAAAAAATCTATTCCCACGGGAACATGAGAACTTTCCAGAGAGTAGCTTATATGATCTTACAGATTTTCTATAATCATTGCCATATTTCATACAGATCTGTTCAGCCGTTCCAATATGAAAGAGTAACAAATATCCATCAATAAAAACTTTCGCGTTCATAAATTAGTTGGATTGTACTGGTAAAGTTTAATTATATATACAACTAGCGGTATCTATATCATTTCATACAGCGTTATTGGGGTTAAAGTAAAATACTTTCTCCTATTCTCGTTGTTTCTCGAAGAATAAATAGCCTCATTCAGATATTCAGTTTTAGCTTTTCAGTAGCAATTATAACTCTTCATATTAAGTAGTATAATTGCAACAAATCTGCGAAGTGTCTCCAGGCTGCCAAGAAAGCCAGCTGTAGATAATTACTCTGGAAGATAACATTCTTGGTTCAAGTTTTTAGTCGTGTAAAATTAATTATGATCAAAGCAATATTTATCGTGGTTAGAAGAAGAACTGTCAAGACGTGAAGATAATTTATATGAAAATCTACATTTGTAGACGTTTGTAGGCTTTTCACTGGTTTCCTGATCAAAGCAGCCATAGAATATCCACTGCTGCATAAACGGCTTACTGAGAAAACGGTACTTCTGCCCATAACGGAGAGCGTAGCATCACGATGGGAATGAATCAGTCAATCTGCGACCAATGCATGCGATTTTTCGGGTATACCACCATCTCTCGGTTCCGGTATCACAGTCACCGCTATACAATATGAGGTACTGTTAGTACTTACTACTCTACCAGTACCCGACGACTTCTAGGTTATTTGAAAAAGAACTATAGAATTTGCTGTTGTCATGTTCTATTTTCGTATGTCTTTGAAACGAGTTCAATAGTGAATAAGATTAAATAAATTTCCAAATAAATCGCATAATATCAAAGGCGATTTTAAAATGGAAGTAAAAAGTTGTGAAAAATATACTAGTGCTCCAGTATATTTTTCACATTACGCCGCATATATATAATTTGTTGAAAATTTTCGTCCAATATATTTCGAATACACACACTCAGACAAACAAATTAATATTCATATAAATATTGTTCTGTTCTGAGAATCAAACCCTAGCCTTTGGGCGTACAATACAGGGCATTATCGAAGTGCACGGAATCTGTTATACGTAATTAGAGAGACATGACATTCCAAGCCTTAGAAAAAGATTTACATCATAAGGCCTGCTCGAAAAATTTCAAATATAAATAAATGAGTGAAATCAGTTCATGAAGGTTCCTTAGGATATTTTGGAGTTTCATTTGACATATTTTATTGTAAACGACTTCCGTATTCAACATAATTATGTCATAAATATTTTTTTATTAAAATAAATCATCATATTTCTGACTTGGACATGTTGTGTACAATAAAATATACAGAGTGTTTCCTGTTTTGTAACACTTCAGTTATGACACGAAACATGTTTACGGAAACGCTGAATTTTATAACCAGATATATGTTGACACGTTCATAAAAATCCCACTTCCAAATAGGACTTCGTCGATGAAGTCCGGCTTCTTTAAAATAGATTCCTTCTTCAAAATATTATTTTATGATATAAAAATCTTTTTATTTGTCGGTCGGTAATCAGACGAGTAAATATAAGTTCAACAAATATTTATATTCTTTATGGTAATTTCTGAGATTTAACACCAAACTCCCATTGCCTCTAAGGCCTAACCTCGAATGTAATATTCTTGTATTTACTTGAAAAATGACCTATTATGAATCATGAATGCTCCGGGGTCGAAAGGAAAAAATTACAAAGACTTTTGGTGGCCAATTAAGGAAGAGCTCCGCTCTCAAGTTAAATTACAAGAAGTGCCAGTAATTTGTCATATTTCCATTAAATGCCAGGGCTCTTTTGAAACTGGGAGACCATCACCATTATCCGCGTGCGTAATCCATGTACTCATTAAATTAATTTTACTTATGTAATTCTTGAGTGATCAAGTTTTTTAACACAGGACTCCTTATGTTTGAGAGGATCGAGCAGGAAATATCAAGCGCGTTTTATATGTCTGGAAAGGCTACTTTTTTCGTTTTGACGGACCCGATGGCGCAATTGGTAGTATCTCTATCTTGGGCACTACCCGCGCTCAGGACTTACATTTCTGTGATGAATATGTGTGGTTGTTTTGTGTCAGGGTGGTAACACTCTCATATGTATGTAAACTATATAAATATATGTGTATGTAGACCCAGCAGCAACCCAGAAAATTAGCAGCATGATGAGCGTGTTTGATACTGACTTCAAAAATACAAATACGGAAAATGTAAAGTTCAGTTGCAGGTATTTTCTGTCACTTAACTTCGACTGCATGAAGAATGAGTAGGCTATAAAAGGATTTTTGAGAAATAGACAACGCGCTCAAAGACTAATGTCTAGAAGAGAGAATGATCGTACCATAGGATTCGTTTTTTAAAAAAGTGTTCATATCAATAGAAATTCTCATCTGAACTTTATGTCAATACAATATTGTCATTATACTACTTTTGCATTAATAAATCTAGGTAATGCGGACATGTTCTTAGACGTCAGCGTCTGAGACGAGGATAATTAATCTTGGGACAGGGCCGTACATTATTTAACTGCAACAAGAAGGTTTTTAATCATCTAGGTTCAATTTCTAGTTCTAGAAACAGTTAGAATTCGGTCACTATAATTGATTCACGCGTGTTAAGTGAAACATGAATTCACTATCATTATTTTATTTTTTAATTAATAATACAATAATACTTATTGCATTGTTATAATAAATAAATAATTTAATCCACACGACATATAATATGTTGAACTGACTCCAAGATAAGTAGATTGAAGCACTTGTGTTCGGATATCAGACAATAGAGGAATCATAAATATAATATTTAGATACATATAAATTACACCAAGACACAGAACAACAACAAATATTCATTATTCAAATATTGAGTCAGGGTGGGGATCGAACTCATGACCTTTGGCGCTCAAGATAGGATCACTACCATCTGCGTCATCGGGCTCTTCAATCATCAGCAAGTAAGGAGTATTGATCACTGTCCGGCATGGGCCTCCCCGAGAGATTTCTTAATAATAATGTTAGATGTGATGACAATCTAGTTAATGTAACTTAGCAACAGAAATGCTGCAGCTCATGTACCCATATACATGTGCTATGTATATGGGTACATGAGCTGCAGCATTTCTGTTAGGCTGTTTCAGGGTTAAGCTGTTTTAGGGTTAAGCTGTTTTAATTATATTTCTAACCATTGCATATCTAGTTACTATATTATTACATCGCTGATTCTCGCTGAAATTATGGAGACACGGATACTGTTACCTCCTTACTTAATAAGTAAAGGTAAGCCTGGCAAGTGGAAATGAGGACATATTAAGAAGATCGGATTTAAGACAACTTGAGATATATACATATATGTAAATGTATCTCTGCAATCTCACTTTCGCTTATATTGGATTACTAAGATAGAATTACATGTATATTTAATATGAGACTTCATACAAACGGTCGTCTACTGGCGGTTTGAAGGGTGAGAGAGACAGTAGAATGATTGGGTCATGTGTCGTAATATCTTCAGGTTTCAAGCTTAACAATGATTTTAGTTTAATTGTTTATCAACAAACAAGTATACAGTTTTTAATATCACAAGAATATCACTAGCACGTTGCCAATCTTGTGCCTTGAAGATATCGTGTTAACCTGATCTAATTAAAAAAATTGAGATTGAATACACTTTTACATTTTAAACTAAACTTTTTAAGGAGCAAGTGTTAGACTTGCAAAATGTAATGCTGACTGTCGACGACATTAAAACAATACAAATTAGGCTTTCTCTCTGAGGAATCAGGTCGACCCCCATTAGCGAGAAGTAATAACAGCACAGTTCTGATTTAACTTGATTAGGAAAAAAGGAAACAGCGAGTTTCCCCTTCTCTCCATTCCAGCAATTTGCTCTTAACGTAAATTGATTCAATTCCGTTGACAGAATCTCCTAATGTCTTCTGATGGTCATAAAACCAACTCTGAGTCGTTGAGTTAAGGTCCATTCCTCTCGCGCTGTGGACTGTGAAGTTGTGCTCCGTTTGATTTTTCTCGGAATGTGATTAAACGCGGTATTGTTTGATTTGACGAGGCTGCCGCTGACGTTTTAGGGCAAGTTTCTTGCACCCGGGAGGTGATATAATTGACTGTATGTTTATGGGAAATTTGAAGTTAGGAGGATTAGGATGTCTGCGACATCATCATTAATTGGATCATTATGGATCATTACAGCCATTGGAAGTCCACTGCTGGACATAGGTCTCCCCTAGAAAGGGATAATTTTGCCCATTTATTGCCACGCTGGGCTATTGTGTTGGTGATCGCAGAGCGCAGCTTTCGCGACGGGGACGCTGCTACCCACTCCCACCCGGTGCATTTGAGCTACTCTGTTTCGTATGGATATACCGCCATCTATCGGTTCTGACAACTTAGTCGCCTCTTACGACACCGGGTATAGAGGGAGGAACTATTCTACTCTGCCCGTACCTCTCGGCAACCTCTGCGACATCGCAGCTTCTGATTGACATTAGTACATATTAGCAGGTCCGATGGCGTAGATGACAGTGACATTGATGACAGGTTCGATCATCGCCTAGGACAAATACTAATATGATGAATGTATATTAAGACATTATATTTAATTCTTGTCAGAGTTAGGTCAATTTATAATATATGGTTTAAACTTATTTATAAAATTAAAAGTTTAATATACCTTATATTAACTTTCAATTTAATTAAATATATATATGTATATATATGTAAAGATAAATTAAGATATGTACTTAAAAAAGGTTTTTTTATGCTATATAACTTTATGCGCTAGCAAAATTTATGGTTATAAATTTTCCGCCGCCTAAGACATTAAAATTTAGTTTCAGCTGGCACCTCCATGACTAACTTACATGCGAACTTCTTATTTGTATTTCTATGAACATAACATTTTCTTTTAACGTTCCTCGCTCCAAGAATGTTCCTTATTAACAGACTGAAAGGTTTTTTGGTTGTTAATTCGTTTACAGATGGACTCAACGTGTGAAATGTGTCAAGTAGGTACGCGAGGTTTTCTGTTCGCTTCTGTGAACGTTTTTTAGGCTTTATTGTTGAACTGTTCGATATTATTTCCAAAAAAAATAATGTATTTACTTTATTTTGTATAAATCATCATGATCATTATCATATCAATCATGTAAGTCCAGTGTTGAAAATATTTATTGAGGATATATATGGGGATTTAGCTAATATTGCCGCGCTGGGCGGGCGTGATGGTATTCCCAGAGTGCAGCATCATTCTGGACGAGGATTCTGCTGCCCATCCACACCCTGGAGTGTTTAATTTGCGCTGTTTTGGATGGATATTCCTTCCCGGTACCTTAGTCGCCTCTTACACACCTGGTATAGAGGGAGGTACTATTTTATGCCACCGGTACCCCACGGCAAATATTACTTAATGTTACTCTTTAATCATAAGAGTTTAGAAAAATTAATGATTTTAAGATACGGTTTTTAACAGAGTACTCAAATCGTACTGACAATGGCAGGTACGGCGCCAATAGTTACGCAAGAAGATCATCTTCATCATTCCAGACATTTGAAGTCCACTGCTGAACACAAGCCTCTTCAAAAAAGGAGGATTGTAACCCATTACTGCCGCGCTGGGCAAGCGTGTTGGATATCGCAGTGCGATAAGAAAATAGTGTGACGTTAATTACAAATATTTTTGTGAAAAAAATCGATTTGTTCAAAAGAGTTATTGGGTTTTGTAAATATTTAGATAAAACTCACAGTTTTCTAATTAAATTCTTATAATGAGCAACAAACCGAAATATATGACCATCTATATATATAAAAATGAAACCCGTTTCGCGTTGTCACGGCATCACGTGTGAACGGCTGAACCGATTTCGATAATTCTTTTTTTTAAATGTTTGTGGAAGTCCAAGGATGGTTCTTACGGAAAAAAATATTAAGAAAATCTCTGAGAAATATTGAATAGTATACATTTAATTTTGCATATTTTAAAAAACGCGCGTTACGAATGTCAATTTTTTTTTTATACGAATGTCAACGTCATTCACAGCCATAGACTATATTAAAAGAGCATCGTTTGTTTGGAAACGTTGTTACTTAATTAAGTTTGTTCGGAAACGTGGTTACTTAATTAAATTCTATTGCACTATTTTATAATTTTTTGAAAATAATACAAATAGTAAACCTATACAAATTTCGCATATCCTATTTAGTAATCTGTGGTAGTATCTGTTTCCCCAACTTGACATTGGCGTCATTGGCGAATGGCTGAACAGCCAAGCCAGTTAAAAAAAAAAACTGTGGTAATCTGTGGCATCACATCCATAACCGCTTTTGTTTGATAATTACGGTAAGTTGACAGCTTCATATCGATTTTTGGTAACTTTTGGTGACTACATAATATTACAATTTGGTTATACAGAAAATATATGAGAGCTTTTTATTTTCAGTTTTTAACAATGCCACCAACCAGACGTACAAATTTAGGCCGCAGAACTCGAAATACGGCAAGTCAAAGAAATCTACGAGCAAATTAAACTGATGAGCAACGCGAAGCGCGAAATGAACTTCAACGGAATCGAAATCAACATAGAAATGTTGTGTTTAATCCCCACAGAGCTGCATTCAGTTATAATGTGGCAATTGATTACAGTTCAGAGCGAATTGTTGCTATTGGACTAATGAATATTGTGTGTCCACATTGCAAGGCATTGAAATTCAAAAATGAAGGCCCTGGATTGTGTTGCAGGTGATTTTTGACAAATATTGCCAGTTGTTCCACGCTCAACGCCAGCTGATGAACTGAATGCATGTTTGAAGTCGTCCATTTTATGGAAATACATTAAAACACTTAAATTGAGTATAAACATGAGAGTCGAATTGCAGGAAGACCAGTCAGGAGAAGTGTTTTCCAAACAACTACTCGATATTGGTAATGGTAATATTGCTGTTAATAGATCATCTGGATACATTACATTCCCTACCAATTTTTGTAACTTTTGTGAATCAAAGACCGAACTCATGGAGAAGGTTTTCCCAAACATTGCACAAAATTACGTAAATCACGTTTGGTTAAGCGAACGTGTTATATTGGCCGCAAAAAATGTTGATGTGAACGAAATGAATTTTCAGGTTCAAGAGAAAATAGCTGGCGAATTGAAGAATTACAAATCAGTTGATTCCGTTACTAATGAAGATGAAGTTGTGAATTATCCAACAGAATTTTTAAATTCGCTGGAATTGCCCGGGTTACCACCTCATAATCTGCAATTAAAAATCGGATCAGTAATTATTATGTTACGGAACATAAACCAGCCACGTCTGTGTAATGGCACCCGGCTTGCGGTGAAGAAATTATTGAACAACGTCATCGAAGCCACAATTTTGAAAGGGAAGTACAAAGGCGAAGATGTTTTAATCCCACGCATCCCTATGATACCGAACGATATGCCATTCAACTTTAAGCGTTTACAGTTTCCAGTGCGGCTTGCATTTGCAATGTCAAGAAATAAATCACAAGGGCAGTCGCTAAGTGTATGTGGCATCAATCTAGAAAATCCATGTTTTTCACATGGCCAATTATATGTTGCCTGTTCCCGTGTCGGAAAACCATCAGCATTATTTATTTACGCGCCAGAACATAAAACTAAAAATATAGTGTACCAAAAAGCATTAGATTAAAGAAACAGCAGCATTAGAATAGAGAGAAACAGTGAAGGGTATAGAGGCTATTAGTTGTTTTCTAGAGCGCGCGTGGTGTTAAGCTCAGTATTTACTTCAAAATGCCAAGTTGTTCAATAGCGATTTGTAAAAATATAAGTGGAATTATTGAATCCTATGGAATAAACACTATTATGAAAATATATATTTAGTTTTGTATTTAATAAAATTAGGTCCATTTCAGATATGGCGAGACCAGGGAAATAGGGATTAATTTATATATGGAGGATATTATAGATTCCAGTTTAAATTGAATAGGTACTTATACCTAAGATAGGTCAACTATACAAAATAAAGTAGTGCATCAAAGCTACGCTAAGGCGGTACGAAGTTCGCCGGGTCAGCTAGTTGTAAATAAAAAGACAACAACGCCGCCAGTGTCATAAACAAAAGACATACGTTTATGAAGATACTAACTAAAAGTTTTTAACATTCTCTGTCCTTTTGGTTTATTATTCCATTTATTGTTATAAATTCCTTGCCCTTTTAAAATACTTTGAAATCTAAGTTGTGGTTTTAATAAAATTCCTTTATTAAAGACATTAATGAACTACGAATCTACATTTTACGTTCAAAGCACAATCTTCAATATTCTAATATCGCAATCGCAAGTAATTATGATAGAGCATTCGATAGTGTTTTTAAATTGTAGAAGTAGATCTCACCTATTTCTACCACCAAGTAGCAGTGTTCGCAATTCTGTGTTCCGGTTTGAAGGATATGTGAGGCAGTGAAATTACTGGGTAACATTGTATGTTAAAGTCACAGGATATGCGACACGCTAGTAATAACTTTGCGATGACACGAGTATTTATAGGCTGTGGTTACATTTACCACCAAGCGGGCCGTATGCTTATTTGATGACTTAATAATATAAAGAAAAACAAATTGTGGGCCAAAGGTTGTGGGTATGATCACGACCCAGAACAATTTAAATAATGAATATTTGTGTCTGTAATGTGTCTGGGTGTTAGATATGTATTTCAGTATTATATTTGAGATATTTCTGTCTGTAACACATGTGCTTTGAGTCTGATGTCTGTAACACAAGTGCTTTGAGTTACCTGATCACCAAGACAGGTCGATGTATGATGTATTGTGCCAATTAACGACGCTTGACGCAACACTTAGAGGTGCGACTGCAGCAAATTCATACAGTATATCATTTTAACGATCTCCGTTAAATATTAATATTCGCTAGATTATTCTTTTCTCATTGTACATGATACAATCTGTTTGCAACTCATCTCTCTTTTGATAAAGGGGTCCATGTAGCTGGGCCCGTTAGAGAAAGAGTGATTCCAAAAGAAACCTTTACTATCCCTATTGTCAGCGAATATACTCAAATGACCTTAGTGCTGTATATCCCGAACACATGCGCACAACAATAACAGCGGATTCGAGCGTTTTCAGTATTGGTTCTTTAATGACATACTCCCTACATTACGTACGCTGAAAAGGTGGGTGGTATGAAGATAAATGATGCTGTGGAAGCGACGTACACGGCGAGGCTGTAGTACCTGAAAATTGTCCGCTTAAATATTCAAACATGCCGCGATAGCATTGAGTTTCACCTCGGGGCTCGATCATTTCTACCTCATCGCGATGTTTTCGTTTCGATGTCGTGAGACGGATTATTAGACGGATATATCAGGGTCAGCAGACTCTTTAATAATAGTTGTCAATATTTTGACGATGTCCGTGTCAACCTGTTCGTTGTATTTAAGCACAAAAATTAAAAATCTCTATTTTTTTCATTTGTATAACTCTCCTTGCATTCGTGTTGTGTTTATCAATAAATGATTGTAAATTGAGACGAAATATTTATTTCATAATATAATATTTATTTTGATAAATGTGAAATAATGACAATAATAATAAAAAGGATGAAAGTATGCGAATATTGCCGTAAAGTACCGGCAGAGTAGAATAGTACCTCCCCCTGTACCAGGTGTCGTAAGAGGCGACTAAGGTACCAAAAGCGATGGTTGGTATTGAATACGCCTGCCGAGCGCGGCAACTATGGGTGAAAATTCTCCTTTCTTGGAGAGGCCTATGGAGGAGGTCCAGGTCCTAATGGTTAGTATGATGATGATGATTTCCGTTAATTCACCTACTCTTTTATTTATGGTACGTACCTATAAGTTGCATTATTTTAACAAACATATGTTAATGCACGCAGATCCATACTAACTAAATGGAAAATGTTTTCATTATGCATGCTGCTAAAACTTCTCGACCTTAACAAGTTCTACGCTCTGGATCTTTTGAATTTGGGGTCCAGAAGTGACATCTGGATTTAACTTGCTATCTTTTGTATTTATCTCAATTTTTGATATATATATATATAACGTAATATTTCGACTTTTTTGTATGACTAATAAGCGTCACCGCAGCCTATAGATGCTTAAATTATCACAAGGGTATCACTCAACTTGTGACTTGATCTAGGCCTATCTCACCGTTCAAACCGGAACACAGCAATGCTAACACTGCTTCTTGACTAAGAAATTACCCGAACAGGTGACAGCTATATTAATACCTACAAAATGAAATACTAAATTCCAGGCGACATTTTATACATGGTTGTTTATTGCACATTCATCAACGTTTTCTATGAATAGTGAGCCAGGAACGGTATTAAAACTGTCTTCAAATAAAAATTCATCTTTATATTATGTCATAAGTTGGTGACATTAAAACTTAAGAAGTTAAAGGTACAACTCTAAGTGTATCCTTTAATTTAGCGTACGATAGCACTTAAAATGCACGTTGGAGTTTCGAGAGTTGGAGAGCGGACATTCGGTAAAGAAGTATAATTTTTTAATTACCTGCACAACTTTGCTTCTGTCATAGAATAAACTACGTATTTAAGTAGAGTGTCTAAACTTTGCGCTATGTAGGTAAGATTCATAAGCCTTAGTTTGTCCACGGGCTTATAGATATTTCTTTATATTTAAATTTCCAATTTTCTAAGCACTAAAATATATTTGATGCAGCCGGTGTATGTGTATAAAATAATTAATGTAGAAGAGGCGAGTATGTGAGGATACAAGTAAAGTCTTGTATAGTTTAGGTCTGAAAATTCAAGGGTTTTTTAATCAAGAATTTTAAATACTATTCCAAAATTCTCTAACTCTCTAAGAAAAAAAGACGATTATTTACGAAAGGAATGAGGAGAACCAAAATTACCGACATTGCCCGGTGGATTAGTAAGTTGAAGTGGCAGTGGGCAGGGTATTTGGTACGAAGAACCGATGGTCGATGGAGTCGCAAGGTTCTGGAAAACCACGTACCGGCAAGCGCAGCGTAGGTCCACCCGCAAGATGGACAGACGATTTGACTAAAACCGCAGGATCACGCTGGACACAGGTCACATACAACCGGTCCTATTGGAGATTACTTGAGGAGGCCTTTGTCCAGCAGTGGACGTTTTATGGCTAATATGATGATGATGCTGGTGATGATTTAGGAAAGCTATTAAACTAGACCCATTTTTTAAATTATATTTTATTAGCGTTAGTATGCGTTAACAAATATTGCAAGCGTTTAGAGTTCCGTTTAAATTATTACACTAATATTATATTTAATATTTTGTCATAGTGAAAATAACATTAAATACTTTAAAATGTTCGTCAAACAGGTAAAATGATAGTTTTACAAAATCTTTTTGATCGAAGCACTATACGCTATCGTAAAAACGGTCCAATATTCCAACACTAGAATGCGAGCCACAAGCCATCGTTCAACAAAAGACCCATTCTATTCCAATGAAACACTTTGTCTGGAGCGGCCATTTTATTATCCTTTCCCTCAGACTAACAGAGTAGCTTTTCATTTCAAATAATATTGCCCAATCTGAGGCGTATATTGACAAAGTTCTTGTACCAGTAATATATGTTCGAGACGAATACATCTTCAGTATATAAAATTAGTAGGTTTTAAGTACATTTACATAGGCGTGAAAAATTTGATTAACTAATTTTGTGTTACTAAATAAACACAATTCCGACTTAAGCAATAGTTTGGGTTAATCGTCATTTGAATTAATACCGTGAAGCGACTTTTTAATAAAATTAAGAATTATTTACATTGATTCAGTTACGTTTTCTGTATTATGAGTTATTAAAAATATTTATGAACTTATTTTCTCTTTATTTTTAAGAATTTTATGTATTTGGAAGACAAATATATTGCTAGTTTAATCCAATATAAGATCTTCAAAGCAACATAATTAGTAAATAGCCTTGATTTTTATTTAACGTTTTTTTTCAAATGACTTTAGCTTGTAGGTAAGTTATTGCAGTTTCTTTATTTAACGGAATAAATATTGAAAGACAATAGATTTACAAATTCATATAGGGAGATTTATTTTACTTTTAAACAAATAGTTCCATTTATATTGGATTTGTATTAATTTTTAATTGTTCTTTTATTATAATTCGATTAGAGATATAAATAAGTAATAAATGTGGCTATTTATAACATCACTGCGTTTAATAACGACGATTAATTAGGGTTAATTTTAACTTTCAAATAATTCAAAGTATGACTGCGACTTTGTCGGCTTAAATAAATACTTTATGTGTACACTGTTACTCAATTTCAATATAACAAACCCTAAATAGAACTTCAAATATCTCCATATGTTCATGTGGATGGGAAGAATAGGTTAAAAACTTTGTAATAATTTTTTTTCCATTTCTTACCCTTATTTTGGTTAATAGATTGATTGACAAAGTTTATGATCATGTAGTTCGCCAATTATTTTTGAGGCGTACATCAGTTCGAATAGATTTTATCATTTTTCATTAGTTTACTCTGAGTCCTGGCTACTCGATACTCGATGGTAACTATTCTCATAGAAAAATCTAGATTCACTCACACGTCTGTAGCATGTTACTTTTTGTTACATCCATTGTTTGGCGGTACAGTGACAATGAAGGTCTGGTCGGAGCCGCCGCTATTGACTTTACAATGGGTCAGATAATGTTACACGAGACACGGTTTTCGTTATCTGAACGACATTGATTATTCATGCCATTAGTGTTTACATGGTAAATCTAGTTATTGTATTGGATAAGCGATTTGTAGCTAAACATGTGAAGCAATTTAGATAAAATCAAAAAAGAACAATTAATTATTACCCTAATGTTAAAATTAGATTTTCAATGTAATATATATTCAATATAAAAGTGATAAAAAATATCAAATTTTAAAATTTACTCAGTTAATAATCAAATGGCTTTTACATTGTAAAATTCTTTTAGTATGTACAAGTTTTTAAAATTTTTGTTCAAACGAATTTTTTTCTTGGTTTTCAATTGTATATACTTAGAAAATATATCCGATGTTAAGTTAAATACTACAGAGGTCGTTTATTAATATTAGTGGTAGTAAAAAAGGTAGGCTTTAAGATTTCTTTGAATCACATTTAATCATCTATATTATAGAAATAATTATTTGAAATCAATCATCAAAAGTAAACACTCGTATTGAGTTAAATACACATATTATTATTATATATATATATACATACATACATACATATATATATATATATATTAATATACAACACAATAAATTTAAGAATAGTAACAAAAATAAGTTAACGTCAACTAGACAAACGTGGTCGTAACTAAAATAAATAACTAATGAATCATTCAACAATGTTTGATCGGAATTGTTATCGCACAAACGAGTTACGTACGTCGAGATAAATAGAGTTATTTTTTAGGCAGATTGATAATAATGATATAATATTTTTTTAGGAAATCCAAAACACTATCAAATCAAATGAAAATAGTTTTGATTCAAGTTGGGCCTTTATAAGCACTTTCAAACCTTCAAAAATATTAAATAAAAACAAATTAAAAGTAAATATAAATTACTAAATGTTGTATTATATTCATAATATCATTGGCCCTGATAACCACATGGGATCACAAGAGTTATCTAACATATAAATTAGGTCTACCTTATACTAGTCTGCCGGAACTAGGCGGGTCTTAAACTAAGTTTTATGCAGGTTCATTACACGAGCCTCCAGAAAAGAACCTACAAGAAAAACTGGTGGTGATAAAGGTTCGATCAACACTCGATAGTTAGTGTTAATGGTACCCCAGCCGGTGTCAGTGCTAATAAATTGTTATCTTAAAGATAAGTTAGAAAATTGCAATCCCAGGCAGTTTTATCATTTTTTATTTGCTTTAGAATATACGCGAAATTTAGAATATATTCTTTTTCAGAATAGACCAGGCCGATTAATATTTGAGGCCAGGCCGTGAGGTACCGACAGAGTAGAATAGTACCTCCCCCTGTATTAGATGTCGTAAAAGGCGACTAAGGTACTAGAACCGACAGATGGCGGTATATCCTTTGGAAACAGTGCAGCTTAAATAAACAATGTGGGGCTGGGCAGCAGCATCCCCATCGCGAAAGGTGCGCTCTGCGATTACCAACATGCATGCCCAGTGCGGCAATTACGGGCAAAATTCCCCCCTCCTTGGTGAGGCCTATGTCCAGCAGTGGACTTCCATGGCTGGTTTGATGATTATTTAGTTTCAGTTTTATCTATGTATGGTCCGAAGTAAAATAGAGCTAGTGATAAAGAAAACCTAATTTTCTTTCTCAATCAAGTGCTCCTACATAATAAATTGTAGTAGCGAAAATTCGCATGGGTCTAGAGACAAATGAATGTGAATATTTCATTTGGTCGGCAGCGCACGGAAATGTGCGAAGGCTGGAGGGCTAGGCGGCTTTATTTATCACACCTAAACGCAAATGGAAACGGATGCTGCTTGTGTACTGCTTTGGGATTCGGATAGGCCATTCCAGTCGTGATTTTTAATTTTGTCATAAAAATTTTTACGGCTTTGACGTTATCTTAGACAGACCTCTTTTTACAAAAGCTCATATAGATGCGTGAGCCATTTTTACCTCTTTCTACTTTGAAGCAGTCGTTGTATTGCTATTTCATTTTGAATTATTGAGCAATATGACATAAAATCATTAGTTCTCAAGTGTGGCGGCGATACGGTTGTGATATCGTTACGATATCGTGAATTCTATGATGTAGAGTATATGCTTGTTTGTCGACTTAGGCTTTTGCAATATTTTGTCACTCAGTCATAATTGTAGTTGTATATTGTGCTGTTTTGTTGAAAACTAACGAAACGAAACGAAAACCACGTAGCATTGTTGATCGGAGCCTGATATAATCACTATCACAATGCAGTAGATTGTATAAGTCTTACGTTATATATAAGGTATTAAGTTTAAAATATAATTTATTGATATAACGGTGATAAAAATAGAATTTTCTCTTTCCTGGTATATATTTTGTTGTTCGTCATTGTGCTCTTAATTGTATATACAAATCTGAAGTCCGACCGATATCAATAATAGGAATGAATCATAAATAATAAAGGTGGTCCTAAGGATTTCATTACCTCATATTTACAATTGTGTATTACTGAAATAATTATTGGCTTCATTCATCATCAAGTCATCTTTTAATTGTTATGTCTCAGCCATTTCTATTGTCTTGACAAATTTTCGTTAGATCATAAAACCGTGTTTAACAGTATATCGTGCCTATTCGTGGACACCACCATTTGAGTAAACGCTTTTTCTTATATGCATATGCACCAGTGTAAATAAATGGGTAGGCTATGTGCAGCTGCTTTTAAATTTTGTCATAAAATATGTCATCATTCATTTCTGAAAGTAGACTAACATGATGTTTAGTATTTGATCTGTTTTTCAAACATCAGCCAGGTTTTTAAGTATCCTATTTCGTTTCCTAGAAGAAATTAACGGAATATAAACGAATGGGAATCGATAGATCTGCAACGGCAGATATGTTAGTCTCAGAAATGGTGGTATATAAATTTAGTCAATAAACTAGACTGAACTTTAAAAGGAAAATATAAATGAATAAGTATATTCACACAACATTACCTGACTTTTTATGATATAGATGAAATACCTGATCGACTCGTCATCGGTCGCTTACAAAGATATCACTAGCGTGTCGCCTACATTGTGAATTGAAAATACTATGCCACATTTACACAGTAATTTCAGGTTTAAGGGTGAGTCAATCTCACCCCCCCTTAAACCGCAACACAGCAATGTGCATTCTGCCATTTGATGGTAGAAACAGCTGAGAGCGAGGTACCAATGCAGACTTCTGTAAGAGGTCTAAAGTACTTGTGTCATGCATAGTAGAAATCAGTGAAATTACAAGTATAATACTTGAATAGATAGCCCACCGTCCTCAGAACATAGCATAACACGTAGACTAAAAAAAAACAAACAAATGTTCATCACATTGATACTTGTCTTCAGTTGGATTCGAACCCATGACATTTGACACGCAAAGTCTTCTAGTAAGTTTACTAGAATGCACCACCGCGCCCGTCAAAAAATTTGTGAATAGGATTTACATAAACAAACCGTATTTAAAATCCTATTTACCTATTTATTACTAAGCTTGAACATTGTTGTAACTTCGTTTACGATTGCAAAAACATAAGCCCTACAATACATCGGTGACCAACACAAAAACGTATACGCATTACATGATTTCCTTTAACAAACGCATCTCGAATCTCGCTGGCAATTCCACGAACAATCGGTAGACAAACGATATCACGCCACTTTCTCCTTCACGCATCGGCAACCCCCTGATGTTGCGTTATCTGTTAATTAACTTGATAAACGTTGACGTGGACTAATCAGGCGCATTAGAGAAGGCTAGGCCTTGTAACATGTTAGCTGTTCAAGGGCAATAGAATATTGTTAACATATATCGATTGTCGAGAGGTGACAATGACTTGGGTTATCTCAACACAGAACATATTCTATATATTTCGCAATCTATAGAATAGTCCTAATGAGAAGTTCCTAATGGATTTCAAACAAGATTTCTACGTACTGCGAATGTTAAGATACATAATAGTTGTTAGTTGTTGTTAGAGCAATTCATTTCAATCCGAACCAATTTTATCATTATTATTATCTTTTACCCAATTCTTGAATTTATTCAAAGGCATATTTGTAACTCTATTTCAGATTTTAATTTTTGGAGCCTGGCAATGGGCACTGCACGCTCTATTTATTATATTATATAACAAGAGTTTCCCTGGGACGAGGTATAATGTAAAGACATCGTTAATTAAGTCGCGGGTGGAAATCTTATACACATGGCTATACATATACACAACTACTACTACATATAGCTTTTTAATATATATATAGCACTAGAGGCTTTAAAATGTCAGCCTCAAAGGCTTAAAAGGCCAACTTCGCAGCTCTGCCAGTTTACAATATTCTGTCAGCATCTGCTGCGTGGATGGCAACGCAAACACAAAAGAAAACAGAATTGAGTAGGTACCTCTACTATATATATATATATATATATATATATATATAAGTACTTAGTTTATTTCTTATAATTATATTTTTTATTTTATTTTGTACCGCCTTGGTTCCTTTTCACCCCTTTCGGCCCGATGGTTGACTAGCAGATAATGCCAATAAGCATTAAGTCCGCCATATGTTCATCGATTTATATATATGTGAAATTAAATTTTGTCATTTTTGAGTACGATCGCCGAAACGTCGAACAAAAAAATGGTAAAAACAAACAGACCGCGTTTCTAAGTCGTTAAGAGAGTAGTTTTGATATGGGTAGTGAATAAGTAAATGTTAGAAAATATTTTAACTTGAACACACACTAATTTTAAACACACCCAATAAACAAACAAGAAGACACCAGTGCCGGTTAGTTATTTAAACTTTGAAAGGTTACGTATTTTGCCTAGCCAAGGTCGGAATGGGATCGGAGGGGTAAGGGAGGGTCGGAGTTTAGGCAATTCGGAACGAGTTCGTTATTTGTTGGCTCACTACCAAACTTGTAACTATCAATAATATAGTATAATATACACTAACATTAATTACTATTATCGTATTATTCAATCAATACTGACTAGTGGTCGAACGATGGTCGAAATTCGACCATAGTTCATTAAATTTTGTAAAAACTTTTTCACCATTTCTTCGAGATTTAATAGACTATTAATGTTAACATTATACAAATATGTTATTCACATAAATTAGACGGGCTCGATGGCGCAGATGGTAGTGATGATATCTTATACGCCATCAGTTGTAGGTTCGATCGCCACCCAGGACTAATATTTATGCGACGCTCTTTGTATTCGTCCTGTGTCTGAGTTTAAAAAATATGTATTTAAGTATTATATTTGTAACCCCCATTGTCTGATGTCCGTTACACAAGTGCTTGCGTGCGTGCTACTTATTTAAGTTAGTATATGAGATGTGAGAATATTAAAAAAAACCAAGGTTTAATAGAAGAACAATTAAGACTTATTTAAAATTAAAATAAAATGCGCTCCTGCGGCATGAAATGACAATCATATAAAAATATTATCTGTACTCACAGTTATGGTGGAAACACTCACCCACTCATAAAACTCTCTGGGAAATCCCAGTTCAGACAGACGTCAGAGTTAATCAAAACATACCATATATAATTAACTTAAAAAAAAATAGAAAACAAATCTCACCGATTTGATGTCACTGCACCTCCAAATGATAATATCAAACCAAAAGAAATATATAAACAAACCAAACACCATATATTAAAAACAGAAATATAAAGGTTATCGAAGATACCACCACAGTTGTCTCAATCGTGTTAGAAAGCATATGAGTAGTAGCTTAATTTTTACAAAAATAATGTGACACACTAAAATGCAACATTGACCTTAATATTCTTTACATTTACTGCCACTCATATAACAATAATTTTATAAAAGGTTTTGGGGAACTCCATTTACAACAATGCCGATGTTGAACCTTCTCTCTGATGGTCTCGGGCCGATTTTTCAGTTGAACTCCGCTTTTTACCCGCGCCAAAGAGACGAACATCAAGAAAACACTTGGGTAGAATGGTATCTCTCTCTGTACCAGGTGTCGTAAGTGATGACTGTGGTAAAGTTTCCGACAGATGGCGGTATATCCATCCGAAACAGCGCAGCTTAAATACTACAGATTGGGGATGGGTTCAGCAGAACTTTGTCACGAAGTTGCGCTCTGTGATTACCTGGGCACGCGTCCCAGTGCGGCAATTATTGGCAAAACTCCTCCTTGGTGAGGCCTATGTCCAACAGAGGACTTTTCATAGCTGTAATTAAGTAGTTTATTGTACAGAAGTTGTAAGTAAACTCACAATAGTATCACTTTAAACCTTATTGTTTTTTAATGTTTTCTTTGTAGGTATTTTCTTTTTCCTGGAAAAATAAATATATATATAGCTGCGCCCCTCAGTTTTACCCGCCTAGCTTTAGCAGAGTATTAAACATTCGTAAACTATCTCTAATAATTGGTCTGCCTAACAAGAAACGATTATATCAAATAGAATAGAATAGTTACCGATAGTAACAGACACGTTTATTGCATATTTCAAATGCAAACGTATATTACAAATGCTAAAATAAGATTTGCCTAGAGCGTGCAATCAAAGAGCAAAATTTTAAACAAAGATTTGTATTTGTTATGTTACGATTAATTGGGTGAGATGCGTTTCATATGTGTTTTCGTTTTATTACTTCTAGTGGCAGATGATTATTTGCATGCAATGAAAATAAATTGGACCGCGTTTATTTTTGGTTGCGAGTAGGGTTGTCACATTCCGAAATAGAATAACCGAGCGTGAATCGTAACGCTTTTGGATACGATTGTAGCAATACAGACGTATCTTTAAAGATTTTATAAGGATCATCAATAGGTTATTATCATCATATCAGCCGTAAGACTTATAACTAAAGAGTTTTCAAATAGTAGATTGTATGCGGCTTGCGTTTGTTGCGATCTGGTCTTTATAAGATAGTTCGTCCGTCTCTTGGATATCACAAGCACTTCATTCAGATTCACTGTAATCAAGTAAGTGTCAGTTCGCTTAGAGACGCGCGCATTATCACAAGGATATCACTAGCCAGTGCCCAACTTTGTGACTAGAAGATGCTGTGTCGCATTACTGAGTAATTTCAGTGCTTTACACATAGTAATTGCAAACACTGCTGTTTGGCGGTAGAAATAAGTGAGAATGAGGAAACAGCTCAGACGTTTCTTACATAAAGTTTACCTCTAGAATATATATATACTCGTATATATATATATGCGCTGAGTTTACCCGTACGTGGCTTCTTTCGAAACCTAACAGCTATTCCTGCTATACGCCTTCCGCACTGCCACTTCAACTTGCTAATCCGGATTGCGATAAAATGTTTTATTGCATTTATTTATAGGTAGGTGTACAATAGTAATCCCTCATAGTACTTTCTATGTAAATTCTAGAACAAAGTCATTTGCATTACTTTGTTTTGAACCATACAAACTTAAAGTGTTGATCGGATGGTCAATATGTTACCAATGGTATAAGCGGCTATGAGAAAGGTCTAAAAGTATGATGCGATTAGAAAACACCCCAATTTCATATAATATAATATAATCATAGAAAATACACGAGGAAGACCTCATACAAAAGGTCGTCTGCATTGGTACCTCGCTCTCATTTATTTATACCGCCTAATAACAGCAATTCGCATTGCAGCGTTTTGGTCTAAAGGCTGATAGATACAGTTAATTTACTGGGTAATGTGGCATAATATCTCAAGTCACAAGGTTGGCAACGCGTTAGTGATATCCTCATGATATTAAAAGCGTCTGTAGGCTACAGTGAATTGGCGTTATGGCAAACATTTTTGTATTTATTTATTGCTGATTTTTGTTATTAGTTTCAAGTAAAAGAGGGTACAATTTAAATAATATTTGCCAAAAACAGCTTAAACACAATTAAAAGTAGCATTTCAAATAAAAAAAGGTGCAACGAATTAATTGTACTTATTTTCTGATTTGTTCTTCCTGTACCTAAATTTGTACATTGTTCTTTATGATAATTGAATTTATGTCCGTGGAATTTTATTCTATGTAATAAGCTAAAAGAGTACGACCATTGTTAAAGATAAATCGTAGAAGAATGAAGACCAGTCTCTATGCGATAAGACTGCCCATTGAACTATTTCAATGTTATTTTTGTGTATGTTTTGTTTTATATCCCAGGTGAACAATAAAGCTTCTTATTAAATTCTTATTAGAAGAAAATGTAATGAAATAGGATTGTAGACTATAAAAGCCAAAACGGATTTAGCAAGTTTTTTAATAAATATTCCAATTGGGGAGCACATTGATATATATCTCATTACGGTTTGATATTATTAACGAATTTCAACAAATGACGTAATGGGACAGTTGATCGGTATCTTGCAATAGGTGACTGAGATATCGAATTCGATAGATGGCAGTATTTATCCGAAAGTGTAGCTGAAATGCACAGAGTGGTGATGGTTAGCAGTGTTCTCGTTGAAAACAGAGTTCTGGGATTGCAACCAAGTTTGTCCAGCGTGGCCATTAAGGGCAAAATTTCATCTATCTTAGGGACGCTTACGGTCAACAGTGAATGTCCAGTCGAGATGTATGACGATGACACGAATTTCAGTGAGTTGTTGAGTGATAAACGTAATTGTTAGTAAGTAAAAAAAATGTACTGAAAATTATATGTATTCTGTTTGACAGCTGTATTTTTATTAAAATATTGAGTCCTCTTATGCGTTGTCGACTTTAATTACAACGTAGTTTATAGGTATACAGTATAAAGTTTAATAAAAGAGCCATCTAACACTTTTCATAAATTTCATCATAAAATTTTTCGCGCTATAATATTTTATTTTATGTTCGATATGTCAGTTACTTTACAGCCTTTTTAAGCCTTTAAATAAAAGTTTTATTTTTTGGAATTTTATTGAGACTGAAGACTTTTATTGAGACTGAGAGAGAGAATTTCTGCATTATTAATGGTAGCACCATTAATAATGCAGAAATTATACATTTTGTTTTATAACTAATTTTATCATCCTCTTCATTACAGCCATTGGAAGTCCACTGTTGGACATAGGTCTCTCCAAGAAAGGTTCCCCCTTAGTTAGGGAGGCCCACTTCTTTGCCCCTAATTGCCGCGCTGGGCAAGCGTGTTGGCAATCGCAGAGCGCAGTTTTTGCGACGGGGATGTCGCTGCCCAATACCACAGGGTGGTATTGGGCAGCGACATCCCATTGGGCAGCAGCAGCATCCCCATGTCGGATCTGGTACCTCAGTCGCCTTTTACGACACCTGATACAGAGAAAGGTATTATTCTACGTATCATCACGGCTAATAACTATTATATAATAATTTAAATAACTAATTTATCAACAACCATTTTTTCCACTTTCAAGTGGACCCATCTACCGGGTGCTGTCTCTGTATACTTACCTTGAGACACATCCGGGAGATGCAAGAACTATAAAAGTATGAAAACAAAATAAAATTAATCCGGGATATGTTCGATGGGTTGGTGGTAAAGACTTATGGGTAAGTTTATAATTTTAACAGAGTCTAAAATGCTGGGAAATTCTATAATTTTTGAGGATTATTTTCCCATTATTGCCACGCTACGCCGGCATTGTGGCAATCGCACAGTGTAGTTTTTTGTGCACTTGTGCAGCAGTCGGTGTAGCACGGTTGCCTTTTGCGGCATTTGGTGCAGAGTGCAGTGCAGTTATTAATCTTTCAGAGACCATAATTATGAAGATTTTTCATGATGACACAACATTATGAAACAAAGACACATTATGAAATAAATGACTTAAATATAATAATCGCGAAAGTTTGCGAGTAGGTATGGATGTATGTTTTTATTCACACCGAAATGGATAAACAGATCTAGGTGAAATTGGCACAAGAACTAATGACAGTCTTGAACTGGAATGACATAAGCTTACTTATACCGAAGACACGTTCCCGTGGGATAAATCTGTTTAATTATTTTTCTAAATTGAATCGGCACGATTTTTTGGTCAATTTAGCTGTCAGGGAGTGAACTAGACTTCTTGGAGTAAAAAGAGTAGTTATCTAGGGATGAGATCTAATGTAAACACCTTGTGGACAAACTCGCAGGCACAGAGGTAGTCACTATATATAGTATATAATAAAGCAGTTTGTTTGCCCTTTGTATGCATAGATCTTTAAAACTACGCAACGTATTTTAATAACGTTTTTTAATAGAGGTTTATTTGTATAATACATGCATAATATAT
>JACJUM010004390.1:14414931-14480015 GCA_020976665.1 Heortia vitessoides
ATTCAGATCGAAGGTTCAAATTTTTGCTAAATAAATTTGAAATTAATGAAAATTTGTAAAATAATAATTAATTAATTAATTAATTTTAAACTAATAATTTACTTAACACTATCAACATTTATCAATAGTATGACATAACCTATAAACTCAGTTTCTCAACTTTTGTGTCAATCTAACAATTAATCAATCAATCATAGTTTACGATAATGAAATATCAGTGTACAATTATTTACCTTTATTGTTGTAGTTGTTGTAAATGACGAATCTAAGCACTCCAATTTTCACTACAGACACAGCTGACGATACTTTAACCACACGTGTGAACTTGTATTATGACGCTTTCTTGTTTTTCCAACGCCAAGAACGTTCGAGAAAGACAAAGACAGAGACACAAGCATGCGCCGATTCAATGCGCCTGATTCTCTAGTGCTGCGCGCGCAACAGACCGATCATAGTTGAGTGGGAGAGAGACGCGAGGCATTCGGCGGGCCTCTCTCTCGTTCGGTGACTCATCGTAACGTTACCGAGCGTTACACTTTTTCATAAGTGACTCCCAGCCACAACCTAATATAAGACGTTGTCACGTCAAAATAATCTGAATCATGGTTATTGTTTCAGGACATCCCTAAAATCTCGCTAATAATACATTTCGATAATGCATCATCAGATCATTACTGCTACAATTTGCCAAATCGCATTTCAGATATAGTCTGTGGTAATATCATAGAGTGTATTTATGATTCAGCTGTATTTGGACATAACTTTTGCTTGTGAATCCCCTGGTTTGGATTTTGGGTCAGCAAATTGGTTATACTGAATAAAAAATTGTTTGTTTTATACCAATAGGTCGATAAACAAGCATATAGACCGTAGAGTAAGCGTCACCGCAGCCTATAGATGCTCGTAATGTCACAAGGATATCACTAGAGCGTTGCTAACCTTGTGACTTGAGGATATTATGCCACATTAACCAGTAAATTCACTGCCTCTCCCATCCTTCAGACCGGATCAAAGCAATGCGAACACTGCCTGTTTGGTGATAGAAATAGGTGAGAGAGATACTAATACAGACGATTTTTTATGTTTTAGGTAAATTTTAAGGGTTGGAATTTTTTATATTTAAAGTGTGTCCAAATAAAGTACAGTCAATTCAGGTAACATTGAACTATAAGGGAAAACGTCCTATAATTTTAGTTTTGTTTAAATCTCATCATATACTCGTATATAACATATATACAATTATATAGTTTTTTATCTAGTTACAATTTTTTTACAATATTGCATGTATTAAGATGGCAGCTTTCTGAATTGTGCTGTTATTCTTTATTATTATTATTAGGGTTTTTATTTTTAAATCCTCAACCGACCGTAATAAAGACATGGTGATGAATGAGTTATGTTACGCAATAAATAAATAAGTAAATAAAGGAATTACAAATATATTACTTAAAAATATTTAACACCCAGACAGAACCAACAACGTCATATAAATATTTGTCGAACCCACGACCTTTGACGCACAAGAAAGGATCACTACAATCTGCGCCATCGAGCCCCTCATCCATCCATACCATACCAATCAGTAAATGTAAAATAAGAATTTCCACTTTAAAATAGCAGAATAAAGGTCTGATAACTAACACAAGTATGTTTCTGTTCCAGGTGGTGTATTTTATTTGTGGTAAGTAAATTTTTTTTTGTATACATAATTTTGTATTTCAGCCAAATTTTGTAATATTAGTATACTGTAAATTTGTTAGGACGATTCAGTATAATGTACTCTTTGTTTTATTTCAAATCAAAAGATATATATTTTGCGGTACGTACGTAATACGACTACTACTCGTACTACTTCGTACTATTACGAAATTAAAAGATTTTTTTTTTAAATTTTGTTTTTTTTGCCTAAATTTTATTTATGCTAAGGTTTCTTATTGTAGAATTTGTGAGATAATGATATAGGTACTGTCAAAAACTTGAAGTCAAACTAAACAACAATAAGAAAAAGATATGAGATGATTTAATGAAATTCGAAAACTACAGAAGGAAATCTGTAAATATTTCCAGGTAACACTGCTAGGTGACTGTATAAAATTCATGAATTATGATATTATTGACGAGTCTCTTGGTGCATTCGATAGTATACTTACCTTCTACTATGGCTTGTTGGTTTGATCCTCATCTGAGTGCTATAGTTATGAATTTAAGTATTACATTTGTAATTCGTCTCGTATCTGATATCCGTAATACAAGTCATTATCATCATAGCAGCCGGAAACGTCCACTGGTGGACATAGGCCTCCAAAAAAAGGGGGAATTTGCCTATAATTGCCGCGCTAGGCAGGTGTGGTGGCAATCGTAGAGCGCAGGAAATGATCCTGCCCATCTTCATCCATCCTGTCTCTCAGTGTCAATACCTAGATCACCTCTTACGACTTCTGTTGCAAGGATAGAAACTATTCTATTCTGCCAGTAAAATTACATAATAATAATAATTTTATCAGTATACATTTAAAACCTGCACGGTGTTTAATAAATATAAATTATGGTGTTACTCGTTTTTAAAGAAGAATCTCTGATATCTTTCTCATGAGAAATAGCCATACAAAAAATGTTATTCGAAGAAAATAAATAGAAAACATAAATCTGATGTCTAATACTTCAGAAATAAGATCCAGATTCGGTTGCCACGATCGGGCCGAGCAATACAATTTATAGCCTATTTCTGATATTGGATATCAGAAAATTCAATTTATGACAGATCTTATCAAATTGTGAACATTTTTTTATCAAATAATATGCCGTTAGATCGCCGCGCTTGTTATAATAGATTGACTAGCAATATTTATTTTATTGTACATTTTCCAAATTGTACAGAAATTTGGGAAGTAATGAGAAACTTTGTCAGCGTACATGATAAATGTTTATATATCAACAAATGTTTATAATAGACATGTATTGAGACGGGTATAATTGGTATAATAAGGTAATGTATATGTATATATATATATATATATATATACATATACTTTTTTGTAAAATAATTATGCGCAGCTGGGACTGATGGTATTATATTATACTACTAGTGCCTCGTGGTTTTACCTATGTTAAGTTGTAGAATTTTCATACTGACTTTGCTCCCCCCCTTTTTCCCTTAAGTTGACTTTCGGAAAAATATTTCATAGGTGTTTCATGACTTTCAATGGAGAACCTTTATACTGAATTTAATTCTAATAACTTCACAATCAGCTAAATTTTCATATTAACTTTGTAATGCCGTTCTATCATTTTTCAAATATTATTTCTTAATGTTTCCCTACATTATAAAAGGAACCCCTGTGCAAAAAATCAAGTTTATTATCTATATAGTTTAAGCCTTATGTCAGTCTGTTTCTCTATTTATATAAAAAGATGAACATGGTGGTTTTATATGGTGGAAATATTAAGGTTATGAAATCTCTGTAATCTAAGTTTACATGTTACAGCTAACGTTTAATGCTGTACCAAGGGCATCCCCAATAAAAGCAGAATTTTGCCCATAATGTTTCGAAAAAATATAACGCCATCTGTCTGTTTCTCAGTCGCTTACAAAAATGGAAAGTGGATCCTGAAACAGGGGAAGGGATGATTCTACTCTTCGCGTATCCCGCGGAAATATATTGATGTGATGGAAGAAAAAAATGGTCTTCAAGCAAGCACTTATGCTTATTCTTCTTTATAGTTTAGCGTTGGTAGCACATATGGTAAATATATATCTTGGCCAAAAGTTTTAATCATGCAAAAGCCGATACAAATTTTCTCTATAATTGCTTCATTAAATAGAAGCTGCCCTTTAAATTAGGGTGCAAACCTAAAATAGAACGGGACAGTTCCCGCCAAGCCTGATAAATGTTTGTGAGTTTACTCAACGTTACTTGTGAGTATTTACTTACGTTTGAGTAAACTGTCCCTCGGCCAATCAGCTTCGTACGCAAACAGGAGGCTTTGTCATGTTGCCTCTTAAACAGATTGACATTCGGACCTTATTTTGTTAGCAATAAAGGTGGTAATAGATACTACCCTTTTCGCTAATTCATGTGGAGAATACCATACATATTTTGATTATTAATGGTACCAATACCCAACAAAATAGAGGTAAACCTCATACAAATCTCATCTGCTTTGGTGCCTCACTCTCACCTATTTCTACCGCCAAATGTTCGCAGTGTTTGCATTGCTGTGTTCAAGCAGGGTATCAAGGGTGAGAAAGGCAGTGAAAATACTGGGTAAATTTGCCTTATTATTTTCAGTTTGCAAGATTAGCAACACGTTTGAAGTGTCTTCGTTATGACAAGAGCGTCTACGGGCTGCGGTCACGTTCACCATGAAGCTGTTTGCTAACTTCATAATATTAAAAAAATTCACTATTATATTCCCGGCTTAAACTGAATTTCTTAATTGGACACATTCAGTAGGGACCATATTTATTGTTATAATTACATTTGGTAGCAGTTTCGTAATGCCTACTCAATATTTCTCTCAACCTCAAAGATATCCTTAGAAACAATCGTTATTTTTACTATATACGTTAATAATTACTTATATGGAAATAAAAGTATCTTGCAATTTTGTTTCTTTTTGTTTTTTCTTTTACTTGAAATAGATTACAGCGGTATGAAAATACATATTTGAAATTGACTTACAGACTGACTGGTTTGAAATAATAATAATAAAACTGAAATAAACAAAAGGTCGCGGTTATTAACCTGTACATATATTTTTTCTTAAGTTATAATAATAATATTCGCACAACATCTCATATTGACCTGTCTCCGAGATAAGTCGCTTAAAGCATTTATGTTACGGACAAAAGAGGAATCACAATTAATACCTAAATATATATTTTTAGCACCCAGACACAGAACAAACATAGATATAATTATATAAATGTTTGTCCTGGGAGTGGATTGAACCCACGACGGGTTGGTGCACAAGATAGAATACACCTGCGTCATCGAGACCGTCGAAATTTAAACCGCCTGTTAAAATTCATAATTTTATTTCTGCAAGTTTAATGACAATACAATTACAACTAGTTTTTATATTGAACGCGTTTTTCCTAGTTAGAACTAGTAAATCAAATCGAATATTAATTACAAAATAATACGCGTAGGGTCAACTGAAACGAAATGGTGGTTGGGTTAGGTAAGAACTGCGACCACAACGCACGAGGCGAGCGTGCCGCGGCGACGGCCGGCGCGTACCAGAACCGAAAAATAATATATCAGGGAGATTAGTATTATTTAATGCTTCCTATTTTCGAAATACATCATAATTATAGAAGCCGTTCAACATCGATTGCTGGACGTATGTCTACCTAAAGAAAGGTATATTATGCCCATAATTGCCGCGCTGCGCATCGACTGTAGCGAGACGGGAATGCTGATTAAAGAAATATTATTACATTAATTTATTTTTTTATGACAATTAAAAAAATGCTGGAATTACTTGAATATAGTTTTTTGAATCTATTATTGGTGTAATAATAGTATGTGTACATTTTAGCCGTGAGGTAGCAGCAGAGTTGAATAGTACCTCCCCGTGTACCAGTGTCGTAAGAGGCGACTAAGGTACCAGAACCGACAGATGGCGGTATATCCATTTGATACAGTGTAGCTCAAACACACAGGGCGGCGATGGGCAGCAGCATCCCCGTTTCGAAAGCTGCGATTGCCCAGTACGGCAATTATGTGCAAAATTTTCCCTAACTTGAGGAGGCCTATGTCCAGTAGTGGACTTCTAATGATATGATAATATATTTTAATTAAAGGTAACATTTATTAGTAAAAAATCAACTTGACAAGCCATTCACTCAAGGCCTTAGGCGGGACTCAAACCCGTGTCTTTCCCTTGCCAGACACCGACATTGTGCTAACGAGACCGTAGTGTTGATATTTATTCTGTTGTACCGGTCGACAAATAAGCATACGGTCCGCATGATAGTAAGCATTATTGCATCCTATACCTTCAAAATATCACTAGCGCATTGCCAACCCTGTGACTTGAAGATGTTGTGATAGCCATTTCTCCCACCCTACAAACCGGAACACAGTAATGCGAACACTTCTATTTAGTGGTTAAATAGGTGAGAGTGAAGGGGTATCTCACTTTCACCTATTTTCTTACATTGGTAATTCAAAAACCCTTTGTATAAGGTCTATCTCATGTAAAATCGAATTTCATCATAAGATTTAAACTATAAAATAATTTGATAACGATAGATAAAATATTCGATTTATTATACCATTCCTCGACAATGCAGTAATAAATCGTCACAAAGAAGACCCGTTATGAAACCAGTCAAGCATTTGGTAATAGGGTTGAACTAAAGTGAAGTAAGTAAATTAATACGATAAGATTTTTTTTATTTACAATAAAATAAATAGTTTGTTGAATAGTAAAATATTTTTGTAACTTCTTTTAATTATCTTAAAGAGCATTATAAATTTGTTTCAATTTAATTAAGGTATATTGGCATTGGCACATAATAAAATTAAAAAAAAATCATATCTCACACAATTAACCGAGAAATCTTTGGATTTATGATCTCACTTGATCATCATCATCATAGCAGCTGCAGAAAGTACACTGCTGCACCAAACTGCACCCCAAAGAAAAAAATAATAATTCAGACATCTTATACATTGACCTAACTTCAAGATAAGCTAAATCACTTGTGTAAAGGATATAAGAAACCAAAGGAAATAATGATATTTAAAGTATAGTATACACAGAACAAAGACAAACATTTAACATTTTAATATTTCTCCTGGTTGTAGATCAAACCGACAACTTTTGCCACACAATACAGGATCATTACCATCAGCGCCATCGGAAGGGGAAATAAATCCCATAAATTGCCGCGTTGTGCAAGTCTAATGGTTATCGCAAACTGTAGCTTTGCGACGGGAATGTTGCCAATCCTCACCCTGTTGCATTTCTGTCGGATTGATACACAGCTATCTATTCCAGTACCTTAGTCAGTTCTTACGTCACTAGCTTAATAGTTTATTCTGCTTCTCCCCACGAAACCCTGTAGTACCTTACGAAATCTTTTTAAAAATAATAAATAATGTAAATCGATAAAAACATTGACGAAGTTTTTGATTTAAAAGAGATGAAATTCACTTTAAGAAATCAGTTACATCATTAAAAACATATCCAGCTAATAAATGTGTGGTATACAAACAAACCAATTGAAATAATTTTTATTTTAATTTAGTTCTGCTTATATATTTCTGTTTTTAAATTTTTATTTCTTTTTAATAGGTTAGTTAAGTTTTAAGTAAGTTAATTTTTTTTTATTTTCGCATTCTGTGTTTTTCTTTGTGTTTGTTTGTGTAATGTTGACTACATTAATTCTTAAATATACTGTTGTAAATTGTACTACTGCATTAATGTAATCAAACGCTCGTAATACTAAATAAATGAAATAAAATAAAAAGAATATGAGACATTAAATTATTGGCTCCCATGCAATGATAAATGTAATTTACAATAATTTCTACTCTTCTCTGGTTTTTGGTGGTGGTGATTGGAAATGGAAAGTAAGGAAATAAATAGGTGGGGGCTTGACATATGAGACGAGTCCTTTTTTTTCGTAAATTTATACGTGAAAAGAAAACTTTGTGCAAACGGTTATAAGTTATATATAAACAGTTAAACTAAATAGGTACACAAGGTAATTTTTATTGCATATAATGCACTGGAAATATATAAAACTAATTAAAAAAAATCCATATACCCATGGATATGTATATATCCTCACACTAATGTTTGAATGATACATAGACACACAATATACTTAAATGAACTAGGTGAACCTTATTTGTCTATACGATTAAGTGATTGTGTTCTCTTTGATCTTATTAAGTGTCAAAACATGACGGCCAATAAAATAAAACTCTAATTTAAAAAAGTAATGTGATAAGGTTGAATTTTTGCAACCGGGAACACATTAAATTTTATAAAGGAAAAGAGATTTATACATTTATTATTTTATATTGCAATGTAAGAGGGAAGCAGTGGCAGCCCTAAACGGTCCGGATCCGGTCGTAAACGTTAGGGTTAGTTTAAAATGTATCGCAGGTACGTGCCGTATTCTATGGCTAAACGGCGCTGGAAGAAATATGGAAGCGGATTCTCGGTGCCATATGATACTGTTGTGTGAAGTGATATACAAGTATTTCACTCTGTGGTACTGAAAATGTTAGGTATACTACCCGGAACAGCATGCTTAAATGGTGATGAGAAGCACTATTCTCTTCGCGAAGCTACTCACGTTATGCGATTGCTTAGTGTAGAAATTATGAGAATTATCTTATATGTGAAATCGATGTGCCTGATGGCGCAAATGAAAGTGATTCTATCTTGTGCGCCAAAGGACGTGGGTTCAATTCCCACCTCTGGGTGTAATGTTTATATAATAATATTTGTGTTGGTTCTGCGTCTGGGTGATAACTATATGTATTTCAATAGAATATTTTACAATTTCTTAGTTGTCTGATGTCCGTAAGACAAGTGCTTTAAGCGACTTATCGAGGAATCAGGTATGAGAATATCAATATATGAGATGTTGTGGGAATTTATTATTAAAAATAAACAATAAATTATTAATTTTGCTAAGCGTAAAACTCGAGACCGGCTTGATTAATCCGGCATTAATTATTTTGTGTGTGGCTGTTCTTGGATTTTTTTTCTCTTGAACAAAACAACACTTTTCTCAGTTAATCAGTTCATCAGTTTATTGTTAATTCCAATCTAAACAAAACAAATTAAAACTCTCACTAAATGTAACGGGATCAACAAGGTAAAACCTTGACGCAGTCAGGGCGGGCCGCCTGTAATTAATAAGTTTCTTTATCCCATACTGCTGGATTGATGTACTGTGTATATAAGTGGCTGGTATTTTTGTCCAAAACGTATCTAGGGTTCGTCACCCTTGTCTTGTCTTGTCTTGGATAATCTTCTCCTAACTTAAGCTCTAAAGCCTTAGTTACAATTTGAGTAGTCTTTAAAATTCTATTTGATACACTAAAATATAATTTATCATTATCATATCCACCGTTGGATGACCACTGCTTATGTCAAGAGAATCGGTAACGTGGTTCTAGCCGAATCATCTGACCCCCATGCATGAGTTCGATGTAATACGCTGAAATTAAAAAGGGATATTTCATTTATTTATTTGTTATTAATATAATTATACGGGTTATCATAATTATATAATTATGCAGTCGTAACAAAAAATAAATTATTCTACATCGGCTTAATTATTAATGATTTGACGTTGCCGACAAGTACGTCAAAGTCCGGGTGAGACATAAGGAGTGCGATAAGTGCCTGCTGCATGCATTAATAGTTCATCGAATACGGATCAAGTATTTGGTAATACTTTCTTCCCAGCTGTGACCTCAGTGACTTATTTCGCCCAAAACTTATTGCGAAGTCCAGAACTAATTATAACGGCCTTCAGTGAGATAACATGGACTTAATTATTTCTTATACATATACTTTGATAGTATATTTAGTAGGTTTTGAAATGGATTCTCCTTTAGGAATTTTCTAGGTAGCATTCTGCATTCGACTTTTTTGTGTGGACTTCACATTTCTGGAATCAAAGTAAGCCATTCCATATCCTAAGACTGTTTCAAAATGACAAATTTTATCAGATTTGGTTAATTAATAAGATTAGTTTAAAAATGTTAGTCTGAAACTACTTATTAGTTAAAGAGATTTATAGTAATATAAATATCTTAATTATATATCGTCATGAAACCGTTGTTTACCGGCTGATAAGACGATCTTCCTGTGCTTCGAGTGTCGGAAGAGGCGAACTACGTGTCGGGTCCGACAGATGGCGGTATATACCGAAACAGTAGTTTAAATGCAACAGTTCGGTGAAATCCCTGTGCGGTTAGACATCAGTAATCTAGGAAGCAGGAATTTATGCGATAACCACCACCATACCACCTAACCCTGGTATGGTAACCCTATTTCGGGTAAAAGCACCCAAAATTTATCAATTAAATCTTGTGTACATTTACCGGCGGTTTATGGTAAAATATTTACAGCCTAACTATGTAATATTCTCACATTACAACTTTGTTTTAGTTTCATAAATGATATCGACGAAATAATAATAACACATCCATCAAATTAACATAACAAATTACAATACGTATTCGATATAATTTATGCAAATGACACTTAAATGATCGAAACACGAACAACCAGTTGATTCCATAATATTACCAGTGTAAAACATTGGGGTGTACTATTGTCTGAAGTTGCTTAATGACATAACTTTTAATTATAGGGAAGTTAGAGGAAGTTATTACTAAACTCATGGGAAAGTTGATGAGATAAAATCAGTTAATGTTCAGTTCCTGATATATTTGAATATGTGGTAAAAGGGGAATGGTTTCATATAATTTATAATTTTAATTACCATATCTTAGTTGGATGTACGTTTAGACTACGTCAAGTAATTGAATGTATAGAGTAGCCGTGAGGTACCGGCAGAGTAGAATAGAACCACCCTGTACCAGGTGTCGTAAGAGGCGACTAAGGTACCAGAACCGACAGATGGCGGTATATCCATCCGAGACTGTGTATTTCAAACAGGGTGAGGATGGGCAGCAGCATTCTTGTTTTATTAACGTTAATGGTAGGAACAGAAAACAAAAATATTTTTCTTATGTATAACTTGTAAGAAAATGTATATAATTTTTTTACTATTGTAAACAAAGATTTTACTTATGACTCATTATTGCAGTATAAACGTTTTTAGGCTAGGCGAAAAATACGGAAACGTATAATAAATATACATGAAGACATTATATTTTATAGGACCAGGTTGACAAACAACCATAAAGTCCGCAGGATACTAGCGCAGGATGCAAACCTTGTGACTTGAAGAAATCATGTTCCATTACCCAGTAATTTTACTGCCTCTCTCACCTTTTAAACCAGAACATAGCAAAAAAGGCAACAAACATTACCTACAAACCTACTATGTCTTCACTACATTGGAGAACTTTGTTTAAGAACCAAAATCTATAATAACTTATCTCATGAAGTAACAAATATATAGTATTGAAAAATATTAATCACATTTGACAACACCATAAGGCTATGTTTAACGTAGGCCATTTAGAATATCAAATGAATAATAAATCTAACCAAGGCGATTCTTGCTTGATTCTGGAATTATATTGCAGGTTCTCCCCTCTTTTAGATCATGTTTTATTCAATTTGCATTTCCTTTTTTGTAATTTTGGTTTGGAAGCTTAGTAGAAAATAGTGAATGTATTAGAGTGGACGACGCAAGCAGCTGTAACACAGTTTATACTAGTACAGCTGCCGTCATTTGGCCTGCCAGTGTAATCTTTTGTTCTCTTCTATCTCTTTAGTTGAATGAAAGTGAACACGGTAAGCAAAACATTATTAAAATCGGTTTAGTAGTTTAGAAAATCATCTCGGACAAACTACGTGACTCCAAATCTTTATATATAAAAGGAAAAGCTGACTGACTTACTTTTCAACGCAGGGTTTAAACTATAAAGGATAGATACTTAAAAATTTGTATAGGCGTTGCTTTTATAACGTTTTTAAAATTTCAATTTTCAAAATTCACCTCTTAAAACGGAGGTACAAGTTAGTATGAGACTTTGCTGTTTTTGAAGTTATTTGAACGAAATTAAATATCAAGATTAGAATTGAATTGAATTTGACATTGGAAGTTGTGAATTGAGAGTCACGGGATGATTTTTGAAAAAATATTAATTTTTTTTTATCGAAAATCATCCCTTAAGGAGGTAAAAGATTGGTGCAAAGTTTGTATGAAAGCGTAGAATAAATGATTCTAGGGTGGATCTACAACTTAAATCGAGTGAAATCGCGAGGCTTTGCTAATAAAGTGTAGTATGGTATATTAGTATTTATATGTATAGATAATTATTGATGAACAGATTTCTATATAGACCGTGTTGCAATCCTGGAGGTTAATCAGATTTTCTGTCCACCTGTGGATTAACGCAACGCTTGTCGATAAGTGGTTTCCATTCCGAAAAACAAACAATGTTAGGCAACACATGTAGGCAAGGTTATAAGCGATTTATAATGAAAGATTTACACTAATTCTCACGGAAAGTAGCTAATAATAAGCTACGTCTTTATCCATATTTAAACTTCTATTCTTGCTTAAAAAGATAATTCCGAGTATCTGAAGGCCATAAAATAATTTAGCGCTTAATTAAAAGATTAATTAATTAATCATGTATCAAACCTTTTTGATTTATTAGTTAAAGATTCTATTGTCTCACTCTGCTTCGTTAGATCTATTTTTTTTTAATTCAAAACAAGCGGATACAAGTGATTAAAATTTCCTCAAACCACACAACGAGCTGTCTCGTGCCGCGTTCTAATATTTTAATTAGTGACATCAAAGTGTATAAAGTGTATGAATGTAAGGGTGGGTACGCACTGGTACTGAATATAGCTGATTTTAAAACCTATTAACTTTGACAAGGCTTAAGGCGCTACCATCTAGTAATCCTATCTTTTGCTCCAAGATGGATTCGTACACCGTCCAGGGCAAATATAAATATGATATCTGTGTTTGTTGTATGTCTGGGAATGATATATACATATATATTTAAGTATTATACTTGTGATTCCTCTGTTTTGTGATATCCCGATTCGATATCGATCCGGCCCGATGGCACAAATGGTAGTGTCTGATGTCTCTAGTACTTTAAGCGACTTACCACGAAGTCAGGTTAATATAAATAATAGATAGGAGATGTTTAAAGGACTTATCTCGGATCTCATGTCGATGCATGAGATTTAGGGTGATTTTTTTTTATTAGTTATTGATGACCTTAAATATGTCAGGGTACATACACTCTGTAACTATCATCATTTTAGGCACAGGACATACATTGCTGGTAAATCCAAGTGATTTCCAATGGGATCGGTGGTATGCAGCCTGCATCCAGCGCGATCCGACGGCCTAAGGCTGCGCTGCCCGTGACTTCGTCCGCATGAACTTCACTTTATATCGCGTCTGGAGGAACTTAACCGTGATAAAAAGTAGTTTATCTCCCTTCATAGAGTTCAAGTTATCTACTTGCTAATTTCGATCAAGATGATTTTAGTTGTTTAATCATTAAAAGGTAAAAAAACAGTTAGACATTTGCTTATGTATGATAAAATATAGGCCTTTTTTCTCCCAATATATATATACTCCCTGGTATCGGGGATTTTTATATGTGAAAAAGTTTTTAATGTCAGTTTAGTAACTTTTGAGCTTATCCATTACAAACAAACAAATGGTAAAAGCCGCGATGTACTGGCGATGTAGAATCCTCCTATTGTATCAAGAGTTGCAAGAATCGACTGAGGTACCTAAAACGATAGATGGCGGTATACGATACATGAAGGTAGGGTTGAGCAGCAGCATTCCCGTTACAGTGCCACTCGTGGCAATTATAGGCAATATTTTCCATTTTTGAGGAGGCCTATATCCATTGGACGTTCAACGTTTGCTATGATCATGAAGCATCAAAATCTTTCTTCATTATAATATACTCCATTAATAAAAAGTTTACTACGTATGAATGATGCCTTGGTATTGTAAATATCCATAAGCTGCGGTAACCTTTTACGATCATGCAGGCCGCACGCTTATTTGCCACCTTTGTGGTGTAAAAAAATGGTGTAAATCATAACTAAATTCTAGCGAGAACACATCCTAAGGTGCAAGCTATAATAACAACCCGACTATAGCTTCCGGGCTATTCGAGACAAGCTATATATCACCACAAATTGCTAGACGCCGTTCATTGACCCAGGAGGTGGAGCGGAGTAAAAATAGAATGCATTTGGGCCAAGTGTTTTTACCTTACCTGCTTACTTGCGATTTTGGTGTGAAGAAACGTATGTTTAGTTTATTTCCTTTGTGTTGCTTTTAAGATGCTATCGGATTTCATACTGAATGCGTTTTGTTGTCTCGTTAGCGTAAAAGAGGAGGTACCCAGTTCTCAATGTGACTAATTAGTATTTTGTGTCTATCTACAGAAAGTATGCTATTAAAAACTATACAGAAACACATATTAGGTTTGGTGAGGTCTACTCTTAACCAATACTCGTGTAAGAAGAGATTAATAATTGTGAAACAAGCAAGGGACGTATGTCAAACTATTAGGTTAGATACATACCAATATACATATACTCGTAATTATTTATGATTCCATATAGATATCATCATCATTATTACAGTCATTGGAAGTCCATTGCTGGACATAGGCCTAAATCCATTGCTGGGCATAGAAAAAAGGGAGAATTTTGCCCATAATTGCCGCGCTAGGTAAGCGTATTGGTAATCATAGTGTGCAGGGGATTCGTGACGGGGATGCTGCTGCCTATCCTTCCCTGTGCATTTGAACTACTCTGAATTGGATGGATATACCGCCTTCTGTTTGTCCTGGTAACTTAATCGCCTAGTACAGTGGGATTTACTAATCTACTCTGCCGGTAACTCACAGCATACAGCTATCATCACCAAAAACTTTTTTGTATTTTATGTGACTTCATTATTCGAAATCACATAGATGCCGAGCTTTTAAGCCGACATGGTAGTTTTCTCGATCCCCACCCATGGATTTGTATTCATTCCTGTATCTGGGTGTGAAAAATATCCGTATTGACAATATTTATATACACGAAGGTACATGCCGGTATTCATGTTTGTTCTGTATCTGGGTGTTAAATGTATGATTTTAAGTAGTATATCTGTGATTACTCTGTTGTCACATATCCGTCACACGAGTACTTTAAGCGACTTTTCACGGAATCAGGTATGAGATGTTGTGGGAATTTACTATACTATTATTGTTATAACAAAAAAATGCTTCAATACGAAAAAGTTCCTATATATTTTTTCACCGTTCAAAGCTTTTTATTCCCATAGTCCGAAAGTAGTTAGAATTGAGCGAAATATGAGGAAAAATGTAATACCGTAATTGGAGAAATGGGGGACAAGTTTAAAATTAATTGGGAGAAAGTGGATATGGTTGAGGAAAAAAAAAAGCATTAAAGCAGGTTTTCGTATTTAAAAAGAGGTCTATTAACGGTAGCCGAACGCGCTTTTTTATTCTACTTTTTAAATTTTTGGTACTTTCTGAACTCATTTTGACGTCTCTAAAGTAACGTATTTAATAAAAAATATACAAAATAAATTCTGTGAAATTAGAGTTAATCTTTTCGATAAATAATAAAAATGGCGGGTTCCTTGACTTTAGAGATCGTGCAACTTTTTGTATTACCAGCAGTTATTAGAATTCTGACGTATTCAGACATTCATCATTGCATTGGAGCTACTTACACTCTTTCGGTTGAATGTACCGCTATCTGTCGGTTCTGGTACCTTAGTCGCTTCTTACGACTACAGGTGCAGTACCTCCCGTACTGGGTATTCTACTCTGCCGGTGCCTCACGGTTGTTCTGTCTTAATTATGAACTATATACATTATATAAATTGATATATGAACTATTCTTTCTCTTAAGTTGTATAAAATTGTACACATTGACATACAATAAATACTTCTAAAACACGCCGTTCTCTTCACTGATATTGATTAATTAAAAAGGGTTGGCTCTGATATCAAAGGATTTAAATTTTAGCAAACATTTAATAAAGCATTAAAAATGTTTTTTTTTGTATAAAGATATTTGTTTACATTAACGCGTGCGGTTCTCAAAGTAACTAAATATCAAGTGTATTTCACTGTAAAAAAAATAAATAAAAATATAATTTGTTAAATAATATGTCAGAGTAATTCCATTGATAAGCAGTTTAATTTCCTAGTCTGGCATGTGATTTTATTTATACAAATATGTATGTCACGTTTATATATTTTGTATATATATTATATGCACCACTATATATATATATATTCGGTTTTGTGTAATGGTTGACTGGGAGATAATGCCACCTGGCATTAAGTCCGCCATTTGTAGATTTTGTAACATTTTGTGCAATAACGTTAAATAAATAAAAAATCTCTAAGTAACTAGTTTGAGCGAGTAGCGTGGCGGCGAATTTGATCTGAGGAATACCTCATAATAATTTGGAAGCTTGACGATGTTTTTTATTACATTACCTTAAGATATTATTAAGATGATATTATACGAGTATATAGAGATACCACAGAATATCTATCCGAAACAGAGTCACTCAAATCTAACATGGCGATGATAGGCATTCCTGTCGCGCACCTACGCTCTGCTATCGCCGCTACGCTAGCCAAGTGCGACAATTATTTTCTTTTCTCTGGGAAGCCATAGGCTTGCCCAGCAGTGGACATCCTACAGCTTCTGTAATTATGATGATGTTCATGAAATTATTACATTATATATGATTATGTGATTATACAGAATATATGATTGTTTTATATACATATTATGATAAATTTCAAATTGTAATATTTCATGTTTATTCGTTTGTAACAAAAATGTGCTTAATACGTTTAATAATTAAGAAACAGAGACTATCGTGTATGCGGGTAGGGAACAACACGAAATGTGAATTAATTACAACAAAATGTTTTGTCTAGATTACGTGGAAATTAGGGGCGGGCGGCATATTTTTACAAAAATAAAATTTCTCAAAACAGAATATCTAGAATAGTTTAGATCTGATCCTTGTAGTTTTAGGCAGGGATTTTTCCTGTGTGTTAATATTTTTTTATAGAAAATATTAGTGAGAAATATGTTGGAATAAAAATTTTATCTTGTTATGTTTAATATAAAATTCAACATTTTTAATGTATAAAACCTCCAAGGTAATTAAGTTACAATATACACATGAGAAATTAAAAGATTTTTAGAAGCGGATTCCCTTTTTTTTATTAAGTTACTGTGTATTATAATATCTTTATAAATAATTTCGTATCACGGTGTTTGTCTGGGATGAATTTCTAAACTATTGAACCGATTTTAATCGATTATTGTTTGCTGTGTACAGTCTGATCCTACTTGAGAGAAAGGATAGTTTATATCGGAATTTATAGTCTAGCTGCGTCTGCAAGCTAATATATTTTGTAATTATTACACTGAAACTGTATTTTATTGTCATCAATCTGCCTGAAAACTTTAATTACATTTTTTTCGTTTAAACAAACAAAAACATCGGCAAATAAATATTGTCTTTTTCAATTGTTTGAAAATCGCAAACTGTCAGTTTGAAGATGTTCGACGGGCCCAAAAGAACTTTATTCAAAACATAATATGATATAATAATATTCAATTCTCAGAACATGTCATCGCCCTCCTTGATAAGTCGCTTAAAGTACGGATATCATACAACAGAGCAACCACAAACATTACTGTAATACATATATTCAATACCCCTCGTATAAATTTTTGTCCTGGGTGGGGATTGATTATACCCTCGACGCACAAGATAGGATCATTAAAATCAGCACCACCGGGCCCGTAAAAGATTAATTTCTTTATGACCTTTAACTTGCATATATTGTTGCTTAAACAGATACACACACTGGATAGTCTCATCTACCTAATACAGATAATACTATAATTTCTGCAATATCATCAGTAAATATTAATTATCTCTATGTGTAATGAGGATTTCCCGCGTCTCTGCTTGTATATGTCTTGCGGAATATGCTAATATTGTAACACATTCAAACACACGGCGCCTGAGGATTTACGGAGCGTGTTGGGCTTATTGTGTTTATACCTGGTTGATTTATGCGGCACATTTAAACCATATCTCTAATGTGCTAAGTGCCTGAATGCAGTGAATGTACAAGTTAATAAGTAGATATAACTGCATTTTGATAGCTAAATAAACGTTTTTTTTTCAGACGTTTATACGCGCACGAATTCTCTTATTTCATGAAGCCGGTGGCGCCCCTCCCCCCAATGATCGTAAAATTCAAGTTAAATCAAAATTTGACATTATATTGGAATGATAGAAGTTCTTTTAAAGTGCCTCGAGTGCGAATCGATATTAACTGGCCTTACTATCAAATGATGCCTTATATTCGTTGGCTGACTCTTAGTTCTATTAAAGTGTCTCTAAACAAATTAGTTATGAAAAAATTAGTTTACAACACATATTTTAAAGTTCTTTGCAGCAGAGCTTTCAATTTTTCTTTTTTAAAATATGATTCAAAGTCAAGTCTTATAATACATAATAACATCGCTTAATCAATTATAGGTTGTAACAGGTATTTGATAAAAAGGAAATACCTTACTAAAAAGGCAAACAACACACACAAAATATAATTAATTTATGTATATTTTTCAAGTAAAATACGTGTTTTTCAAACATTTTTACTTATATGATACACTACAAAGTTTATAAAACTTCACCGTTTGTAATAAATAGCCTCTGAAACAAAACGTTCGTCACGTGATAGATAAATGAAGAAAAAGCATTAGCAACCGCCATACCTTTTTTTCCTGAATCTGGCATAGAAATGGTTGCATGCGGCCGCATGGTAGATGGCAGGTATGACAAATTGGATGCGCGCCAAATACAGAAAAGAAAAAATAAACAGCTGTCGGCTACTGCGGCATCGAGGCTGTATAAGTTGACTCCCTCAGCCCGACTGAATCGATTGAAGCTCGGTAAACTTTTGGAGCGAAAGATTTAATGATTTTTTTATGATGGTCGACGTCAAAATTTGTTGTATGATTAAATTGGTGTTTATATTGTAAGATAATGGTGTTGATGGATTAGATAGTATGCTCGTAATTATGGTATTGAAAGTGTTATGAATATTTTATCTTTAATTTCATAGTGGAAAGGCTTTATCGATCAAGTAAGTCTATTTTTGTAGGTTTCTTTTCAAATATGAATAAATTCGTGATTGAATGGCCATACTTATTACGATAGCTAATTAAAAAATAGTATTACATTACATACTTGTTACGGTAATAAAGATTTGACTTATGAATTGAATTGATATATTAAGTATTTAATATATTATTGGTCCTTTTAAAATTCTGACTTAAGTATATTTTTGTGAATTCGACGAGTAGACTCAGACCTTGGTAGCGTTATTGATAGTATATTTCCCTGTTGCTTGAGCGACCTAATTTTCTTATCTAGTAAAAATATATTAAGTTAATTTTTTTTTACAAAAAGTATACAACAAAATATTTTAGTTATTATGTTAACGTCGTGAAATGATCGTTTCCAGAACAAACGATAAACAGCTGCACATTTAACGTTTCTTGATCTTTAACCCTTCAGTGCTCGATATAAAAGGCCGGGAGCCAGAAAATTACTTTTCTAGGATCGGAAAATTCTAGTCGGAAGCAATATCCTCCTCGTCGGGTCTAAGTGCCCCTTGAGTTGAACGGGTTGGGTGTATTCCAGCATTTGGGGAAAATGTTACTTGTAAGTAAGTTTGTATAATATGTTTTACTATATGATGAAACTTCGATATATCCGTATTTGTGTTAAACATAGAATCCTTTATATGAATGAAAACCGCATATATAGCCAAAAGCCTAAAAAGTAATTATAAATTAAGGGATTAATTACCGTGCACTTTCATTATATTATTTATCTTTAGAATTACTTAAAAATGCGGTTTATATTAACGTATACATTTTAACTTACCAACGTTTTAATGAAGAATTTTTTGTTAGTACACCCAACGTGACTTTGATTATTAAACATTGTTTTTTTGCGTATTTAACAGTATAAAATTTTATTAAATATTGAATTATAATAACGTATATTTTTAAATGGTGTCTGTACACTGCTGAGTCTGCAGCAAAGATGTATATCTTTGTTACTTAGAAAGATCCAAATAATGAAAAACGCGTGAAGATTGTCTATTATTTTCTTATGTCTTTTGTTTTACTCGATTCAAATTTGAAATTAGAACGTTTCCTACAATTATTCTTAATCCGTAAAAAGCTGTGACGTGGGTTGAAAACATGCTCTTACTAGGCAAGTATTATTTATTTTGTAATAGACGTATCCAGTCATTTGTATATAAGTAGAAATCATGTATGTATAAGGGTACATGTTAGTTAAACAATTTAAACAAATTGAATTTAATAAAAGAATCATAAATTAAATTTCATAGTTAAATATTATCCTAAGTCGGGGCGCGTGACTAGTAAACATATATAATTAAGAAAGGAATACGTTTATCAGGTCAACATGTATTTTGTTTCATACTAAAATTACTTAGAGCAATTATTCTGCATTGGTTAAAATAATAATATACCAGAGTGTTTCGTATTTAAAGTTGCCCTTGAAACAACATATAGGTCGAGTGATTAAGGCTGTCACGGAATAGGATTTTTGCCGCGTCGGTGATATGGGTATCAGGGGTCCGGTACCATCGAGAGTGTTATTAATTATCTTGGGCTTTTTAGACCCGAAATATCATTTATTCATTGTCTTAGTTTTGTTTCATTGTTTTACTACAATGTCTAGAGAGAAACATTTGTCATTAGGACATTGATTCTCTTTTTGTCTTATATTATCAGAATGGATGTTTTTGTGTAATATTTTATATGTTTTATTCATCAAAATTGAATGCAGATAACTAAACAAAATGTATATATGGCGGACGTAATACTATAATGCAGAAAAAACATGTATAATAAAGATAACTGCTACGTACATACATTTATACATAAATGAATATATATTAGAAAATAACATCGATTTATAGGAATAATAAGGAAGCAGCATCAGTAAAGTGTGATATGATCTATGCTTACATTTTCAGTGTACTAATAAATAATTAAGTCATAGAAAATCTACATCAATGTATACGTAACGTACATTATCGGGTCCGATGGCGAGGATGGTATGGTTAAATATATTTATTTACGTTTTATATATGTGGTTCCTCTGTTATCTGATGTCCCTAACACAAGTGCTTTAATAGACTTATTTCGGTCAATGTATGAGATGTGGTGTGAATTTATTTATCAATTATTGACTTGACTACGAGATTATTCGCTCGAAGCAATTGTTTTAAGTGAATACAAGTGTGTTACGGACAAACAAAAACAAAATTTATTACGAATATAACACTGAAATTAAATATTTAACATTCAGACACAGAATAAATACAAATAACATCATATAAATATTTATCCTGGATGGGGATTAAACCCACGACTTTACGTACGCCATCGGCCCGGCAATGTATGAGTAATAAAGATGTTGTATGTAGATAGCCTATCTTCTGCGCCATCGGCCCCGTCAGTAAAGGCGGAATTGCCATCTACATGGCATATACGAGTAGCGCTATCTACAATATGGGGATATCTATGTTACTTGCTGATAATGTAATTTTCTAGTAATTAAAGCGTTTTTGAAATGAGTTCAGTGACTTTTAATTTTATTGACGGGTCCGATGGTGCAGATGGTAGTGATCCTATCTTGTACCAGTGGTCGTGAGTTCGATTCCCACCCAGAGTAAATATTTATATGATGATATCTGTGTTTGTTCTGAGTCTGAGTGTTAAATATACGTATTTAAGAAGTATATTTGTGATTTCACTGCTGTCTAGCGTCAGTAACACAAGTGCTTTAAGCGAATTACCTTGGAGTCAGGTCAATGTGTGAGATGTTGTGGTAATTAATTATTATTATTTATTACTATAATGTAATTCTCTATTTATTAAGTTTTTGAAATGAGTTTACTGACTTTTGAGTTTATTTGTTATAGACGTACAAAAGTACTTTTTTTTAATATAACATAGCCTTTGCTACTCGGTAAAGAAGCTCTCCAATAGTTAAAGAATTTTTAAATCAGCCTAAAAGTTTTTCATTTAAGCCGTTTATAATTATCAAACTTTTCCCCTTTATAATATTAGTATAGACAAGAACACAACTAAAAGTTCCTTAGTAAACGTTAAGTGGAATAACCGTAAACTTTATAAGTAGATCAAAGCTATCCATTGTTTATGACTAAACTATGCAGAATTAATTCAGCTTAACATAGCCTGCACATAACACAAAATACAGCGTCACTGGACATCAATTTTTCCAACTTACCATTTAATTTAATCTATTGATCAGCTTTTAAGATCGGAGAATTTACAGTGCACACCGCATTGTAAATTGTCAGCACTATAAATAGGGGAAGGTTAATTTACACAATTCTAGCGTTCCTCTAAATTGAAAAAAAAAATACATTTTTTTGTACCTTTGAAACAAAGACAAAAAGATTCTTACAAAATTTAAAATTAAGAGAGCACTTTTGTAGCCAAGGTCGACCATGTTAGCGCGTGGCCAACCTATGCCTTGAAAACATTATTTTTGGAAGTCCTCTGCTTAAAATAATTCTCTCAAAGAAAGGGGGAGTTTTGCCTGTAATTGCCGTGTTAAGCAAGCGTGTTGGCAATGTTGAGCGCAGCTTTCGCGACGCGGTGGCTGCCGCCCATTCTCGCCCTATGCATTTGAGCTACACTGTTGTGGATAGATATACCGCCATCTGTCAGTTTTAGTACCATAGTCGCCTCTTACGACACCTGGTACAGGGGGCGATACTCGTCTACTCTGCCGCTACCTCACGGTCTATGTTTACGACGCAATAATAGAATATTTATTATAAAAGCAAGCTGTAAAATATTATTAAAATTTAATAAAATTGGTAAAGTTTGCTAGTTTGAAGTTTAAGTTTGCTACAAACGAACAATGATAGAAACTGTGCCTCTTTGTATTCCATTTTAGATGTTTATAGTTTGATTTCGTGGGATCTATGTTACTCGGTGACGTTGTAGAATCATTTATATTGGTCGATTAGATTTTAAATTAAATTGTACCAGACAAACAAAGAGTCGAATATTTCCTCTTTATAATATTAGTATAGATAACTAAGCTCATAAGGACAATAGACCGTCCGGAGAGCGAGCAACCCTCGCCAAGCGAAGGAGGCGGCGGCGCGGCGATTGCATTGAAACGCGTCTTGCGGCTGCATCCCTCAAACAAACACGCTATGTGACGTCACCATCATAAGTCGTAAAGTAACTCTGTCTGTCTGTCTGTTACGCTTTCCCGCTTTAATCTTTCAACTGATTTTGATGAAACTTGGCACAGGCAATCTATAGACCCTGAGAAAGGACATAGGCTATTGTTTAATTCAAAAAAAAGTTTGTAAGGGGTTGAAAGGGGGGATTAAAAGTTGTATGCAAGTATTGCTATTTTCAGAGCTAACTTGAAACTTATTTTACAGGCCATTGATTCGATATAAATAAACATGACATTCAAAGTTTATATAAGTAAAGTACCCAAAAAAACTATTCTACGCGGTAAAGTCGCGGGCACAGCTAGTATTCCATAATACTAAAGTATAATTATGCATGCATCTATAATCATACATATATTCAAAGTGATTTTGACTGCCGCCACCAGTTTGTGATCCTTTATTTGTTACTGGTTTTCACAGTGAAAGACAAAATCTTTGTCCAGTATTTGTGTAATTATATGTTTAATTTTAGCCGTGAGGTACCGGCAGAGTAGAATAGTACCTCGACCTGTACTAGGAGTCGAAAGAGGCGACTAAGGTACCAGAACCGACAGATGGCGGAATATCCATGCATAAATGTTAGCTCAAATGAACAAAGCTTCCTCGTCGCGAAAGCTGCGCTCTGCGATTGCCAACACGCTTGCCCAGCTTGCTTCTTGGGGAGGCCTCTTGGGATGCCCAACAGTAGACTTTTAATGGCTGGTGTGATGATGATATGATGACGTTTAATTTTATTTCGTATTGGCGTTATTTTTAACACTGTCTTTAAATGCACGTTTTTGTCTGTTCTTTATTCAAAAAAGTGGATTATGTTCTACTCTGAGGTATCAGGCACCCACGAACAAAATTGACATTACGGTACAGACAGATACAATTACTCGAGATTTTTTTAAGTATATATAAAGCGCAACTATATTTGTTTCTAACAATAGTTTCGTCAAAGTTTAGCAAGTCCACCATATCAGCATACACCATTTATTGTCCTGAAAATTTTTGACCTTGACATTATAATCGCCTTGAGTCGTCTACTTTTTTTGGCCATCAGAAGAAACAAGAAAAGTCAATGCTTTTACCATACGTTTTTATATTTCCAAGTAAATTTAAATACCGAAAAAAACTTTTAGTCGCACAAAGCACATAACATTTGAAAAAGCTTAAGACATTTTAAAAAAATCAGGCGTAGTTAGCCTTTATATCTATAAATATTTAGATAGGATTTTTTTGAATTTTAAGTTGGCTTATAAAGCCAACTCAAAATAGCTCAACGAGCTATGGAAAAGGCAATGCTCGGAGTATCTTTGCGCGATCGTATCAGGAATAAGGATACCAAAACCAAAGCAATTTGTATAGCCTGGCGGGTAAATAAGTGGAAGTGGCAGTGTGCAGGGTACTTAGTACGCAGAACCTAAACTGATGGCCGATTGAGACGAAGAGTCTGAATTGGAGACCTCGTACCGGTAAGCGTATGGCGTCCACCAACGAGGTGGACAGACGTTCTGACAAAAACCACAGGATCGTGCTGGACACAGGACGCATACGACCAGTCCAATTGAAGATCACTTGGGTAGGCTTATATTAAGCAGTAGACGTCCTACGGCTATAAACATTTTGCAATTTTATTACTTGTGTTGGAAGTAAGCGATTGCAGTTGCTTAATGTGTTTATGGTATTAAAATTTATTCGATATTGTATTTATCTTCTTTTTGTTGTTTACTGCAATCTGTCACCTTTCGACATTCAATAGCAATACCTGTACCAATTTGCAGTAACTGTTTGTAGCCAAATCCATTGACTTGGCCACGCAATGGATAGGTCAGAACCAACACGTATGGTGTCACATGTCCATGCCTTTTTGAGTCACGGGCATAAGTCCAGTCCAAAAACTACGTTTTCAAAACTAAAAAGAAAAACGCCTTTCTTTAAAAACGTAGTTTTTGTTTTCATCAGGTCTACAGCAAGTTCGTTGACATGGTTTAGGAGTCGCTCTTTGTATCTGGGCATTACTTTCATAATTTCTTTTTGATTATTTATACTGGTGTTATTTGTATTTATCTAGTACATTATTTTAAATATTAAGTTGCGTTATCACGTGGAATAAAACTTGTATCAAGAAGGTTCCCGTCCAGAAAGCTCTGGGCGCAAGCAATATCCCCTTCCGCGGGTTTAAGTGGCCCTCGAAGCGAGCGGGTTGAATCCAATAATCCCGCTTGTCACTAGACGGGGTTCCTTTCTGCTGGGTGGTGCTGACGCGGGCGAGTGGGAACAATTCAGAACAAAGTGATTCTGTAAATAAATGCACGTGGTACTTAATTTTTGGTATTTCCTGAAGGGTATGTTGTATAAACAAATTTACGTTTTCGTTGCATTAATATAAAAATGTGATGGATTCACGAATAGAGATTCATCAGCATCATCATATCAGCCAAAAGACGTCCACTGCCGGACATAGGCCTCCCTAAGTAATCGCCAATAAGACCGGTTGTAATCGGCCATCGGTTCTACGTACCAAATGCGCTGTCTCTTCTAGAGAGATTCGATGTGAATAAATAATAAAACAATGATCGGCTTTTAGAGCTAGTCACTAATATTTAAGGTTTCTGAAAATATTCCTACAATAGAATTCATAAGTCAACACGAAGTAGCAGAAGGCAAGTTTTGGAGTCTCTTCGTAGGATTGACTCAGGAATGTAAGATGAGAAGATGGCGATAAAGCTGTGGTGTATCAAATTATGACTGATGATATGATATGATATAATATATATATATATATATATTATATCATATCATATGGGTTTGTATAAATTCTTACCCTCAAAAATTACATGTTAAAATGGTGCTATCTTAAATTTCGTTATCTATATTATGTAAGCATCCTAAATGTAATCCCTGGTACACCTAGTAGACGCATCTAAGACGAAGTTTCCCTGATTGCTATGCACAGAACTTTAGTCCGGCTCTTCGGCAGCGCTTACTTAGTTCGTTGATAGTTGGAACGCGGAAAATGCCTTTAGTTAAGTCATGTTTTCCTAGTTGTACCTATGCAGGTAGCTATTTTGTTTTCATTTTTTAGTTTTGAGGCCCATCTCCCTTTCACCCGCCGCCACGCGGCCTGCTTGCACATTATAATGGTAGTAAGCCTTCTTCGACAAATAATGTTATTATGAGTAAATCTTGAGAGATGAACATATACTGTAGCGGATTTTTTTTATTATTAAAAAGGTATAATTCTTTCGTACATAGTTTTTGAATAAACTAAACCGTTTATGAAGCGCATGCGACGAAAGACCTCAAATGTGAATAATTTTCCCCGTTTTTGCAACATTTCTCACTGACGCTTCGTTCCTATTAGTCCTAGCGTAATGTTATACTTCCTCTATAAATGTACTATCCAACAAAAAAAGAATTATTCAAATCGGACCAGTAGATGCTGAGATTAGCGCGTTTAAACAAACAAACAAACAAACTCTTCTGCTTTATAATATTAGTATAGATATGGGAATTATATTACCATATTTAATGATAAGCAAAAATACAAAGCAGTGATATTAGTATGATACGGAATGTTAGCAAACTGTGCAAAAAGGCGTGGCGATTTCGAATAATAAGAGACCTAACTAACTCACGGGAACTCAATTACGAATATCGGTAAGGATGTTTAAAAATTAACAGACCCTTTGTCACAGCTGGCAAAACGTGCAAAATTATAAACAAAAAATTCGAATACTAATAAATCCTAAATCACTCGCGACGATCTTGTCTGGATGGGTTTTCTAATAATTAAATTACCATTTTAATATTGCAAATTGCGCGCTAAGGGCGGATGGGTCATACAGGCTGTTGACCCGCCCTATGTCAGCCTGATTTAATTTTACTGAATCGCCAAGATCGCAGAATAGCTTTAAACATAATACAGTTACGTTTTAAAAAGAACATTTTAGATGTTACTGTAAAATCTAAATTAAATTCAGCATTATTTGATATTTTGAGTGCCTTGAAGAAACGAAATAAAAATAAAACCTTTAGATTTTTGTATTCGTACTTTATAACCAATAATGTAACTAAATAAATTCGTCTTACATTTCATTATCAGTTGTGATCGAATAAGAAATAAGGATTTTTATTATGAATATAGAACCGAAGTTACCGACATAGTGCAGTTGTTGAACTATTTACAGTGATAATGGGCAAGGCATACATACAAAAGTGTTCCGATTTAAAGGCTGCGAAAGGCAGAAAATAATTGGGTAATGTGATATAATATCTTTCAATTATAAGGTTGGCAACGCGTTAGTGATATCCTTGTAATATTACGAGCGTCTTTAGGTTGCTATGACGCTTGCTATAACGGGAACCCCTAGTTTTTTTAACCTGGTCTAATAAAAAAAAACTCTTTTTGGATTTTTATACGTTTTCTCAAATGTCAAACACATCACATATTGATTGTGACGGTGTATAATTTTTTTTCAAAAATATATGCATACTTTTTAAGCATTTTTTTCTTTTTTAGGTTATTAACAAGTAAAAGGTTGACCCTGCAATATTTATGAACAAATTTAGCCTAACCTTTTTAATGAGTTCGCATCTCAACGGATCATCGCTTGGCACCCTCATTTTGGCAGGCAAACACGCTTTTATATGCAGCCTATATAGCGAATACGTTTTAGGGTCCAGCGACAAATTAATGTGGACATTTTTTATATACCACTAAGAGGGCAATCGAGTTTACAGCCTTCGATAAGTGATTACCATAGACAAGTGACTCCGCAACATCACTAACACGTCGATAATCTTGAGACGAGGGGTATTATGTGATTCCACTGCCTCACATGTTAAAACTAGAATACAGCAATGCGATCTCAGCTGCTTAGATGTGTAGGTAAACATGTGAGAATGAGATGTTTACCAAATTGATCTTCTCGTGTTAAGACAAGTTATACTTTTAGAATAAATAAATGGTTGTGGCTTGCATACTGCCGTGAGATAAAAACGTTTTTTTAACTGATTATAGAATCTATCAAGTGGAATAATTCAATTTCGGATATAGATGTTTATAATACCAGACTGAACAGATTGTGCTATCGTAAGTTTTTTGTTTTGGAAGAATGAAGCAATTTAGTTAAGATCCTTTGACGTAGGAACTATTAGTTAATGACAGTTCTACTCCTTAGACAAGACCCCCTTAAATACTAAAACTTTAAATAAAACCTCTATAGAATTGAACAACCGGTTGTTTAAGTACCGGATTTTTAACTACACACGTTATTTCCTTACTATAATAAACAGTTATTTAGATAACTAACACCGACCATAAAGATCATATACATAAACTTGTTTAGTTTGGTTTATTATGATTATTTGATATGATTTTAGTTTTATTTGATATGGTTTATAAAGTGGATCCATCCTGAATGAAAGGAGAATAACTGTACATGTATATAGAGCGAAATTGAATGGAAGAGTGGGTATAGCACGATTAGGGACGAATATATGTTAACCAGGTAATGATGTATTAAGGAACCCAAGTCAGAAGTATTAAGAATAAACGTGCGTGTATAAAAAGAGAATGCGAGTAAAGGAAAAGAGTGAGGTATGTCAAGATGAAATGCATAGTGTTTGCTTACCCCGATGGGATATAAGCGTGATGTTTGTATGTAATTTAGTTATATTGGAAAAAAATCAAAGAATTTATCAAAAATACATTCTTATTTTCATTATAAAATTTATTGCGATGGAAGTACAGAATAGTGAAGAATTAACTACAATTTGCCAAGTTTTTATGCTAGCTCTTCAACATTTTAATGAAGTTCTCTTTCACGGTGTAGTTTTTTTTAATTTTCCTCTTCATTATGGAAAATATTGTATCGAAATGGAATTTTTTTATTAATTCACTCTTGTATCAAAATTTATGTGGTATTTTTTGATTAAAAGCAAATACATAGTATTGGCAGTGTAGAATAGTACCTCATGTAACAGGTCTCGTAAGGGGTGACTGAGGTACCGAAATCGACAGATGGCGCTGATCAATTACAGATGGTGGTAGCTGGATGGGCAGCATCTTTATCGCGCAACTTCGCTATGTGTTTACTATCACACCTGAACGCCATGTAAGTTATAAGCAAAAAAGGCCTAATTATTATTTGAAGATTAGAACCATATGGGGAGGCCTATTTTCAGATTTTATTAAACCCATGCCGATGCGTATTCTTCATTCCAGAACTTTCGGCTCCATTGGCATCTGCGTGCTATATGCCCTGCAGGTTGCCACTTTGAATTCTTATTCTGCTAAGTAATGCCGGTAACTTTTTACAGACTAGATTTTTTTACAAATCTTCTCATTCCTAATACGATTGCATCGAGACACATTGAGCATTGTTTCAAATTTGGCAATTCTCTTATCAAAGGGGATCAAAAACTATTGGTATTACATACACAAATCCAATATAAATACTACCTTTTGTGTACCTTTGCTTTCTTAACCAATGTACTTTAGTAAACTGCACAAGTAGTGTACAGCGCTTAATTACAGCGACAAAAAATATATTTATCTTCGAGATAAGCTCAGTTATTAGTAAACGCTAATATTTTAAAACAAAATGTTACTAGGTTTTAGAGTAATTATACCGAACCCCTTGTATTTTAATTCAAGCAATATTTTCTTGTTTAACATCATGTCATGTGTGTAAGCATTACTTTACCTTCTTTGGATTTTTCTTTGAGAAATGCTATAAGAAATTATATACTTTTTAAACTGGATAGCTTTATTGCTTCAAGACTTGCGTATAAATTGAATGAAGATTAAGTCATAAAAATAAATTTCGTCTATCAATGTACGAATATTAAAATACTGTTGACATTATTTAATATTATATATACACAGTATATTATTTTTAAACAGTCAAAATTTTCACCTGTATCTATTTACTGTAACGGAATTTTGTTGCAAATTAGCAAATTGAATCCGGCGCTGCCAGACCAATTACCACAAAACACAATTAGCACATTCATAGATGGAAATTCAAATATTTAAAAATGAAGTTTAATTTTTGAAATAGTTGAAGTAGTTTCATATAGGTGCGTCACAGATTATGACATTACATTTGTTACTATTGACAACAATAGCTGTAATCGCAATGGAGATGAAAAATGAAAATATGAGATATAGAGTGTCTAAAAGCCATTGAAAATTGGTTTGAATTTGAATAGAGGACGCATTAATATAAGGAAATATTAAATTGAACCCACATTCCATGCCAATTGTAACTTATCTTACAATTTACTGGCGTCTATAGCACTCCATTATCCGAACGCACGTACCAACATCACGGCGGGATAAGCTGTTAATAATTAATACTCTTTGGAGATGAACAACGCCACAACCTTCCAACTCGCTCTATTGTTGCGAAGTAGTTTACATCGGCAAAATGTACATTACGTATTGCCGATTGAAAATATTAATGGGAGTAAGCAGAAGTTACTGTTTTATAACTTAATCAAGCGAGAATTGCACTATTTTATAGTCACTTCGCTGTTTTACGATAACAATGACACAACACTAAACTGTTCAAAGTTCAAATATGATCACTATATTTACGCAAATTGATTCTATTTTGGAAGGTTTTATTATTCGAAGTAGTAGATGAGAGTTGTCCGTTTATTATTCTAAACCAGCGACTGGTGTTGATTATCAGTTCTTATAGCAGGTTAAGTTTAAGGTCTTCTTTCATCACCAACATTGTGATTTTATATGAAGGAGTCGCTGTCTCTGCGGTAAATTGCGACCATTTCGATGGCCACACAGCCAATTACTAAACAACGCGTGGGCCGAAGTCCATTCCATATAATCCGACAATGTACCAGATCTGTATAGTCCCTCATCAATCGTAGACAAAGTTATGGTATAGGCACGAACCCTTTGCCCCATAGAGTGTACTACCTGACTTATTATGGCGTTTACTCATGACCAACTAGGTTATATATGAAGAAGCCGCTCTCCCAACCGCATTTTCCGATGCTTTCGGGGATCAATTTGCAAGCACCGGTAGTGTCTCACCGATGGACCAAATCCATTAAATTGGAGTACTGCTGACTTAAGAAAGATTTTACTAAGGCGTCGATAGATAGGGACCACCAGGCATTACTTCATATTAACGATTAAAGCCACTGTTTCTTTTAGCCTTCTTAACAAAATAGAAAAATGGGAGCTGCGTTGCTTGGTCCCAGTAAAAGATAAGGGTCTGATATAGCTAGTTTTTGTATGAAGTTTATTTTTATTTATAATATTGATGTCACAACATAACAGTTTATATACACCTAGCAGTGCCGTGCGGTTACACCCGCGTTCTTTTTTTTTGTTGAATTGTAGAACATTTATACTAACTTCGCACCCCCATTCCACCCCCTTAATTAATTTATTTCGAAATAAAATCACTTATTTAAAGACGTTAAAACAGCAAAGTTCTATACTAACTTTGCACCTGCATTTTGCCCACTTAGGAGGAAAATTTTCAAACATCCTTGACTAGTGCTAACCTACGTTATGAAAAGTACCCCTGTGCAAAATCGAGGTTCTAACCCCTCTACTTTAGGCCCTTGGTTGATACGTCAGTCAGTCAGTCAGCTTCTGGTTTTATATAAACAGATTATGTGTGTTCCTCGAACACGACGAACGAATCATCTACGAAGTACGTAACATATTGAGTTTGAATCGAATACTTAATTGCTTTGGCGAGTAAGTGAAATTGTTTGCCTTCATATATAATTACGTGACCATGCTAACGACGTCGTGTAACATGTAAATCTGTGTAATCTGATAGTTGTTTTACAGCTTTAGTAAATATGTAAATCGTTAATCTGATACCACAGCAAGAACTACCAGTCATTTAAATGCTACAAATGCACATAACGGGTCACCAATTAAATTATGCTACTAAACCTGAACCTTAAACACTTTTTTTTAATGCTAGAGGTCAATGACATTGGTATGAGGTACCTCACTCTTATCTATTTCTACCGCCAAGAAGTAATATTTGCGTTGCTGTGTTCGTGTTAGAAAGAGGCACTGAATTTACTGGGTTATGTGTCATAAAATCTTTAAGTCGACGAGGTTAACACATTGTTGGTCATTTCCTTACAAGCATCTACCGACTTGTTTGTCGACCTGGTCTTATAAATAAATAAAAAATCTATTAAATATTCTAGGTTGATTTTAAATGCTAATTAAAATAAAATAAAGTTATTCAGAACCCATTACAATAACACGTATGAAGATAAATGCTTACAATTTCAATTGCAATTTTTACTGTCAATACTAAGACCGGAGGAAAAGTATAAAAATAGTGGTTTTGTCTGAATTTATAGCGGCGATAAATCGAGCTTACACTTGGCAGGATTAAGTGTTAGCCATTTCACTTAAGCGCTCTATCTCGTAGACACCGTTTTCTTTTGAAATTAAGTTTTGGCCTTTCAGTTTTTTTGCCGTGAAGAAAAGTAAATGAGAACGCAAATTAATTCACGATTGTATTGTCAATTTTGCACTCAAATGTTAATATAATGTATGTTTGAATGGCTTTTGACGAATGCCTTTTACATTTATTTTATTAAGTACACTTGTAAATTTTCTTGCGCACGCTGTTTAAGCAATCAAATCAATTCACAAAACATCCTATATACTTATGTACATATGTAACTCCGAGGTCACTTGTCCTTATTTGTGGTACCGGCAAAGTTGAATAATACTTGCTCCTGTACTAGGTGTCGCAAGAGTCGACTGAGGTATCGCCACCGACAGATATAAATATCCACTCAAAACAGTGTAGCTACCCAAAATAGAGTAACTTAAATGTAATAGGGCGGGAAAGGTCAACAGCATTTCTAAAGCGAAGCTACGCTCTGCCATTGCCACCATCGTTGCCCAGCGCGGCAATTATGGGCAAATACTCCCTTTCTGTGGACGCCTATGTCCAGAATTGGACGTATTACAGCTGGTATGATGATGACTTCTATTACTGTATATCAGAAATACTTCAATTGATATATAGCACTGAGATGAGGATCAAATCCTCGAAACATAGCGTAGAAGATACAGCACCATCCTCTCTTATGCAGCAAAGATCGTGAGTTCGATCCGTGGGGAGTAAAAGATAAATGATAATATTTGTGGTTGTTCTGTGCCTGGGTGTATTGTATTTGTGATTCCTTTGGAGTCTAATGTCCGTAACACAAGTACTTTAAGCGAATTATCTCGTAGCCAGATGTTCTGATATTATTATTATATCTATCATACATGGTAAACGTTCTAAGCGATGCTCTTTTCAAACTCGTCATTCCTCCAGTTCTCATTCTGTTCATGTTCCTACATCAATTTTATTCACACCCTTTTCCTATTCTGAATTCTAAAAGGTTAATTCCTCCTTATGTTTATGAAATAACACAGTTTAATTTAAATGCTTTTCCGGCAAATGTTCGGCAACAATGCAAAGTTTTATTAAAATTTAAATAAAGTCCTGACAGTTTTGATTGTGAGTTCAGTTCCGTTTGTAGATTCGGGTATGTATTTGCAGGAGAAAGTTTATAATGGTTTCCCGTTTATAAATCTGATTTGTGTTTTCTGTGATCGCTTCAAACTTCAATTGAATGTATTTTAATTGATCACAATTCTAATTTATACAGTAAATTGATACATTTTCTCTTTATACTCTTTTCTTTCAATTCGTTTCACGACTACTGCTCGGCGGTGAAATACCGGTAGTTAAATACCTCCCTACAAAGGGATACTGACCAGGTACTAGGGTGACTAAGGTATTTAAACCGACAGATGGCGGTATTCACCTGGAAAAGCAAATGCAACATGCTAACCTCTGTTATATTGCTACTGCATTTCCCAAATGCGGCAATTATTAACATTGTTCCCTCTTTTGGTCCATGTCCTGCAGTGGGCTGTCTACTTGAGACTATTTTAAGGTCATTTACAAATATAATTCTATTACTAAATAAAAGTGCACGCATTCTTAGCGTGTCCTGTATCGAGTTAAAACTAAAGAGAGGTCGTAAACACTGGGTAATTAAACACGATATTCTGGTGTGACCATAAGATATATTAGTGTCTTTGCAAGAAGTTAGCGTCTTTCGATGTCGCTTACCATCTCGTGAACTTTATGCTAGTTTGCTAACCTAGTAATAAAGATTATAAAATTTTTCGTTTCATATATGTATTGCAATAAGTTCAATTTACAAGTGGAGGTAAAAATATAATTGGAAGCGCAATAATTGTAAATAGCTACCTATACTAATAATAATAATAGATTTCAGTGTCTTAAAGCCACGGCAAAGCACGGCTAATTTATATTGGTTTGTGTATGTATTTTTTTATTATGGTATTTGCACCATATTATTTTATAAGTATTATTTACAATGTATAGTAGTTTTGTGTTTGTTTTATGTCTGGGTGTTAAATATGTATTTAAGTATTATATTTTCGATTCCTATGTTGTCTTATGCAGGTAAAATAAATGTTTTAATCAATTTGTTTTTGAGTCAGGTTGATATGGGATGTTTTATGAATTTATTAATATTATATATAAGAGTACATATATATATATATATATATATATATATATATATATATATTATAGTATTTCATTAATTTAGATAGCCTCACACTATTTTGTATAAATACTCAGCATTTGAAACCACTAATGGTCTTGCGTCTGCTGAAATCTAGGCTATGTTTACCATAATCTACGACTGAATAATTTAGCAAGCATGTTCACATTTAAACTGAGCAAAGGTAATTTATTCATAGTTTAAATTAGTAAACTTCAAGTGAAATAACATAAGTGAATAATTGTTCTCTTTAGTGTTGAAAAAAGTCTGAACATTAATTTATTTATTCTCAACTATATGTACTGGGTACCGGCAGAGTAGAACCTACACTACACCTACCCTATACTAGATGTCGTAAGATGCACCCTAAACACCGCAGTCGAAGGACACTGGGCGGGAGCATTCCCATCGTGATGCTAGTCTCTGCGAATGGCACCACGCCCTTTCTTGGACGCTTTCGTCCAGCAGTGAACGTTATAAGGCTGCTACGTTAATATTTTCAAAACGAATCTGGAATATGGGAAGAGTGTTGACGGGCCCGATAGCGCAGATGGTAGTGATCTTGTGTGCCAAAGGTCGTGGTTTCAAACTCCACGCAGAGCAAATATTTATATGATTTTTTTTGCATTTGTTCTGTGTCTGGGTGTTATGTATATGTATTTAAGAATTATATTTATATTTCCTCTGTTCTCTGATATCCGTAAAACAATTCTTATGTCACTAATCTCGGAGTCATATCATCGTAGGAGGTAAGACTGGATCAACCTTTAAGTGTTTATGATATTTATAAAAGTATATTTTACACATAACTAGTGGAAAGTGTCCCGTATCCGTTAATACAACCCCAGTAGACATTTCAGTTTGTTAGCGGAGCTAATTGAACGAGCAAGAAATATGAGGGTAAGTGTTTGAACCAGGTTTAAAATTCAATTTGTATAGTTGGTTCTGTCAACAAGTTCTTTAGTTCTGTTGGTTAAAGAATTAATAAATAAGCCAAGTGCAAGTCGGTTTGAAAAGCGGAGAAATAGTTACGGTTTTAATTGGTCAAAGAAAGGAAGGATTTTGCCTAAAATTGCCGCGCAGGGCAAGTGTGGTAGCAATTGCAGAGCCCCGCTTTGAGTTGCACAGTTTCATGTGTTCAGATGTACACACCGCCATTTATCGGTTCTGGAGCCTTAGTCACCTTTTACGACACCTGATATAGGAAAAGGTACTATTTTACTCTGCCAGTACCTCACGGCAACACACTGTTACGCTCAAGTCAATCAAGCCTGCGTTTTTTTCTCTTTAAAATGCAGTACTTATATAGCGATAAATTCACACATTTAATTAAATTTTCCGTTTACATTCATTCATCCGTTAAATAACCTTTATTACCGATAAAGCAAGCAAAGTGAAGTGGCAATAGGCATACAGTGCATGCAGTATTGACGATTGGTCTTTACAAGACGGATTGGCATTTTAAGTCGATTGGGATGCTCTCGTTGGATGCCGCTCCATTATAACTTCCTTCTAAATGGTAACTTATAAATGTTTTGTTGAGCCTTAAGTTGATAATATTTTTATAAATTACAAACCACCCACTACGACTTTATCCGGTATAATTGTATCCATTAATACCGTGTGATCGTGTTACTATGAGTTTTTTATATTTATAGTATTGGATACTTATACAATTACCTTGCACGAATCTAATGACATTCTCAAGTAATTATAGCTCCTTGTTATGTTATAAACAAATAACTAGGAATAAAAAACGATTGCGACTAAACTGGAGTGTAAGCTATCCTATCTCTGGAATTGGATTAAGAGGATATTTACTAGAAATTAGTAGAAAAATACTACTTTTTCAATTTTCTAGTAAATATCCTCTTAAATATAATCCAGTATTTTCTATGCATATAACCTCTTCTAGTTACTTAATTTGACGCTGGAATTGACGTTTAAGTATTCCAGCATCAGCAACAAACAAATAATTATGCTAAATAGGGTTAGGTTAGGTACATTAAGAAAAAAAATTGTTAAAAGCATTACTAATGTTACCTTACAAAAACAGTATGGTCGTTAATTTTTTATAATTTTTCTAATTCCCTGCGCGAATTTCTTATTGTCTTCTTTATGAAAAACCTCTCGTCACGATAATAAATATTACAAAAAAATAATTAGCGGAATCGGTCTGGCTGTTCCCGTATGATGCTGTGAACAAAGGGATAGTGGGGAATATTCTTTGCAAATGTATATTATAATGACTTTTATCTAATTTGACTGATACATAGTTATCAGATACATAATTAACTACTGACTGATACTATACAAAAAAAAAACAACATTATATTTTGAATCAAAGCATATTGTTTCGTTTCGAGAATTTCAAATACTAGGTAGACGTCATACAAAGGTCGTCTGCATTAGTACTCTCTACGATTTCTATCACGTTACTGAGTTATGTGACAAAATATCTTCAAGTCACAAGGTTGGCAACACACTAGTGTTATTAAAGCGTCTTTAGTTTCCAGTGATGCTTACACAGCATGACTTAGTCATTTAAAGATAAAGGTTTTTAAAGGAACAATGGTCATTGCTGCCAATATTCCCGTTTAAGAAAACGTGTACAGAGACATTTTTATTTAAACCTCTTTTACTATTGAGAAACTCGTAGATAAAGTGATCAATTTAATATTAAGCAGGCGATTTTACGGAGATGAATTGAGAACCCTTTTAAAATGGATGTCACGCAGTACCGTTGTAGATGTATTAACCAGGCTAAAATGACCCTGTGAGTCTCAAAATTTTGCCTTTTTTCTTTTATAACATAAAACATGAAGTAGGTTCCAGAGATCTACAAGTATTGGACAACTTTATTGTAATTAAAAGTTGGACAATTACGTGGAGTTATTACGGAATGCGGCCTTAATGTCGCTTATAATGGAGCGGATAGATCTATGTAATGCTGATAAAGTTATCCGATTATAGTCCATAAAGCCAAGATATAAAGTACCATGTCGTGCAGTGGATATGGGTCTATCTGATGAATGATAATACTTTAATAGATAAAGCACTCAGATCTGTTGGAACAATTGACCTACCTTTTAGCGGATAGTGGGAAAATTTAACAAAGTTATGCTTGTTAAAACTTTTGTAGTCGATAGACAGTGTTAAAATTTATACAGGTGTCTGATTAAGTATTTCAGCAGATACATCTCAAATATTTGTCACTTTATATTACAGCACTAACTGGGCCCCACGATTTTATCCGCGTTAAATTATATAACTTGCATATTAACTTTGCACCCTTTTTTTACCCCCTTAAAGAAAAAATATTTTACATGTATTTTGTGACTTTTCGACTAAGGTATCGGCAGCGTCAGATGGTGGTGTAACCACCCGATACAGTGTAGATAAAATGGGCAGCAAGCACCATTCCCGTCGCGAAGCTACGCTCTGCGATTGCCAACACGGTCTAGCAGTGGAAGTTTATGCTTCTGTGTTGTTGATGTTGATAACGTTTGCTTTCTTCCCATTACTATGGGAGGATTTAAACCCATTCTTGACTAACTTATAAACTACTTATCTGCATACAGACAGTAGACAATACAATACTACCATTCAAACTTCCTTTAATCCCGTTCAAACCTGGTCCTGGCAACATATCAAAGAAATAATTATTTAATTAGATGCAGTCGTTTTAAAGTTACATACACTTCGAAGATTCATATTCAGATAGGTCATAAAGTTGTCTGTATTGGCAATTTACTCTTACCTATATTTACTGTAATACCAAAAAGCCGTGTTCACGTTGCTGTAGAAGATATTAACTTCAGGTCACATATAGCGCAGATTTCAGTGATCTTATGTTATGCGCCAAGGGTTGTGGGTTCGATCCCCGCTCAGGACAAACATTTATATAATAAATATTTATGTTTTCTGTTTATGATTGATTAAAATGTATTTAAATATTATATTTATGATATCTTCGTTGTCTGGTGTCAGTAACACAGTGGTTTTGTGTGAATTATAATTATAATTATAAAAGGAGGATATTTTTTATTAAAAAAAAATCTAAATGTACAAATAGCAAACTTAATGCCAACAGAAAATAAATAATATAGTGATGCAGTTTAAATATATATAATAATGAAAAACGCTACATACATACTTTTATAATTAAATGCGACATATACATAGTTGATTGCATTGCTGTTAGTTATAGTCGTATGCCCTGATAGAGAAAGCCTTTCAACGTTAAGTATGTCTTTTGTTCCATTCTCTGCTGTATGCATTAAAGTTGGGAAAATAAACAAGTTGTCATTGTATCGGAAAATGTTTTAAGATTTTATCCAACAGCACATTATCGAACCACAAGAATGAAGCTCTTCACTTGCTTATTAAAAGCTATCTTAATAGCTCTGAAGCGGTCGTGCGGCGGCGCCATTGTGTCGTCACGACTTAAGACTCGTCTTCCCAGTGGTGTCGTGGCGATACACGTCTTCAATACCTTCACAGCTATATTAAAGTACATACATCGCCATTTTAATTAAAGGCAATAAGTGTTTTGCTAGTATTGAAGTCTTAAGTTGGTCATAACTTGGGACGATTATTTGCCTAATGGTTCTTTACATCGTTGTCAATCGTGAATAATGTTTATGTAACAATTTGCTGTTTGATTGTATCTGGAACGAGAATGGGAGAGATTTGTTTCTGAAGAGGTCTCGATTGTATATTTTGGATTTAGGTTTAATCCAATGCGTTCTAAACCGAAATCATAAATAGCAAAAGAGTTGTCTTTTGATGCCACCGATAATTATTATTACCTTTTTTTAATATTGTTTGTTCTTACACAGTTAAGGGTAACGAACTTGTATAAGGTACTATGGTTGACATATCCTTTAGGACGAAAATCCCTTCAAAATAAAAGATTATAACAATATGTATAGTCTCTACTAGTGTTACTATGAGTAGATGTAGTTTTCTAATAGTGATAAAAACATTAAAATAATTCCAATAGATTTTGAGTTAAATCGTATCATACAAGTAAAAATTAAATCTTTCCTCTTTATCACTATAAAGGCAAGTTAAGATTAACAAAAAAATGTAAAGTTATACGAGGACATTGAAAATGTCATCTGTCACTATTGGAAAAATGCATTTATTCAGCAAAAGCTTTTAGAGGTTCGGTGTTATGTTACTTGTGAACAAACTGCAGCGACAGTTACGATCTCTCGCGAAAACGGTTAGTACTACATAAGTGACGTTAGTGCACCGAATGAAAACGTACTTTAGATATATTTTTTTAAATATTGCAAATGAAGGTATTGTATTTAGCGTTTTGTACAGAAGGAACATATAGTAACTTTTTTGTAACACTATTTAATCGTATATATTTAATTATTTAAATATTCGCCGTTGTTATTTATGCACTTTTGTCATCTTATAGGCAGGTTATTAGTCCCTTTACTAAAAAACATGGGGAGTGAATCAATACACTTTTGTTTATACTAACTAAATTTATTTTTTGGTAAGAAGTTGTCCAAATTCGGGTAATTATAATAATCTGTTGGACCTTGGAGAGTATGGTGGATGTCGCAGACATTTCAATTATTGCTCATTAATTTAGTGGTTGTTTGCTGTGTTATATGTGGTCTTGCGTTATCGTGAAGCAGCAGTGGCCTAGACCGATTGACCAATCTCGGTTATTTAGCACCTAGTTCTTACTTATTGGTTTTTAGTTGCTGACGTTGACGTTGCTGTAGTGAAGGTCATCGGTGCTAGTTCACAAAATACTCACAAATAACTTTTTCTGAGTCAAATTTGGTTTAAGGTAGGATTTAGTTGAGTCTCCTAGATGCAGCCAGCGCTTCAGACTATCGTATAGTATTTACTTTTCATCTCAAGTAATAATTCGATTTACAGTCACTTCATAATTGTGTCGGTTGAGCAAAGTAACAATGCAGTCGTCGCGTGTTTGCAAGCTCGATTCACTCCATTCATGAGTAAGATGGATATAGGCACTATGGTGTCCGGCTGGCCATTGGGTTAGTCCTGAAGATAGAAATTTTCAGAACAAAAACGTTGAAACCAAAACGTACTGTATTTTTGCGACATCCTCGAAATAAAGAGGAGTCATTTCAGAGCATAGTGACCGGTACGACAAAACGATGTTATCATATTTAAGGACCTAATATATATACATTGGTCCTAATATATGTACATTGGATGCTGTATCGATAGTCATAAAATATATTATTACGACTGTATACCATTTAGAAGGTATACAAAGCAATGAACCGATATACAATAATCTGTTAAAGTTTCGCAATTAAATATGTATAATCTCATTCCTGATTGGATCACACAAAAGGACTTCTAGAATTCCCCTGTTTATACCGAGAATATTTGAGTTGATTAGTAAGGCCTATGGGCTCGCTATGGTGAGAGACCTCGTTTCAGTGTTGTAAGTCTTAGTTGATACACACACACACACTCATTAGCTGAAGATTTTTGACTTGATACTCTTAATTGTGAATCCAGGGATATACCTTTATCATCATCATCATACAAGCCATTTTTTTTTTATTTTATAATAATTATAATAATAAATTCCCACAAAATCTCATACATTGACCTGACTCCGAGGTAAGTCGCTTAAAGCACTTGTGTTACGAATGCCAGACAACAGAGGAATCACAAATATACTACTTAAATACATATATTTTACACCCATACACAGAGCAAACACAAATATCATCATATAAATATTTGCTCTGGGTGGGAATCGAACTCACGACCCCTGGTGCACAAGACAGGATCACTACCATCTGCGCCATCGGGCCCGTCCGTCATTGGAAGTCCACTGCTGGACATAAGCCTCCCTAAGAAAGGTGTTTTCTTGCTCATAATTGCCACGATGGGCAAGCGTGTTGGCAATCGCAGAGAGCAGCTATCGCGATGGGGATGCTGCTGCCTATGCTGCTGCTCCACCCTGTGCATTTGAGCTGCACTGTTTCGGATGGATATACCGCCATATGTCGGTTCTGGTACCTTAGTCACCCCTTACGACACCTGTTGCAGTGGGAGGTATTATTAATATTCTCCCAGTACCTCACGGCATCATACCTATACACTTTTACATAATTCATACACTAATTAAGTATTTCATATTTTTAATCTACCTATTTTTTAAATTTAGAATTATGGTCTTAGCCTGGAATGCACTTCTTAACTACAGAGCCGATTTTTATACATTTTTGCCTAGTGTGTATAGTTTGATCAAAATTGAGAGTTCGATAGAGAGAGAGAGATAGTTACATCTCAATGTATAATAAATTATAGTCCCAATATTTATAAAAATATAAATTTAGCCTGAGGATTTGTTTGCATTTATTTTTCTCACCCTCAAGTGATAAGTGGTGCAATTGAAATATTTTATGTATTTTTGACGTAGAATTCAAAATACATACAATTCTACATTTTCACCTTTCTACCACCAACCCTTATTTTCAATCATCATCAACTTATCAGCCAGAAAAAGTCCACTTAGACATAGGACTACGCAAGATAGGGATATTGCCCATAATTGCCAAGCTGGGCAGGCGTAATAACAGTCGCAGACTGCACCTTAGCGCAACGAGGATGTTGCTGTCCATCTTTAACCTGTAGTATTTTAGATGAGCTGTTTCGGGTGGATATACCAACATCTAATGATTTCGGTACCTTAGTCGCCTTTTACGGCACCTGGTACAGCGAGCCGGAAATCATTTTAAATAATTTGTATGGCAAAACCACTTAAACCGGGTAAACTAGCATTAATATAATTGTATGAATCCGTTTGACTATTATATTTAATGCAAGACAAAGGGAAGCTGACATAGCTGTATAGACAGTTCACCTCGGAATTTTTCTTTGGAAAACTTTAGTAAACTATAGTATAGCCAGCCATTTTTCTAGTCCCTGCATTCTTCTTTGTTTTGGCTACGTTCCAGGTAATAAACGTCAATGCTTCTATCAGCTCTAACATAGCTCGAACTTTCGACTTCTGCCTGTGGAAATATTAAAAAGTGATATTGTGCTTTATAAATGTTTATGCACTGTAAAGTTCGGGTCTCGGTTAACATCCTAGAATAAAAATCAATGTCTTTTTATACCAGTTATTTACATGTTAAAATTCGCTCAGATCCGTGTAGCTGTTTACCGCGAAAAGGCAACAGACAGATGAATACACTTTCAAATGTATTATTATAAATGTAAAGTGTGTATAAATTTCGGTATTTATAGATGAATTAACACGTAGAAAATCTTTCAGAATTTTTTAAAGATGGATGTAAATATAATGTTTTCTAATGTTTGCACGTTCATAATAAAACTACTCTTTTAACAGCTTTCAACGCGGTTTTTTTAACTTCACAAGTTATGCCGTTGTTAAAAATAAAAGAACTGTTGAAAATTTAACGATAAACAGTAGTTTAAATATAATGAACGTAACGTAACGATTTAATCGAAATTATTATCAATCATCAGTATTATTCGAAACCACGTAAGTAGCGGTTTTAATTAAGGTTCTAGTATAAAATTAGATTAAAAATGCTGAAATTAGACAATTATTCACTATAAATATTACACACGTGGTAATGAAGTATAACTGATAATATAGACCGTAGGAAGAGAGTTCTAAAAAAAAGGTAGCTGAAATCTCAGGTCATTTCACTTTAAGATAAGTATTTTCACTTTTTATTTTATCGTTTATTACACTTGAAGTGCGCAAAACCAACTTTTATTTGAGTTTAATATGAAAGCGCTTGTAGAATAAAATATGAGCTGACAAGTCAAGCGTCTAATAATGCCAAGTTTTAAGCCACCTGTCTCTTGTTTTATTAGGATTTGTCGGGATTTTCAAACTAATGCTCGCAAAAAAATATAATATTTGTTCACAATCTAACGTATAATTTACAAAGAGATATATTCTTACGACATATATTCTTAAGAATGAAGCCGTATAAATGTGGACTAATCAGTTTCTGCGTGTTTTATTGCGCAGAAGCACGTTATTTTAACTTTGCATGGTAATAAATAAGTTTAATAGGTTCACCTAAAGCTATAAACGCACCTAAAAATTTGTTTAGGTTGATTCAAATAATTGGCGTTTATGGTACTCATAATATGAACAATATACTACCTAGTAAACAAAGAAATCATTCAAGGTAGCTAGGTACCTTCTATTTATATATTATCTACAATATTTTATAATAAAAATAATATCCTAAAATATTCAGATAATATGTTATACATTAACCAAACTCCGAGTAAGCCGATTGAATCACTTGTGTTACGGACATCAGACAACAGAGAAATCTCAAATATAATGCGCCCAGGCATAAAACAAACACAAACGTCATCATATAAATATCTGTCCTGAATGAGAATCAAACTCACTATGAGGAAATGGCGATCCGATAGCGAAAACTGTCGTGATACGGCAATCGCCATTGGGTCCGTCAATAATAGTAATTTGAAGCTTTATTTATTGTTACTTTTCTAAATAATATCGCGATATTAACCCATGCGTATTAAAAATAGATGTGTGCACATTTTGGAATGGATGAAAAATCTTAAGATAGCAGTGAACATTGAATTTCAGTCTATAATACAGATTTGATTTTATCTATTAAGTAAAACAGACAAAGGAGTTTCTCCTATCGTCAAAATTCCACCAAAAAGTTTTTAATAAAAGACCTCTTACTGAGGTCTTTTATTAAAAACTTTTTGATCATTTAATTACACTCTCATCTATTTCTATTAAGTAGGTAGCTAGTTTAATAGCATTCGCATTGCTATGTTTCGGTTTGAAGGGTGAGAGAGGCAGTTTAATTACTGGGTAATGTGACATAATATCTCCAAGTCACAAGGTTGGTATGCTCTAGGGATATTCTTCTCTGCTTTAGGGATATTATTGTTAATACGAGTATCTATAAGCTGCATTGACATTAACTATCACGCGTACTGTATGCTTGTTTGTCGACCTGGTGAAAATAAAGGGGGGATTCGCCCATAATTGCCGCGCTGCGAGGATGTTGCTGCCCATACCCGTCCTGTGCATCACAGATATGCTGTTTTAAATGTAAGAGTATATACCGCCATCTGTCAGTTCCGGTACTTCAGTCGCTTCTTACGACACCCCTGGTACAGGAGGGAGGTACTATTCTCGGGTGGTATCCCACGGCTTGAAAGCCTAATAACGTTCTACAAATGTGAAACGTCGATCTATAAGTATTATACACGATTATAATAACATTTCCATAATTTGAGCTGTAAGATTTATTGAGTTTGAGTTATTATGATTTAGTATATTTACAAATACAAATAGTTATTGGTTTATTGATAGCCCGTCTGAAATAGGGTTAAGCTTGGTTTGTCTATCGGATTCATTTCGATATACTGACCTTGTGAATTTAGTAACCGATTTCAGGATTGTATTTATTGTAGTGGGAAGCCACTGGTAACTGTAAAATAGTTGGTTTCTTTGAGCTTAGATTAGATAACTCTGACTTTCATTCTGCCATGTAAATGAATATTTTTTTTTTGTCTGAAATCCAGTTTCTTGTCTTTAAAAAGCAGGAATAAAGTTAAAACAGGCTTGGAATTATATTAGTATATAATGATTCTTATATTGTCGGTTTCAAGCCCAAACCGATTAGTAGCTCTAAACTATAAATAATAAAATACAATATTGTACTGCTAGCGCGAGGTAAGTGGTCAATGAAGTCTGTATAGAATCGTGACATCTCTCTCCGTCACCGCCTTTTTGTCGCCGGCCTTGTGACCTTAGGTTTTTATTAACCTTTAAGTAGGGAAAGACTAATGGGAGCTCCGCCACTTAGAGGCAGATAAAGGTGAGAGTCAGAAACTTAAGATTCGAAGATTTAAGATTCGGTATACCATGACGGTATTCATTTGTGTATGCACGAGAAATCTCAATGAATGAATGGATGATTAATTTTTATTTTGTACAATCAATACAAAAGAAAACTAACTTAATGTAAATTTGCACAATCCAATGTCTAATTTGACTTAATCTCATACTTTGATCTGACTCCGAGATAAGTAGCTTAAAGCATTGATAGTGTTATGAATATCAGACAATAGAATAATTCTGATATAATTCTAAATACATATAAATAACATCCAGACCCAGAATAAATACAAATATTTATATGTTCAATATCATATAAATATTTGCTTTGGGTAGGTATCGAACCCACGACTTTTGGCGCACAAGATAGGATCACTAACATCAGGCCTATCTTATTAATAGCTGTAACACAAATAATAAATGAAGATACCACCATGCAGGCCAGTATAAACGTACTATCCAAGTGTCTCTTCAAATCAAAATCAAAGGTCTTAATCAATAACTCGTATCTCATGCAGGTCATACTCATACCGGTAAAGTGCAGTATTACAATACATTAAATTGTTACATGATTAATTCATTCATAATAATCATTGAGAAAACGCATTAGTGTAGAATGTGCCACATTGAAGGCATAACCTACATAAGTCAATTTAATAAGGTTAATTAAAAGATCTCGATGTTTTTATATATTGCAATCTGAATAATTGGTTGTAGTTTACTCATGTTTTTAAGTTTTGTTATTCATAATTATTTATTTAAGTTGTATTTCGTTAATATTTAGACTGATACATCATACTAGTCATTAAAAGTCCACTGTTGGATATAAGCCTCCCCAAGAAAGGGGGTAAGTTGCCATAATTGCCGCGCTGGGCGGACGGGGAAGCTGCTGCTAACTGTCGGTTCTGGTACCTTAGTCGCCTCTTACGACACCTGGTACAGGGAAAGGTACTATTCTACTCTGCCGGTACCTCACGGTTTAGACTGAAAGCCAAGAATGTACTATTAATTTTCAGCAAACTACACTAATAAGGGGTAGAGAATAGTGCTTCCCTCTGTATCAGGTGTTGTAACAAATCACTGGGATACCTGTATCGACAAAGGATGTCTATCCTGAACAGCATAGTTGGACTGCAACAGGGTGCGGATGTGCAGCAGCATCCTCGGCGAAAAACTACGCTCTGGACAATGCGCGTGTTTAGCGTGGCTTCGACCCTAGTGATTGATACAATTGGGAACTCTTAAGGTATAACTCCAACAATAGACGTTCAACGGCTAATGCAATGACGATGACAGCCATAAAACAATAGAACAGCGTAAAATTACTGTTTATAATGGGACATATTAAAAAATATATTTTTTTAATATCTGCAAGTGTATTTACGTATTTATTTCGTTGTCTCTTTAAATATAAGTTTTAATGTCAGATAAATTGAACATTGGTCAAAACTATAAGAAAAATTTTAATTAGGACATTAGCTATAATAGGAATTACCCGTTTTTAATAATCTTCCCATAAAAGGTCGTAAAAAGTCCAATGTCCTGCGGAAGTCAATATGGGGTAATTCCCATACCCAAATATGATGTCATAAAATACCTCAAGGTAAGGTTTATGCTCTTTTTATGGGCTCCGTGCCTTCGTTTGGGATTACTTCGGGGGCACAGTGATTAGACCTACAGGGGTTGTTATTTTTTAGAGCTGGCAATATAAACACAGGTTTTTCTGGGAATAATTGCGTTCTTATTGCATCCTAAGGTGTCATAATAGCACGTCAATAGATTCCTTATAACTATTAACTTTATTTTGATAGCACTAATATTCAATTTTTTAAAAACCGCTTAAAAGTTTTCCGAATCTAAATATAATCATAACAGTAAGAATGTTCTTTACGAATTTTTTTGATTCTATCTATATAACATATATTTTATCTGTACTGACAATTTATGTTAGGTTTCATAAACTTGTCACTCTTCTAAGGTTTTGTTTGTTTTTAATGTATCAGCTGTAGCTCACCAAAGTATCTTGCCGGGTGATATACAGTTTTTATAAAATCTATTTTTTATATAATATAATCATTTTTTTTGGATAAATATATAATTCATGTTGTTTTTAAAAATGTATTAATGATGTGATAGGTGCTTTTTAGGCGTTATAATACGACAAAAAAAGAAGACAAAGAAAAATTTATGTTGAATTTAAGTTAAATAGTATGTCACGCACCTAGATCCAAAACCGGTTCAAAGAGAGTTAGACTTACAGCTACAGTTGAAATAAGGGCCGGGATGGACAGAACCATCCTCGTTGTGAGGTTGCGCACCACGATTGCCTTAACGCCTGGCCAAAGATTTATTATTTGTAACTACCCTAATGATAATCTATTGGTATGGCCATCTCGACATATCCAGATCCGACAGATAGGTATATCCATCCGAAACAGTGCAGTTCAAATGCATAGGACGGCGATGGGCAGCTGCATTCCCGTCGCGATAGCTGCGCTCTGCGATAATCAATGCGCTTGCCCTCCTTTCGAAAACCTCCTCGGACAGGCTTATGTCCAGCAGTAAAATTCCAATGGCTGGTATGATGATCATGATAATTATGGCCTATGTCCAGCAGTGTATATCCTGCGGCTGATATAGTGATGGTGATTACCTGTGATAATGATGATTATTAAATCATTACAGTACAAATTATCAATAATGTATCCTGAAATTATAATGATAGTATATCGCGCCTATCCTTACTATCGCCTTTAATATCAGACATTAAAGTATCAACGTGTGTATGAACGGTCGTTTACATCATAAAATCTACGAATTAATATTTATCGGAAACCGTATCATAAGACTTGAACCGGGCGCTGCCTTCCCCTCCTTCCCTCTACTTAACTAGTTGGGGCCGGCCATAAAAATACTTATTTCAAACCATGTCAAGATGTTGGCTCACTCTCAATTAGAAACCAAGCTTTAGAAGCTTTAAAATATTAATATTTTGTCATGGAAATATCTTTGCAGATAAAATTAACTAATTTGTTTGTTTCTAGAAAGAAAGTAACAGCTTTTTACTAGTTATATGTGCTAATATTAATAATTTTGTATATCTTTCTGTTTATCAACACAAACGATCAGTATATATACAAGAAGCTGATTGACTAATTGACAATGTAGGTCCTAAACTATAAGGATTAAAACTTGTAATTTTGGCAAGAGCTCATTGTATAATGTAGAGGAGCACTGAGACATCATTTTTAAAATTCACTCCCTAAGAAGAAACTGGGGTAAACTGGGGTTGCAAAGTTAGGATGAATTTTTTTGAAGATATTCTGTGAAACCTGTTTTTGAAGCTATTCATATGAAATTCTTGTTCTTCATTGAAAGTCATGAAATACTTACACGTAAAATATTTTTTCGAAAATCAGCAATTTTTTTACAGTACTCACTCTCATTAGTTTTTTATTGTAAATAATAGTTTGTCTACGAAGTCTGCATTAAGAATGATACTCCTTTGTCCAAATCTTTTATATGATGATGATTTTCATCATCATCAAGTCATGCAAAGACGCTAACATACGTCACCATATCGTTAACCTTATGATCAGAAGATACCATGTCTAATTACCCAGTAATTTCACTACCACTCTTAGGGGGCACTTCTTTAACTAAAACAGAGCACGCTGAGAACGCACACACTTCTGTTTAGTAATAGAAATAAATGAAAGTAAATGCAATGTCTTTGAATAATTTATTATTATTTATTTATCATAGAAGGTAAATGATAGACATAGGCCTTTCCCAGAAAAAAGGGATTATTGCCCATAATTGCTGCGCTTGTTAGGCATATGCAGAGTGTAATTTCGCAACCGAAAGCTGTTGCCTTTTACCGCCCTAATGCATTTCAGCTATGCTCGGCCAGCTGTTGGTTCTGCTGCCTGAGTCGCCTCTTACGGCTGCTGGTATAGGGTAAGCATTATTCTAGGCTATCGGCACTCCACGGTACATGATAATATTGTAGGCAATTATCAATCACATACCAACAAGCTATAATAACAATAATATTTGTTACAATGATAAGAACGCCATTTTTATTTCAAGTACTTTTGATCCTTATTTTCAAGTCTTTAAAGTCTGAATTCCCATCAATTTAAACTGGACCATTAGTCTTGAGTTTTTGTGTGCCCGCGAGAAGTCACTCATCATAAAAGTTTCAGAACCACCCAAATGTCGAAGTGCCTTTTCCCGAAGGTAACAAACAAAGAACTGAGTGCCACTCAAATTTATATGGTTCATAAGTTAGATATCTCTCTCAATTACGGTAAAGCCTCATCCTTCCTCCATTTTATTATTTCGTTTTATTATCTATACTTTAGATCAAATGGTTCTCATACAGAGGTGTTCAGGTGTTATTATGGTAATTTGAAAGGTATTTTCAAGATTTTAATCTCCGTGCCAAGTAAAAAAAAACAATGCTTTATTCGATAGTTAACTTAGGTCATATCAACGTCATTTGAAGTTCATACTAAGTTTATAAGTAATAACTAGCAATGCCGTGCGATTTCACCTGCGTAGACCCCGTTTCCGTGAGAATAGTAAATAATAAAAGTAGCCATCATGAGATTTTAGTACGCTGTAAATTAGGAATTATAAACAAAATATATATAATAAATTCTTACATCATCTCATACGTTGACCGAACTCCATGGTAAGACACTTAAAGTATTTGTTTTTCTGAAATACGCTACTTAAATACATATATTTAACACCCAGACACAGAACAAACACAATTATCATCATATAAATATTTGCTCTAAGTGGGAATCGAACCCGCAGCCTTTGGCCCGTCTAGTTGGGCCCGCCATATATATACAGGATATATTACATCGCATACAAACATACGTGCAATGTGCATGTCTGTAGAGTTATTTATTTCACTTAGTAATTCACATGTGCGCATTTGTGATATTACGTATATACTTATATATCCAAGCGGACCAAGTCACTGGCGGAAAACATATCATAGCTATTATTGTACTAATGTCAAAGTCACCTGAGAAATGTTTAAGCACGGCTCCAGGGATAAAAAGGTAATGATCTGACTTGACATTTAACTTGAAAAATTTCAGAGATTACGATTATTCTATGTTACAACGTCACGTCTGGTTTCTAAAGAGTTAGTCAACATTTCGGAACAAACTTTTGTTACAAGTAAAATTTTCCGACTCGGCACGTAAATTTGAATTTGGGAATCCTTTCGAGCGCCGTAACTTAAAGACGTAGAGTATTCAAATTAATTCTGTCGATTCTCCACCCAAAAACCATTCTGTGAAGATATTGGTAAATCGCTGATCTACTAAGCTGTCTAAGCTAAATTAAATTAGTGCAGCAGATACTTAAATATTGATAGCATGCAAATTAATTTTAGCCATCATGATATCAGATTCAGAATGTCCGCTGCTGGATATTAACTTCTTAAAAAACAGCAGGAGTTCTTCCGATAATTTTCCTGCCAGGCAGGCATGGTGACAATGGCGCGGCAACTATGGACAAAATGTATCCTTTTTTAGAAAGAAAATATGCAATTTATTCTCCAATATTTAAATTTAAAAAGTAATTTTAATGAAAATAACTGTTAACTTCTTAAAGACATCGCCATAAAATTAATATAATCGGGTCCCAGATTTTATCTGCACATATGATGCATATATATGAAGTGAAATTTGAGGGGCCCGATGGCGCAGATGGTAGTGATCCCATCTTTAGAGCTTAAAGTTCGTAAGAGTGAGCCCCACCAGGAACAAAAATTAAAATAATTTATATAGTGCTATTTATATGTATATAAGTATTATGTTTGAATTCTTTTGTTGTCTAATATCAGTAACAAAAGTGCTGCTAGTGACTAATCTCGGAGTCAGGTCAACGTATGAGACGTCGTGTGAATTTAACTATACTATATGATTATTACTAGCCGAGCCCGCGACTTCGTCCGCGTGGAATAGTTTTTTTGGGTACCATACCTCTTTACCGTAACTTATATCACTTATTTTGAATTAAAAAATAGCCTATGTCCATTCTCAGGATCTAAAGATTGTCTGTGTCAAATTTCATCAAAATCGGTTGAGAGGTTTAAGCGGGAAAGCGTAACAGACAGACTTTCACATATTATAATATTAGTAAGGAAAGCTGAACAGTATGTTTTCTTAAATGCGTTAATCTCAGAAACTGCAGGACCGATTTAGAAAATATTTCAGTGTTGGATAGTCAATTTATCGATAAAGGATTTACTAGGCCTACTTTACCCCCCAAAGTCACTATTAAGCCATGCGGAAGAAGTTGAGGGCACTGCTAGTAATTGATAAAGTAACACATCTAATGAGCAAACGAAACATTGGGAAGTATCCGTGAAGTTTCCAGAAGGTGATTGGAGGACCGCGGCTCACTTGGCGTGCATGTCACGTTCCCGCACCCAGCAGCCTCAGACGCCTCCGGAGGAACTCTGGAGGAATTTTGTTCTTTTAACTAAGGCAAAAAACTCCAACAAAGCGGTAAATAGAATATTGCTTTGTTAATGTTACTTATTATGTTTCTGGGTTCGTTTTATTAACTTTGTACTGAAGTATTTTTAAGTAAATAATGAAAATAATACTTGTAACATAAAACATTTTGTTTTAGTATTGCACATACATAAATCGTACTTTCTAAAGACTCAAATATGGTTATTTAACTATTATTTTTTTTTTGTTGACGTTTCAGTTATCTTCGGTCATATTAAGTCGTTACAGATGTTATGAGTAGTGAATAGGTAAATATCACAAAACATTATTACAGCGATGTTATCGAAGTAAATACACGTTTGCAGATATATTTTTTACCAAACTTTTTACATGTATGTAGTTTTTAATAGGAAGTTCCAATATTTTTATGATAATTGTAACAACTTCAAAAATATTATTTTCTAAAAATACACTTGTTTTTTTAATTTAATTTAAACAATTTAATAAAAAACCTGAGTATGATGTGGAAAATGCTACTCGACTCCCTTCCGGTACTTTATATTTTGATATTTTTTGTTAGGAAAACCGAAAAGATACTAACCTCTTACTCCTTTTCTTCTTAAAAAACCTTATATATATACAATTATATCAAATTTCACAAGTTTCTAGTGCATTAGAAAATAACCATTCATAAACATTGGTCAAGAGGGTGAGTCGGTCTCTAATGATTCCATACTAGTAAAATGAAGATCTTTTATTCAAAATTAAATATTGTTACATATAATACGTAGATATTGAAATGGTATTTCTGGTTTTCAGATGTTTGAATATTAAAAGTCAGTTATTGAAATTGTGAAACATAAACTTGAACCCTATCAATAGACACCGATAGGTATAGGCATTCAGGTTAATCTTGTTGAATCCCGTAAGTGTGTTAGTGTGTATCAATTAACGTTCAATCAAATTAATTGGCAGCACAAGGCGTATTTAAATGGATGCTGGCACGGGTCTGATTTATCCCCAAATAGCATTAGAAACTTCCGACTCGTGCAACTTTTATATACACTTAGGTGACCTAATTTTAAGACACTTGCTTAATCTTTATTGTAAAATTCAACAATTTCTTAACTTTACTTCTAAATTTATGAACAAAATGTTTTTAAGCTTTCTCTCTTAAAAGTAGGTTTTATGTTAGACTACATGTCATATATGCTGCTTATATATTATTATGTTATTGACTTTTATATCATCATACCAGCCATTGGAAGTCCACTGCTGGACATATGGGCAAAATTCCCGGCTTAGGGAGGTCTCCCTAAGAAATGGCGAATTTTGCCCATATTTGCCGCGCTGGGCAAGCGTGAGCGTGGCAGAGCGCAGCTTTCGCGACGGGGATTTTGCTGCCCGTATCCCTATTTGAGCAACACTATCTCGGATGGATATACCGCCATCTGTCGGTTCCGGTACCTTATTTCACTTGTATATAAAACTAGTATTCACAATACGATTACTAGAGGTAGACCCACATTCTTTTAGTTAAAGTAAGTCGGCTGCTATGGTATTTAACTTTCATCAATTTATACCGCCAAAGAGCAGTATCCGCGTTGCTGTGTTGAGTTTTGAAGGGTGAGAGAGGCAGTAAAATTATTGGATTAGGTGACATAATTTTATTCACATGGTTAGAATCGTGCTACTGATATACTTGTGATAGACAATATGAGCATCTATAGGCTGCGGTGACGCCTACTAACACGCAAATCGTATACTTCTTTCAACTTAATCATATTAAAAAAAATACTTTAATTTTATAACGAGACCCTCGGAAACTATAGTTTACCCATACTTTCTTTTAGGGTTCCTAGTCCTTTCAGACCAACCACTTACGATATGTATTCCAATCTTTCTAATTCCCATAAAAACTGTTTCACCATTAAGTAATACTTTTGCATTGACAACACAACTTGACATTGACAACACAACAGCCGCAAAACATCCACTGCTGAACTTGGGACTCCCCAAAAAAGTTGAAATTTTCTCATAATTACCTCATAATAAACCTCACCAAGAAATGAGGTATTTTGCCCATAACTGCCCCGCTGGACAAGCATGGTGACAATCGCAGAGCATAGCTTCGCAACTGGAACACTGCTGCCCATTCGGGCATCGAGTGAATATACTGCCATCTGTCGGTTCCGGAATCTCAGTCGCTTTTTACAATATCAGATATAGGGGAAGATACTAAACAACTCTGTTAGTACCACATAGCTTTTGTATTTACCGAAGTATTAAAAGCTTGAAATTACCCAAATAGGTCCAAACCTTTGTAATGGCTTTGTAAAATGGTCTATTGGTATTAGAACTGCCAAGCCAACCTGCAGAGCCAACTGCCAAAAAAACTCTTTCTAGACGAGCAATGATAAAACAAGTCAGTTCAAATTAAACATATTTTGTGTATCCCTTTTCCTCTAGTATGGGTAATGGTTTGTGAAGTAAGTAAATAAGTGAGTGAATTAAATGTCTTTATTACGATTCTATTGGGTAGGCAATAATTTGTTTTGGCTTTTAACGAATGCATGGGAAAATAAACAAATATACAATACTAACTGTGAATCCGAATTAAAATCTGTCAACAAAATTAAAATACGTTTTGTGTACCTCACGAAAGGTTAATTTTGCTTGCAGAGTGTTGTGTTCCTTGACGCTAAAAATATTTTGTAGAAAGAACATATTATTTATCAATGCTATTTAAAAATGGAGACGTATCCTTAAAACAGACTTCCATGTAGACACAATTGCCGATTACCAATATTTTTATAACAGAATGGTCCTATTTCTTTGGAATGGTACTTTTCCTTTTCAATTGGATTTTCTATAGAAAAATAAACGGTTTTATTTCCATGGTAGTAATTTTCTCTTGTGCGCCAAGGGTCGTGGTTGATTCTCACCCAGGACCAATATTTATATCATAATATTTGCGTTTGTTCTGTGTCTGGGTGTTAATGTATTTAAGTAGTATATTTGTGATTCCTCTTTTATCCGGAGTCCGTAATAAAAGTGCTTTAAACGACTTACCACGGAGTCAGGTCAATGTATGAGATGTTGTAGAAATTTATTTATTATATATTAATATATATAAAATTTTATTATATAATAATATATAAAATATGTAAACCATTTAAAAGAAATTGGGCGAACGGATCAATGAGAAATTGACACATTTAAAATAATTATTAGTAAATCCATTTCCGTGCGAATAAAAATTTATAAGTTTCCTAAGTTACCCCTTGGGACATAACTGGCCCCTTAAGGATAGAGTTCACAAAAAGATATCGAAAATAATCGTTATTAGGAACTTATAACCCAACGATAATATTTTATTGCAATAACTTTGAAAACCAGAGAACGTTAATACTGACTTTGCAACGCCCTCTTGCTCCCTTCAGAGTAATTTTCGCCAATATATTTTACACGTATTTCATGACACCCCCGTTAAACCCCCCCCCAATGGGAAGAGGAATTCACACTACTATTTCATATATTAACATACTCAAATGAAATTAACCGTGAAGTACTAGCGGAATAGAATAGAGTCCTTTCAGGTACCAAAACCCGCAGACCCTCAGAACGGTATATCCTTAAGGTACCAAAACCGACAGATGGCGTTATATCTATCCGAACCAGTGCATCTCAAATTGCACAGAGCGGGGTTGGGAAGCAGCATCCCCGTCGGGATAGCTGCGCTCTGCGATTACCAACATGCTTGCCTAGCGCGGCAACTATGGGCAAAAAATCTCCTTTTTTTGGGGAGGCTTATTTCTAGCAGTGGACTTTCAATAGTTGATATGATAATGATCATGAGATGGAAAAAACACAAATTGCCTATTGAATATCAAGAAAATGATTAAAGAATTTTTAGAATTGAATTATAAAAGATAGACCACCGGCCGACCACTAGTAGTAGCCTTAAATGACTGTATAACTCATATCCCAAAATAGTTTTCCAAGCTAACAATCTGCCTATCAAGGTCCTGGCGAAATCGGTTTGACTGTTTCAAACGCTTCGTGATTACCTTTGGATAGTAGGTCTATGTATAGTATGGTCGTGTATAGTATCGGTGAGAGATTCACCCACACAACATCTCATACGTTGACCTGACTCCGAGATAAGTCGCTTAAAGCACTTGTTGCGGACATTTTAATAGAGGAATCACAAATCGCAATTGTCATTTCGTATTTGTTATTTGTTATTTAATTTGACGCCCATTGATTACCAAGTGCATAAGCTATTTACAAATGACATTTCAGCAATCTGACTGTTATAGTTTTTCAATTATTGACGTATAAATGAACAAAGAGAGTCATTAAAGTTACATTTTCTCGAAACGGCTATTTATGCATTTTGTTACTTCTTGCCAGGAGGCGAAATGTATTTATTTATTTTATTTACTTAGACTTAGAACAAACAAATATTAATAATAACAATTATACTCTTTATTGTACACAAATTATATAATGAGAAAGAATAAAAACTGACAAGTTATAATACAATTGGTGACCTTATCGCTCAGAGCGATCTCTTCCAGGCAACCTTTGGATGTACATTGATAGTGGCAGTTAGATGCGTTCTATTATTTTGTTTAAAAAAAAAAAAAAGTTAATTAAATAACATTTATCATATGAGATTGGTCCCGGGATCGAACCCATGACCCTTGACGCACGAAATTGGATCACTACCATCTGCGCTATTGCGCCTGTCATGATTAAGCCCAAATCGCCGTGTGCATTGCCCTCCGCGTTTGAAAATCAAGTATTCATTCAAGATCTACAATATCCATATGGCAACTTCTGAATGTAATAAATCATATCATTGTTATTCCCGCCGCACTTTACTTAATATGGCTCACGGAATGGATGTTGCTGCGAAATTGTTATCGCTCGTAAAATCGGTGCATCCATCTATCTATACTTTACGGACGGCTGCCGTGATATTTTAGACATTGGGTTGTTCAACTCTATGATTCATTCGAATTAGTAGAGTCTCTTAGAAATCATTCCAATTGGCGTGCGTAATATGATGTTAATAATATATAACTACACACAAATTTATTACTCTGACGTTGGTAGTCTCTATCTAGAGATATAACAAACACAAACATGAGTATTTATTCTATAAATATTGATCCTGGGTGGAGATCAAATCCGTGACTCCTGGCTCGTCAAATTGGTTTACTTAAGTTAAACATTACGGAGGCAGATAATAGTATGAGATGTAGCTTAGCGTAAGAATTCATTTAACAATGTTACTATTCTAAACATCGAAATTATAATTATAATTTAAGGACCAAAAAATTACATGGGTAGCTGTTTTCATCGAACGAACGACTCCTAGCCGTTAGGTAATAGCCGAGTAGAATAGTGCCTTCCCCTATACCAGGTGTCGTACGAAGCGACATTGGTACCAGAATCGACTGATGCGATTGCCAACACGCTTGCCCAGCGCGACAATGATTGGCAAAATTTCCTCCTTTCTTGGGAAGGCCTATGCCCAGCATTGGACTTCCAATGGCTGATATAATAAACGACTAAATGAACGACTTCTAACGATTAAGGTAATATATTATCACAACCATTTTCACGCGTACCAAGCCACGAGCGATAGCAAGAAGTTTCTAATTAATAAAGATAGCTACTCCTTTATTTATCTGAAAATAGGTGATCATTCCTATGTACGTATTTGTAGCTGCTAAAATGAAATAAGAAACTATTAATGAATTAAGTGGCTGGATATTTGTTAATCTAGAGGAACTATTTGTTGCTGTTTCTCCATGTTTGGTGATTACCCTTTCATTTTTTTATTAGACCAGGCCGACAAACAAGCATACAGTCCGCATAATATCACCAGAATATCAGTGCCAATCTTGTAACCTGAAGACATTATGCCACATTACACAGTAAATTGACTGCCTCTCTCACTCTTCTAACCAGAACACAGCTATGAGAACACTTATTTGGCGGTAGAAATAGGTGAGAGTGAGGCATCAATGCAGACGACCTTTTGTGTGAGATTTATCTCATGTAAAATTATTATCGTTGTCAGTTTCTGCTAAAATAATGAATAATACACATCATTAACTCGATTTTAGAGACCACTTTGTTATTTATAAAGAAGATAAAACGTTTTGGAGAAGAAATTTGACGATAAAGTATGATTAAAAAAAGTCAACTTAATTAACCATTTTTTCTCTTTTGTTTCAGGTAATTGGTGTTAAGTGTACAGTGAATATTGAGTGTAAAAAATAGTTACAGAGTCGTGTTTGTTGTTTTGATATTTTTGTAATATCCAACCTCTTTCGACAAAATACTGGAATACTGGGACAATAGATAATGCGTAGTTGGTGATAAGTTTTAACAACGTCCGCCTTCCACAACAGCACAACGCGTACTGCAACGAAACAGCGATGGCTAGGCCTGAGGTTGTGCGATGAGGCGGCGGACGAAGAGGAGGGGATGGACGAGCCTAGCGCCGCCAAGCGGCCCTCCGTGCTAACTATAGACCGGGCTGCGTTTCTTCTTCTGAGAGTCAAGAGAGCTTTCAAAAAAAAGAGACAACAACGGAAGGAGAAACAGTAAGTAGTACCATAATAAATTAATTCGCAAAAGTGCATTTGTATTGTCCCCTGAATTATATTCGATAGGAAAAAAATCCAAATTAATAATAATCTACATATTTATAAAAAGATGAACGAGAATCTATGAAAGAGACGATGTGTTGATAAAATTTGTTTTATTTAAGGTGTAGTGATAATTTAAGCTGAGTGCTTTAATTCTAAAGCAATTAGAACAGTCACTAATCTAAACGAAGAAGTACGAAACACCAAAAACCGGGTAAATTTCACCGGGCAAAATGTCAAACCAGATGATGGTAGCCAGCGTAGTATTGAGCTCCAGCCATCTTGTGATTCACGGTGGATTAATACCTGTAGATAAATTCACTGTTTTACTCCTACAGTATGCAAATTGGCGATTTTACATTCACGTCACGTATCGAGTTTACGTTGCTTTGGGATTATTCTAGATGTCGAGGCGCGACACGATCCCCGTTTGCGCTTATCCATTGCGCTTCTACTAAGCTCAAATTTAGTTTAACCACGATGCAAAACAGCCTTGGTGTCGTTGTTTAACGAACTAACAAGTGTGTCGCGCTGATGCGATTGTATACTGCTTCATTATGTTGTGATCATTCAACTGAAGCAGATGTGGGCGAAAAACGAGTAGGCGACATTAAAGCGTTTATTTGAAGTACATGTTTCATCGTTTACATACACCATATATGTACACGAATTCAATTACGAATGGAAACGAACGAAAAAGACATTTTTATGGATTAAATATGCCATCCTACTATCTATAAATGTATTTAGTTACAGCATAACATAATTTGTTATTGCACCCACCTCTTTCAAATTAAATTGTTATCCAAGCAGAATTTTCCGTTTTTAGATTGCGTAATATGAAATATATAATCATCTTCGTTTATTTTACCGCAAAATCCTTTCACTACCACCCCATTCCGTTAAAATACTATTCCAAAATTGAAAACATATAAAAGCTCCATTTATTTATTTAAAACAGAAAACAATATTTAGAATAGCTCATTGATTGTAGTTTTGCTATATAATTATTTTTATCTATACATTTTTGAATTGAATACAAATTGTGACAATCACGAATAATATTGTCATAAACTTACACCAATGAATTAGGGTTCAGCAAAGTGGTTGATGGTAAAGAAGCCTCTGTAATTGCTTGCGCTATGTTATTATCTTTGATTTCGTCCTTTTCTTGAGCAGTCAAATCTTTTTTCACTGACGACGCCGAAGAAACGGGTTTATATTTCATATGCTCCTTTAGTTCCTTATCTTTTACCCCTTGTTTAAACTTAACCCAATCCTTCTTCACCGGTTCAAATAATAAATCTCTCTTTTTTGGGAAAAGAAATATTTCGACACCTTTCGGCGATTGTTTTGTTGCTGTTGGATTTGTAAACAATAATGGTGATGTATTTGCTTTGTTGATGGTATTTGGATATTGACTTCCACTGAATTCAAATGTGACAAAATTATCTTGTTCATGTGAATCACAGCAGGCGGTGGAGGAGAACGGTTCCTTGTGAGAAAACAGCGAGTTGCTGGTCAATATCTTGTTGAAAATATCTGAGGATCGGCTGAGGAGGGGATCTTTGAGGCTTTTAAAGTTGGAACATAGACAAGAATCGTCTAATGTAGCTTGGGATTTAGTCATGAGAAAATTAGGGAGCATTGGAAGTGTATCAGGCTGCAGTGGATGACCTAGAAAAAATAAGCACGAGATTATTCATTACTTCAATTTAAAGTCACTTACACAAATAACTCCATATTGTTCGTTTGTCAATAACAAATGTAGTATTAACAGTGGTAATTTAAGTTTGTGGTATGGGAGGTGGTGCTTCCAGAAGACGACCTTATCGTTTCCGTAGGAGGTACACCACAAAGGGTGGGTTTACCATTACCTTTGGAACGCAGGTTGGAGCAATCTTTCAAAGACCTACTCTTTTTTTCTCACGTGAAAATAAGTTTAAGTCAAAGGAATATATTTTTTAAAAGAATAATAACTATACAGACTGGATTAGAATCTGTCAGAAATATTTCATTTTAATAGTCCCAAGTTTTTATTGGTGTCTGCCATGAATATCAACCAGGTACGGTGGAATCAAGTTCTGTCAATAGTAACCGACGTGGTAAGCATTCTATGTATATTATATTCGGCCTTTAACCATGGAAGTGTAAGGCCACCCACCATACATTAAGTATTTAATGTTAAGCTTTATAAGGGTACTTGCCTTTTGTATTAAAGTGAAATGAAATATCCATTTTTCCAAGATTGACCAGAGAGTTTGTTATGGTAGGAATCGATCTATCGAGAAATCTCAACGGTTTCACTGGATCCCTACATTCCACTATGACAGAATACGCAAGTAGACTCGTCAAGATATGAAAGACAAACATTGTCTGTAAATAAATAGAACAAAAATTATGTCGATTGAATAAAGAAAATCTTAATTTCACTAGATGTCTTTACGTGAATGAACTCATAAGAACAATTTTGTCAAATCACAAATAAGATTGTTTAGTCAGCTTCGCTGAAACTTTTTCATATACATTAATAAATGTCTTTGATAAAAGAAAAGCAAAGTTTGGAAGTTTAAAAGTAAAATTAACTTACCGGGTTTGGTTTGATGCCACGATAGCAAGAATTGAGAATCTACTGAAATTCCGAACAAATAAAATTGGGCATATTTCAAAACTTCGATTTGGCTTTATTTGTTTTGCCATTTTATGTTCGGAGGTTGTGAAATTCAATTTGTTATAGTAGTCGTTCTCGAACTTTTCAATGTTGCATTCTCATACACTCAACGGTTTGTTAGCTTCTTAATAAACATATAGTACTTTGAGAGGTTTTATGCATAGAAAATTCTGAATATATTTAACTGGAAAAAAATCAACTATCTCTCTGTGTCAGGAAGGACTCGACCCTGCATGAAAAATGCCGGGGGACTAGCAAATATCATCTTAAATATAATTAATTCTATGCATAAACACTCCTAAAGTAATTAAGTGACCATTTCTTCTTTATCGATTGCTACAAACTTGTAAAAGTTAGACATTTGAATGTTTGTAGGTATTACTAATAAATACCGATAACATTGAAGAAATGGAACTAACTTCTCAGCACAAAAAGAACACTAAGCAAAATTTGACATGTCTGATATGGTCTTGGTAACACAGCGGGAGTCCCCGGTATGGGAAAGATGCAGGTTTAAATCCCAGTTGACACCTAAGACAGTCGACTATTTTGTAGTAAATATTATTTTAATACGGATAGTAAATTAAAAATTGTCTTTTTTGAAGCAGGATTTGTGACATAACATAATAACTCAACTCAAGATCATTATTTGCACTGTAAAGCAATCTCAAATAATTTGTGGCTTCCAACTCCAGATTACTCATAGTCAATGCTCACGATAATGACATGAATTTATACATAATTTATAAGACTGATTGTTAATCGATGCGCACAATCTTTGAGAATAATAAATGTGCACTTAAAACATTAAAAGATTTTCATTTAAATTTGCTAACCTAATGTCAAAATATTAAAATGTTCGGAGCGGTAATATAAAGTCACATTATTTATAAAATTGAATAATAATTTATTATTAAGTGCTCAGCACCATTTATTCGAAGCTTAATGTTTTGTATTATTTTAAAATAAAATTTTAATTAAGGTATTTGTGAAAAACCTAGGTTTAACAATAAAACTCGATATAAATAACTGTTTTCATGAATATGGTATTTACATTAAAATAAAAATAAATTTGTCTGTCTTTTTTATTTTCGGCTTATCTTTAAAGCGGTTGGACTGATTTTACCGGGATTTCATTGGAGGATATCTGATATTAAAAAAAGTATCATAGGCTGCTTCCTCACATATTTTTATTTTTTTCACCCACCATCTTACACATTAATAGTGATAGGTCACTTAAAGCACTTGTGTTACGGATAACAGACAATAATTACATACCAGTGTAATTACAATTATAATATTTAAATACATATTATTATTAATTTCATAAACGCGGGAAAAACGTTGACATGGTTAGTTCAATATAAATTAGAATTTTTGGAAATTGTATTTTATAAATATCAATAATATTATTTAGTGTTTCTGAGGCACCGGACATAGTTAAAATACTTCAGTTTATTTTTTGTTTAATGTTTTTTTTAATAAATTATTATTGTACCAGCTTAAGAATCTCTTGATATCTTGCAGTAGGCAGCATACAACGTCAGAAAACAAATTGTAAAGCAATTGTTGGAACTACGTGCTCGGGCTACGAATAACGCTTGCATAGTAATGCTACTCAGATTTGTTTGCTTACAAATTGTATATTTGTTCCTTTGCAATCCAAGCGTCCGCGTGAATTATTTCTATTAGAATAATACCATATTATTTCTTTTACAAAATACATACTATGGATCTTCAGTTGCTACGATTTTGGCATACATCTCTCTCTTTCTTTACTCGCATTAGTCATTACATACACGCTCGTTTATTTATAGTACTTCTGACCTGGCCTTTCTTTAATGCGTCTTTTACCTGGTAAAGTTATGTTCGCCTATGTGGTATTGTACCAACTCTTCCATTCAATTTTACTTTACATATTCGTGCAGATATTCTACTTTCATCCATCCTATCCTACTTGAGGTAGACTTGGTAAAAGGGCCATCTGCAATGGTACCTCACGGTACTTAACGCCAAATCGCAGTGTACACGTCAATTACTGGGTAATGTGACATAACATCTTCAAGTCACATGGTTGGCTACAATGAGCGTCTTTAGCCTGGTGTGACGCTTACTATCTCGCGGACAGTACACAGTGTTCCTCGACCAAGTCTAATAAAAAAACCTACAAAATACTTTTGCAGGTAAATTACAGCAAAACCAATCTGTATTTATTTTATTTGTACTATGAAGCAACGTTAAATTGTATAAACACAGCAACAGGAACTGCACCACAACCGCTATCGAGTCGGGCATTTGACAAATCAATCGCTAACGAAATTACAGCCTCTACTCGGAATTGTGTCGTTGCAGCATTAATTCTATTTTCGTGTTGCAATATTTCAGTGCGCACGTTGCTGCAATAAAATGCACTTAAATTGTATTTATTTATAAGTCATATTTCTCCAACGGTCGTAAAATTTCTTATTGGTCCAGTGGCTGGCTCTGATGGCACTCACTGGTTTATTTCTCACTTCTCTGGTTAGTAATGCAATTTGGCTCGTGTGCGTGTTATTATTACCGATTATTTTGCGTTTAATTATGTCTTTGTGTTATTGGTCGGTTATAACGTGTTTTAATATTTAGTCGTTTTGCTTGATAAAATATGAGTTATACGCTATATACATAACTTTGTTTATTTTTTACGTTCTTAAAATGGTATTTGCTCATACTTATTATCATTTGTTATATGTGATAAAATAAATTGTTTAAGTATAAAGTAAATTAATTTCATGCAAACAGTTTTATAGTTTATTATCAAAACAAATTTGTAATACAACTTTAAAATTTTACACAGATAGTCGCTATAAGCCTACATTTGGCAGCGTCAAATGCAGCGGATACGAAACCTGTCGGGGATGCCAAAAAACGCGAGGTGGTAGATAAAGCGTTTTTGGAACAGAAAGACGTTTTATTGGATATGGCAAGTAAAAAGAATCGTTAACAAATGTCATTACCTTTTTTCGACCCGGGGTTTCAGATCCTTATAAGAAAAACCTTTGTTAAGATTTCCCGGCGGTTAATTAAACCATCTGATACGAGACATTGGTATTCTCTTTTTAAATCAGCTCTTTTCTTTTCAACCTGGACTCCACGACTAAGGGGGGAAAATAGGATCGTTTTGAAATACTACAAGTATTTGTAACCAACTTAGTAACGAAAGAAAGGTACTTAGCATCGAATTTGTTTTGACTATTGAACGCAATGATGTCACTTATTTAGGAAAACAACTATAGAATACTATTAAATGCAACGTTAAGTCTCATATAAAAAACTAACTTTTTCACATACACCTTTAGCTAGAGTCAAAATTGAAAGAGGTCAGAGATAGCAAAAAAAAGAAAAAATCGATTCACAATGAAAATGTTGAGGGTGCCAAATGTGACCAAATGTCACCGAGCAATTTGGAGCTAAAATTAAAATCCAACGGTCTGAGTGCTGTCGGCGAAGCGGAAGTCTCTCTAAAATTTGGATCATCAGGTAATTATTTACAGGGATGATATACAAAGTCTAATCTACTGAACTTGAAACTAGTACTAATTTAGCTTTTGTTTAAGCATCTATGTATAAGTTTAAGTTAACATTTGTTTGGAATATTACGCGTAGAACATTCACCCATAAGATACTATA
>JACJUM010004390.1:14480115-14506256 GCA_020976665.1 Heortia vitessoides
CATATATACATGTTAGTTTATTTAATTACAACTGGTCCTATTGGATATAGCTTTCCATTTGTAACAGCACAGCTCAAATACAATAGGGTGGGGATAGGTAGCAGAAATCATGCAGAGCTAGGGTTTGCCAACACGCCTGCCCAGTAATGGCAAAAAACCCCCTTTCTTGGAGAGATCTATGTGTTACAGTTAATCAGTAAACTTCCTACAGCTGATATGATAATTAAATAATATTTTATAACATTTACGCGATACTTACTCATGCTAAAACTACTTTTATAACAGTTTCATTTAACTTTTTACATTGTTAATTAGACGTCTTAATTACCTTATGACGATCGTTCTCAAGAACGATGTTATAATGATGACTTATATTAAATTCAACTTGACTATAATATAATAGAGCTTACTAGCGCCAAGCTGTCATATTTTTAAGTAGCGTGAGGTACCTAAAGAGTAGAAAAGTACGTTCCTCTGTACCAGTTGATGTAGGAAGCGACTAAGGTACCAGAACCGACAGGTGGTGGTATATCAATGCGAAACAGTGTAGTTTAAATGCACAAAGCGGGAATGGGCACCAGTATCCTCATGGTAAAAGTTACGCTCTGCGACTGCCTTGCGCGGCAATTATTGGCAACCCCTTTCTTGGAGAGGCCTATGTCAAGCAGTGCAGCCTTATAATGGCTAATTTGATGATGATGATTTATTGGTTTGTATTTAACCAAAATTTGATGATCGTCTGTGTTTAAAATGTATCTTTTCTCCGTTGATATTGATAAATATAAACAAAATATAAGTTCAGACAATAGCAGCATGGAACTATATAATCAATATAGCCCGCATAATCCAGATGCGTAATTACTTTAAAGAAAACGAAATGAATACTAATCGTTGTTTTTCCAGGCAAGTCTTTATTGAATTTGGAGGCGAATGGAATATCTAATGTGGGCAAGGCTCATTTAGAACTGGACGACGGGGACGGTGGCCTCTATATACCGGGATTAAATAATTTAATATTAGGTAATAATTGACTGAATGACTTCATATATAAATTTAGACTCTAATATCAGTAGCTAGAAGCACTTGTTATAGCTATCAGATTACAATATAATTACAAATATAACACTCAAGCTCTTATATTTGACACCCAGACACAGAACAAACACACATGTCCATCACATTAACGTTTGTCTTGAGTCAAGCCTACGACTAAAAGGTACAGACACTACTGAATGAAAAATTGGGGACTTCATTATCGATAATTTTCACGATGATTTTTATGATCATAATAATGATTATATTTCATAAAGTAAACTATATAACCTGTCAATACATCAACATATCCACCTACCCAAATCTGTTAAAGGTTGGCAATCGATATTAGTCTATAAAATCGAGTCATTTAGTTGAAAATTAACTGTAAAATTTTGATAGATTTGGGTATAAATATTGCCCACCATACTGGGAGTATTATTGGGAAAACCAGATTATTTTTTTAATTCAAAAATCTTTGCTTACTTACCGTACACTTCGTAAACAAAACATGTAAAACTAATTAGTACACATGAATTTTTGCAAAAAAATTTGCTTGAAAAATAAAAATGTGGTTTATCTTAAGTTATTAAACCAACTGATGCAATTCAACAGTTACGTACGTAGTTTTACTATTTATAAATTAGATGTATTATTTTATACTGATTTAAGAAAAGAAAATTAAATTTGTCAAAAGCTGCATCGCAATTTCTAGGGCAATATTAAGTCACTCCTGATTATTTTTTTTAGAAAAAATTTAAAATAACTTTTTCTGTTACTATCAGTGATATATTGGCCAAATATATATATATATATATATATATATATATATATATATATCTTAGTAAATATAAATCCTGAAATTTCTCTTTCAGGCAAGTCACTTCTATGTAATAATAGAAATAACGAAATCACTGCCAAACATCTAAATGAAGATGCACTGTCCCGACGTAACACCAACGGTACAGATATTAACAATCCAGCTATGAACTCCATAGGCCACGAAGAATCAAACAGCACTGTATCATCAAGTGACCCCACAAGTGCTCTGAATGCATCTACGACTATTCCAGTTACGTCCTCTCTCGTTGCTCAACGTAATGCAATAGACTCAACGGTTACCCCGTAATTTTTTTAGTGGAAATACATGTTAAAAGAATGTTTTTTTTTTCGTTTTCTAAATATCACGCGGTAAATTTAGAACTATTTACTTTCCAACAAGACTGGAAAACGGACAAAGGGTAATGTTAAGTTGCATTTTCCATAGATGCTCGTGTTGCAAAGATTTAAATGGTGTCTCCAAACGTATGATCTGAGGCTGATAGATCATGGAGTCCAATTAAAATGCTGCTCTCTTTAAGTCACATTAAAATATTTTATTATTGTTATAGTCAAAAAAGACTATAAATCGGCTGATTCTAAGTACTATACTGCGCAAAGAGTATCAAATATGTTATCGTGTCACCAGCAAAGTAGAATAGTACTTCCCCGTACCAGGTGTCGTAAGAGGCGATTAAGGTCCCGGAACTGACAGATAGCGGTATATCCATCCGAAACAATATAGCTGACATGCACAAGGTGGGGATGGGCAGCAGCATCCATGTTGCGAGAGTTGCGCTCTGCGATTGCAAACACGCTTGCACAGCGCGGCAATATGGGCGAATTTAGCTCATAATTGCCGCTTTTTCTTGATGAGTTTTTCAATAGCTGATATGATAATGTCATCATTACGCCTATCTTTAAAATAGACAGTCATCTTTAGACGGGTCTTAAAATTATTTTCAATATAATACACAACAAAGAGCCTGCAAGAAAAAAATCTAGTAATGAAGGCTTGTATCTCCTTGATCGGGTAGATGGAACCACTATTAGCGACGGTTGTTACAAAATATTTATTTAAAATACTAACAATTAGAGTATTTTAAAATTTAGCTCAGAAACTCCGCCATAATTTTATACTCTATCGTAATCATAGAAATCTTATTTTCATCAATGCCTTCAAAATGAAACAGCACTACAATTACTAATGTTTGTTTTCTCTGTATACTACAATAATAAATTAATTCTTGATACTTATACGTTGATCTGACTCCTATATAAGTAGCCTAAACCACTTGAGTAACAGCTATCAGACAACAGAGGGATTACAAATAAAATACTTAAACATATATAAATAACACCATGACATAGAAATATTATCATATAAATATTTTTCCTGAGTGGGGATCGAGCCCACGACCTTTGGGGCACAAGATAAGATCACTACCATCTTGCGCCATCGCACACTGCAAAAGTATTGTTTGATTACAATATATATGCAGTAAAAGAATATTATTTTGCAATGTTTACCACCGTAATTATCATCTCGGGCGTTGTGACAATCGTAGAGGATAGCTTCGCGACAGACGCATTTGGTCAACGCTGTTTTGGATGGGTATACCGCAATCTGTCAGTAATTATACCGGACGGAGGTACTATCCACCGGCCTATGTTTCTGCAACATTGGAAAAGAAATCTGTTACGACCGTTTTGCTTAAATTTGTTAGTTTAGTTTACAATCGTTCTACACCCTTTTTTCTTCGTTTAATCAATATTAAGAGATCTTTTACAAAGTAAGCAATGTTATTTTTTTATTATTTCACTTATATTTTATATTATACTTAAGTTTATTTAACTCGTGGAGTGTATTCACTTTCAATCACTGATATTATAATGGTTCTGAGTTTGTGCAACATTTTCAAACTTTTAATTAACTTAATTTAAATATTTTAATTATTGTTAAATTCGAAATTTTAATAAAGGTTGAAGATATTTACTAAAGAAATATAACTTTGTACGGGTATTTGAGTTTGTTATATTTTATAGTATCAAAGTGGAAGTTTTTAATATTATATTGATTATTAAAATCTTCCATTAAATGGAATAAAAACTAATACATTTATATATGCTCATGTTATAAATGCGAAGTTTGTCTGTCTGTTTTTTACGTTTTCACGCGTCAATTAAAAATATATTTAAAATGCTATGCTTGAAGTCTGAGGAAAAATATAGGCTATCGTACATACATATGTACATACACAGGGCTATGTCCTACGGGGGTAGGCAAAGGCTATGAATTTCTACTTGTTATGATCTTGGCATACATATCTAGCTTCCCTTACTCGCATTAGTCCTTTCATACACGTTCGTTTATTCTTGGTACATCTGACCTGGCCCATCTTTAATACCTATTCTACCTGGTTATGATATGTTCAGCTCGATCGTCCTATACGAACTCTACAATTCACTTCAACTCTATTTATTTGTGCAGTCATTCTACTTTTTCCATCTTTTCTACATATTTAAACCATCTAAACATTCCTTTCTCTATTGTTGTCACAACATCATCTTTTACACCACATTGATAAGAGTATCACACTGTTCTTTAATTTATCTCTCAAACTCACACCATATATATTTCGATGTGCTCTCATTTCAACTGCATTTATTCTACTCGCACGCTTATTCTGCCATACCCAACATTTACTACCATATAGCCAGTCATGCCCTTTTTGACACATTTTGGCTGCACATAAAAGCATGTAAGGCCCCATTGACACTCTTTCTAGCTTTCACTCTTCATTCAGTATCTTCTTCATACTTTTTACGAGATATGGGAATCTCTCGTAATAATACTTACTAGATACACAAGCTCTTTCACTTGTTCAACTTTCGTGTAATCGATCATAATTTCATAATTTGTCATCCTTTTCTCTTTTTCAATCACCATCACCTTTGTCATTACTTACATTTACTCTTATTTACATTTACTTTAAGATAAGGTACCTTTTAAAGGAATCTTGCATAATCGTTACCATATCTTGCAACTTTTCAGCTGAGGATGCTAATACTCCTTGATCATCAGCGTAAAGAAGACATTCATTCTTAATCCACATTTACTGGCTTTCAAATCTGATAGACAGTTGTCTATAAACAAGTTGAATAACCAAGGATGCTACACGTCCCTGTCTGACACCTTTATGGGTGTCAACCCATTCAGTGTAGGCACCGTTTATTCTAACGCAAGCAGCACAATCATTGTAAATAGATTGGAATGCCTGAATTAGACGATTAGAATCAATTACCTCATAAACAGACATAATCTTCCACAAACCCTTTTGCACAACCCTATCATAAGCTTTTTCTAAGTCAATAAAAGCGCAATAGACCTTTTGACCACTTGAAGGCACTTTTTAAGGGGAAACACTTGATCGATGCACCCCATTCCATGCACCCCATTTTAAGTGAAGATAAACAGAGAATAGAGAGACAAGAGGTTTTGGGGATTTCAAGCTTAACTGCCGCGCCAGGCAGGCGTCTAGGCAGTCGCAGTGCGTAGCTTCGCAACGGTATTACTGCTGCCTGTCCCGACGTATTGAGTTAGAGCCTTCAATTTCAGGTGGATATACCGCCATCTATCGGTTCCGTTACATTAGTCATTTCTTATGACACCTGGAAGAAGGAAAGCCATCACTATATTTTGCTGGTGCCATACGACGAACTACCAGTTCAGTCTTTGTTGGCTAAAGGTCTCTAATACTCGAAATTCATTACACGTATATGAGGTACGAAAAGGTTTTTGATTTCTCGACTTTGCTCCATATACAGATAACTTAGGCAAATTTCAAACTTCTACGTGATCGGAATATTCTTAGCAAGGATATTCGTTTCACGCATAAATTATACCTTTCTACATTGATGAAGTGATCCTGGTTTACAACATGTTACTAAACCCACAGGCACCTACTAAGAATATACAGTATGTTTAATTATTTTTTTACGTATGCAGCTGTTACCAACGGTTTTTACATGACTAAGACATAATCAAACAACATACAGCTAATGATAACGTTAACTGATTTGTAGTCAATTTTTTTTTGTGCGTTAAAGCTATTTTACAAACCTAATTGATACTTCTTTTAAAGAAATAGATTGCCTGGAATCGTGAATCGGTCGATTAGGTGAAATTTAAAAAAATTAAAAGTAGTCTACGTAATTTTTTCTAACTAGTAAACAATTATTAAGTTAAGTTAGTAAGTATGTGAATTCCCACAGCATCTCATACGTCGACTTGAGTCCAAAATAAGTCGCTTAAAGCACTTGTATTACGGACGTCATACAACAGAGGAATCAAAAATATTATACCTACATACGTATTTAACACAGGATAAATACGAATATGAATCATAAAATTATATGTCCCGGGTGGGGGTCAAACCCACAACATATGATCACTACATTCTGCGCCATCGGGTCCGTCAAAAATATTTCTTATTTTTCGTCCCCAGCGCTGTAAAAAATAAAAGCAAATCTATTCTATGATACCGTTAATTTTTATAAAAAGTTATATTTGACTTGTTATTTTTTGCCGCTTAAAATTGCCAATCCAATAACAAGTTACTCGTAATCTGAGGTTGAAATTCCCCTTAAAGTTAGTTCAGGCGTTTGTTTACTAATATGTTTCAGTGAAATATAAAAAATAAAGAGCAGTTATAAGTATTATGCCTAATTTTATATGCATGACAAAAAAAAAAATATTTCGATTCTGACAATTCAATTTCATTTATAATTTAACCCGTGTAGTGACCTTTACCATCGGAATCCAGGTATAAAGTATAGCTTATATTATTTGATGATAATCTAGCTTCCACTTATAAAAAAATTATTGAAATTAAGAAAAACCCATAATAATAAAAATCGTTCTTAGTTACATTTAATTTAAAGTGTTAAAAGTTCGATTTCATAAAATATAAGATGTTACTCGTTTGTTACGCGGTGAAGATGTAGTTTTCTAATGGTGTAAGAATTATTTAAATTGGTCGTGTAGATTTTAAGTTAATCGCACCAAACAAACAAAAAATCAACTATTTCCTTTTCTAATATTAGTATAGATTATATATGAGTTCATAATACAATAAAAATTACAGTTTTAAAGCCGATAAAGGTTGAAACATTTTCAATGTGTGTACATTAGGCGTCGTACAAACTAATTAATGTTTTATTTCTATGATTTATTATTCTCATATTAGCTGTAGGAAATCCACTGATAGGCTTAGACCTCTCTATGATAGAGGGACTTTTGCTCTGAACCACTATTTGTCGGTTCAGGTAAATCAGTTGCCTGTCACAACACCTGGTGCAGGGGAGGTACTATTCTTCTCTGCTCTCACGACTTGAAATATTTGACAAAAATAACTTTAGCCCTGACACATCAATCGGAGTTAGTCTGTGTTTTTTGCCGTGCAATTTTCCCTAAGGTACCTGTCGTTTCAAAAGGGTGTAGTTTGAATAATCCAGATCAAGTTACTCATTTGCAGTCTCGACGCAAATGTCAGTGAATAAAAAACCGAAGCATATTCAATCGAATAACAAAGTTGGTAGACTATAGCGCAACCGACAGAGGGCGGTATATGTACCCAAAACAGCGTAGTTCGCATTTAACAGGTTAGGGATAGACAGATTTACCATCTACGCTACGCTCTGCAATTAGAAAATAAATCATGCTTTCTTGAAGACGCTTATGTCCAGCAGTAGATATTCTACAATATATATATTTTTATTCCATGAGACCAGGGCAACAAACAAGCAAGTTTTACCACAGCCTGCAATCGCTCGTAATATCATAAAGATATCACTAGCGTGTTTCCAACCAAGGATTTTGTCACTATCCAAAAATTTCACTGCCTTTCTCACCCTTCAACCGGGAACACAACAATGCGAACAGTACTATTTGACGATAGAAATATGTGAGGCTAAGCAACCAGTGCAGACGAGTTTAGTTTGAGGTCTACCTTATTTAAGTACAGTATTATATACAGTATTATACCTTATTAAAGAAAAGTCTTTCAGAAATTATATTACAAATTATCTAAATTATTGCCATAACATTGACGTATCTGAAATAAGCAGCTTAGAGAATTTGTGATGTAGATAACAGACAAAAAGAATCACAAGTATAATAGATAAATACAAATTTGAAGATCAGATATAGGATAACTACAAATATACGTTATGTAAATGTTTTGCCTGTAGGCAATGAACCCTGTCAAAATAAGATTTTCTAGTAGATCGTGTTCATCGCAATCCCAATATAATTTCAAGTCTGCCGACCCGTTTAAACTTTATCTATGACTAGATATTAGAGAGATGTCGATTAAGTCTGCGGTCCCTCGGATCGAGTTGTCCCGCCAGTCTCTGTCGTGATAAGGGGTGTCGTGTTCTTTAGTGGTCGTCTGGAGCAAATGTCAAGGAGTAAAAACCACATGCCGTCGAATAGAAGGGCTGCCGGTCTATTTTTATACCACACAAGCTATGACACTAAGATACTTTTTTTCTTTTGTAAAATTCAGTGGTGGAATCTATCAAAACTACACCTTTCACGCGGAATAAACGAAACAAAAGTTCAAAGTAACTTACCAATATTGAAGGCAAAGCTTCTGTTGATCACGGCAAGGTTGTCATGTTCGTAAAGGTCGAAGGTCACAAAACGGGAAGGTCGCCACAACATTTGTGTCAGGAATCGTATATTATTAAAGCGATGATTGAAATCTTGTGTGACATGCTGGATTTGTGAGACGTTTTTAGTTCAGAGAATCTGGAAGCGTTGTACGCAGTAAATATTCATAATAATAATAATTAATATTATTTATTGTAATATACCCAAATAGGTAGAAAAATGGATCACGTACAATCATAGCAGTACGATGGCGGCGCTATCAGTTTGAGCGATTTCTTCCAGGCATCCTTTGAATGGTGAAAAAAAATTAATAATAATAAGGTAGTTTGAAGAGTATGATCATTGAAATAAGATATAAATATACACAGTTATTAATAATAAACGAGTATACATAATAATTAGCTTACTCGCACGCACACATAAACATTAGCAAAGAACTACACAGGTAAAACCGCAGAGTTAGACTAGTTCTAACTAATATTGTCATCATTATCGTACCAGACATTGGAAGTCCACTGCTGGACGTGGAGGCCTACCTCAAGAAAGCTGAGCTTGAGCTGCACTGTTTCGGATGGATATGCTTCCACCTGTCGGTTCTGGTACCTTAGTCGCCTCTTACGACAACTGGTACAGGGGCTATACTATCCTGCCAGTACCTCGTGGCGATCTGTTATTGAGTCGAAAATTTGTGAGCATTGATATGTCAATGTATTGGTTGCATGTTCGTTACTCTATCCCGCTATAACGGCTGAATAAATCTGAATAAAATATGGCACAGTTAATATTGATAGTCTGGAATGACATAAATTTTTCATCCCGAAAACATGTTCCGGTAGATGAAACTTTTTTTCTCTCTATTGAATGAGGACGATTGTTTGCTCAGATTAACCATCAGTGATTTTTAGGATTTTTTACTGGGAATAGCAAAAAATGCAAAAAAGACCACGCGGACAAAGTCGTTCTCCGCTGTCTGTCGCCATGTATGCTGAGATCTTTGAAACTACGCAACAAATTTTGATACAGTTTTTTTAAATAAATAAAATAATTCGTAATTTCGCAATGAAGAATATATAAAACATGCATAATATAGTAGAAAAACACTGTCAATTTTTGAGGGTTCTAATATTTTTTTATAGATTGATATTAAAAACTTTTGATTTAAATAAAAATTTATTATATTTTATTTTACAAAAATAACGTGTACCACTTTTAAAGACATTGCATGATAGAGACAAAGTAAAAAAAAAATGGATTTATTTCCATCCAATCCCCCTTTCAGCCAATGTATCCATTTCTATTTTTCTCCAACCAGCTTTATCGGCGTCTGCGGGATCGTATTGCAAACGTGTCTCTTTGTATGCAGATGTTATTTGCGTTAAATCGTCTGGTCGCGGAGAAAGAGAGCGGCACAGCAGAATGGTGGATTGCCTCGACTTTGTATTGTTGACTTTATTTATTTTGTAGAAACTCATTTCATAGGATATGTTGCATTTCTTTTTGATGTTTAGAAACAAATGAATGAGTGTCTTATAAAGTTGTACGCTTGTATTTTTTTAAGAAAGAATATTTAAACCTATTGCCAAAAAAGGTGTTCATATTACAACCTTGTCACAGTAAAATAACAGTCCATATGTAACTGACCATATGTATGTGGAGTAATTGAAGACGTTTCTGTGACATGGTACTAAAGTGTATATATACTTTTGACGCTAACTACACCTGCTTATAATGAGGAAGGTTTTTCAAATATTCATAACATACCAATTATCTACTTTTCTAGTGTGCTGATACTTCAGTGGAAATATATACACCAGTTATGTTTTTTATGTATCTTTATAAAAAAACATCTGCTTCAAGATTAAAAATATGATCATGTAACTCCACAGCATCCAAACGAATTTATCTTGATAGACAGTCGTGTAAATTGAGCTCTTTTCAGTTCAGTTAGGCAAATTTTGGGTAAGCACTCTTTGACAGTTTGACCAATCCTCCAAAGCAGCGGGAATATTAATTATGAGGGGCTCGAGCCCGGGAATGATATCGACGCGACAACCATGACTGAAATTAAAGTCAGTCATGAAAATAATACGAATTGTACCATTTGAAAACTTTTCATTTATTTAGTTTTAGTGAGCGTTTTGTTTATAACCATATTTGCAAAAAAAACATGGCGATGTTTTTGTGGAAAAAAAATTTTTTTGGAAGTAGTTGGTAATGTCGTGATACTATTCTACTCTGTCGTGCTGGCAGAGTATAATAGTACCTCTCTCTAGATGGCAGTATATCCATCCGAATCAGTGTGCTTTAGTGGCTTAGTAGCTTTAGTGGGCAAAATTTTACCTTTCTTTGGGACGTCATGTCCAGCAGTAAATTTCTAATGGCTGATGAGTGATGATTATGATGATGATATGTTTTCAGGTCTCATTGTCCAATTATAAGGCATAGTAAATAAGCTGTACTATGCATTCTTATAAAAATCAAATATTTGTGTTTATCTGGATAAACACAATAATTAAATATCTCTGTACTACATTTCGTCTCTATTAGTTTAGGGTGAACGCGTAACTAACATCCATGACGCGTAACGACACGCACGTCAATACATCATCACATAAATTTTATTTAATATTATATTAGTAGGAATAAATAATAAAAAATATAATATTGCTGTGGGCTACTGACAGAGTAGAATAGTACCTTCCCCTATTCCAGGTGTCGTAAGAGGTAACTTGATTAACCGGAATATAAGTACGGGGATGGGAAATATTCCTGCAATGCCTGCCCAGACAAAATCCATTGTCTTGGGGAGGCCTATGTCTAACTAGTGCTACTGCTGCTAAGATGATTACGATGACATTATTGCGCTAATGGCGTGCAATTATGACTAGGGAAGCTAATAGTCAACACATGGTGGTTATTTTAATTAGTATTTAATAAAAAATCAATAAAACATGGCTTATTATGTGTCTGTCTAAATGTATATATGTGTATGTTTAATAATGTTCATCTCCTTAACCGTATAGGGTCGCAATAACTCTAGAGCACTCTTGAGTTACGGGTCGTGGATGTTGGAGTCTGGGCGACCGTATATATTAAAGCAAATGGTATGAACGAGAAATTGCTCGCATTCTGATGAATTAAAGTTCTACTTTATTCCAATATCTAGTTTGCCAGTCTATTACTTTTGAATGCAGAGGGTAATTCAATCAGGAATGAGGAGGTCCATAAAATAACAAGAACTACCGACATAATCCAGTGGATTAGCAAATTGATTATTAGTACTATAAACATAGACTCTAATAGATATTATTTTCTTACTAGGAAATATTGTTTTTATTGATTTTTTAGGATCCAAAAGCGCCGGTTGTGGGTCTTCTTATATACACTCTAATTGATTTTGAAGTACCTTGATGGCATGTAGAGAATGAAGAGGATTAATTATTTTACGCCTTTAAATAAATTCAGCGAGTAATTAAAGGTTCTTAATGTTTTGCATGTGTTTCAGTGCGGCGGCGGCAGCGGCGGCGGCGGCGGAAGCGCTAGGCGGCGGGGGGAGGAGGGCACCACCTCCTCTCCTGCGCTCACGCACGCTGCCCGCGATCATTGCACCCGGGTTCTCCATATTGCATGCGCAGATCGACCCTCAAAGGAGCAACGGTAAGTTTTATCAGTATTGGAAATTATGTTCAATATGATCAACGTTTGTTTGAAATGCGGAAAGTATATTGCTTACGAAAGCATTTAGACAGATTTCAAATTAAAAATTAACAAAAATACAGAAGCAATATCCATACATTATATCTTACCACTATTTGTTTTAATGAGACTAAGTTTTAAATTGTTGGAGTATTCTTTGCTTCCACTGAGTATGAAAAACGAATATGAAAGTATTATCTAAACACGATTAGACAATATCGCATCAAACACAAACTGCAAAGATATTATAAAAATAAGATATCAAATACATTTGACCCAATCGTCTTAGATAACAGTTCGCAGGCCAACAATCGAACATTCTTTGGAAATATGCGTTCTAACACAGTGCCGAGTGTTGCCAAGTTTAAAAATATTCCATTAAGTTCGCGTGTCGCGCGCGCGTTCCTCTTCGTTATTTACCCGGTGCATTTCCCGGGCACGCGAGCCGGTCTAAAAAGTTGCCATTATTTCTGATAGCCGGTCTAATGGTATTTGTACTCGGTAAGCAGCTTACGAATTTATGTACAGTTGGGGTCACAGATAGACAGTGGGCCCGTGGAAATTTTCTTTATTTCCACTATTAACTGTTGAGTTAGTGTTTTAATTTAAAAGATAGAAACTGAGCTATATTTTTGTCTATTTTGACGTATGTTCACACTCTATATGCACAAAGATTGCATTTATTTATTTAAGGTTAATTTGGTTATTTATATTTAAGATGATATTAACTACAAAATAAATCAACTAGTCTCTATGACTAGTAACTATGTCTCGCCTGAGACGATTCGTTTTTTTTCTAGTAAATATAATTCAGCATTTTCTGTGCATAAAACCTTTCAAAGTATATTGAATTATTGTAAATATATTACCGTACTTCCTTATTTTGCCGCGAACTGTAATGTAAGATAGAATCGGCTAGTAAAAAGTTCGTCTATAAACCAGAGACTTGGTTATTAGTCTATGCTATTTAAGTATTCCCTCTATGATTATTAATAATGAATGATTGTGTGAAATAACAATATTTGTATTACAAAGCGTAAAACCTAAAGGTAAAGAATTGTGAAGAGGAAAAATTATACAGATGTCGTATCTTTGTTCTCTAAGTGAGTTAATTATGTATTGTTAACAAATAAAAACTTTGATTAAGTTTTCTTTAAAATTTAATACCTAACTATACTTATATGAATAGCCTATTTTCAATTATTTAAGTTTTAAATTTAATTACTTCCATTGCCTTTTCCCTAAACCCAAGGGGTGGTTTTAGGAAGGAGAAATAAACAATGCCACATTTTACAAATAGTTTACAAACAATTTCCATTCCTAATTTCATCAAAATCAGCTTCATGATTTATTATAACGGACAAACATATGCAAACTGAAGGTCAGAGAGTTAGTACTTGCACATTTATAATATTAGATTTTATATATTAACTTGTATCTTTGCTTAGAAAGTTCATTTCTTCTTTTTAGTTGAAGTGAAACCCTTCTTTGAAGTTGTCTACGTCAAAACATCCCTGCAACATTTCAAACTTACAGACCTACCAACTTCTGTTCTTCATCTTTACTGTCAGTTAGATAGACAACAGAGGAAATACAGACATGAGTCTGTTGTCTCATGTCAGCTTGATCAACGTAAGCCAGTGTATTCACCATCAATATTTATGTTAAATCCTTATATAAGAGCTTGAATGCTATTTTAATTTGGCATTAAAGATCTTTGGAAATATAACGTATCCATGTCAAACGTTTCTCCAATGTTATCATTATCATACCAGCCATTGGAAGTCCACTGCTGGTCATAGGCCTCCCCAAGAAAGGGGGAATTTTACCCATAATTGTCACGCTAGGCAAGCGCTTTCGCTAATAATAAAAATAGAAAATAAAGTAATATTCAATAGGACCGGTTGTATGCGGACCGTGTCCAGTGCGATACTGCGGTTGTAGTCAGATCGTCTGTCCATCTCGCGACGAGGATGCTACTGCCCATTTTGCCTTGTGCCTTTGAGCTGCACTGTTCTGGATGGATATACTGCCATCTGTCGGTTCCGGTATCTTAGTCGCCTCTTACGATATCTGGTACAGTGGGAGGTACTATTCGACTCTGCCAGCACCTCAAGGCTATTTTGTTTCTCCAATGGAAGTAGCTTTAATTTTTTTTCTGTTCTCGGATCTATAGTGTGTGACGTTGCTATACAAATACTTTCAATACGGCAATGGATCGACAGTCAATACAAGCTGCTAGAGAAATTCTAGCATAGCCTATGACTCGACTGAATCAAATCTTTCTCATAATCCACAAACACCAAGTACAGCATTCTGATATACGTCATCTATGCAGTATTATGCGGTAAGGTGCCACAGCTGCTGCATATAAATGTAATCTATCCTTCAGCTTTTACAATAAACAGCGCGTTCGAAAAGTTGTGTGTCATCAAGCCTTTCATATAAGAAACCATCAAGCTTTAAATGAATGACTTGACTAGATAGATATATAAGCCAGAATTGAATGGAAGAGTTGGTATAGAAAGGTCAGGGCGAACATACCTTACCCAGGTAAAAGAAGTATGACAGAAGCGCCAGGTCAGAAGCACCAAGTATAAACGAGCGCGTATGAACCAATTAATACGAGAAAAGGAAGCATGATAGGTATGCCAAGATTGGAGAAAGTAGAGATCCATAGTCTCTACCTACCCCGATGGGATACAGGCATGATGTACTTATGAACATATATATATATATATATACGTGTACATGTGTTCCTTTACAAAATGTTTGCAATTTGCAACATACCAAATTTAGTTGTGAAGTAAATTGTTTTAGTTGCACAAGTAAAAATTATGATTGAACACGCTCTTCTAAACGCTACCTGCCCTGGGAATTAAACTCATAGATTTACATTTAGAAACAAGCTAATAATAACATGCGATGACTACTACAGTCATCGTATGTTATTTATTTTGGTAATGAATTACCATAAGTTGACTTCAAATCATAAGTATTGTTCATGTGTATCATTCAAATTTCAAATACACCAAAATTTTCCAGATGTGGTCAGAAAATGTGCGGATAATTATTACAGAAGCTACTACCATTATTTTTTTTTGATAGCTATGGTTGACTGGAAATGGGCATATCTACCAAAGGAATAACTTGCTTAATGTTATAATAAAGTGCAGCGAAAGGGTTTCAATTTTGGCTTCCATCCAAAGCTGTTGGGTCCAAAATATAAGCGGGTATTGTTTGAGCCGGCACCTTAGATATCTATTCGGATTAAACATTATTATGACGTAGCTAATGCTCCTACAATTTTAATTGTATTTTAGTTGTATTGAATCAGGTTTTGTCAATAATTTCTTTTTTTTAGTACTGCACATTAACTATTGCAATCAAAGTAGCCGAAATCGTTTCTAACATTGTTGGTTTTGACTAATCGGGGCTAAAATGACTAAATAATATTTTATTTATAAAGCTTGATATTATATCAATATAGAGTTCGAATTGGTATAATAAATAAAAAAATATATGTTAAGTGTATTTTTTGCGCAATTTTCCTAACATGATACAAATAACCTAACCTAACAATAAAAAAAGGATAAACGTAATCAATTTAGTCGTTCACGCATGATAAATAAATATATCCATTTATAATGATTTTTATATTCTCGTATATATATATCAAAATAAATATGAGATTGATTTTCATGTACATAGAAAATTACATTACTGAGTGTAATTCGCTTCATATCAGGACTTATAGCCTCAACGTTACAAAAGTGAGTGTATGCAGAGCTGCCATATGTATATATGTGTATGCACCCATAATGCATTTATCACGTAGACCGAAGAAAAATATTCCACTTTCATCTGTTCTCTGGCAACACTCGGGAGACTGTTGTTTTGCTTACATACATTGTAGACATTTAAATTATGCTGTGAAATCCAACAGCAACAATGTGGTATTGTAATATATACTTATACAAGATCGTAAAAATGTGTTGGATTTTATCTAGCTTTACATATTGGCGTTTGAGATGTTTCCTTGGAATTCTTATGCACAGTTGCATAGCCCTACTTTACAAGGCCTTCGTGCTCAATATAATTTCAGTTATAAGCGGAGGAAATATGTAAATTTTTTGGTATAAAAATTCTATGATTTTCAGTTATTCCTACAAAATGTTATATTTGTTTCGGTTAGAGGTTCGTAATAATAATTATTGACGATATGTCTTTTTGTGAATTTAAATTAATTGAATTTGCATGTGCAATGAGCTATTTTTACAAGGAGTAACTGCAGATATCTATTAAAATTACAAAAGGTTATTGAAATAAATACAATAGATATGTTATTAGAATGATTGCCATAACGTAATCGAAATATCAATATAAAGTGTATATACAAGATATAGCGTTTAGAAGCCGTTGAAAATGTGGTTATGAATAGTGAACGCCTACATATTGGAAAATATGAAATAGAAATGTGTCAGACAGAGGTGTCTAATGAAGAACCGAATAAATGCAAAGAGAACCGCAGTCATTACTAGCAACCGACCCAATCAAAACCAAGTAGAATTATCCAAACGTTATTTTTCTTCTAAATCATGGAAATTAGTGAAATTATTTACATAACGGCGAGGAACCGCTTTTTGTTAAATGTCCCGTACCATTGGAGTTCACTGTGTGCGAAAAATCTTCACTCGATTAGATCTCGCTGTAATCGAGTTGCTTCTACTAGTAATCATTGCATATAATAATATTTAATAATTCAGGTATAGAAATAGTGTATTCATGATGTTAATTTTTTAACAATAATATGGACTAACATTAATTACATTATTAGATTATATTGATAATATAATTTTGTTATCATTATCATCGTATCAATCATAAAGTTTGGTCTCTCCAAGAAAGGAGGTTTTTTGTCCATAAACGCCGCGCTGGACAAGCGTGCTCTGCGAGAAATTGCAGGCGAATACATTCGCAACGGGGTTGCTCGTCCTTATCCCCGCCCTGTGTATTTGAGCTGCACTATTACGAATGGATATACCGCCATCTGGCGGTGCTGTTACCTGAGTCGCTTCTTACGACATCTGGTGCAGTGGGGGAACTATTCTACTCCGCCGTTATAAGCTGCCATAATAGCTGATTTGTAATAATTTTGTAATACTTAGGCGTTACAGAATCTGTGGGGTACCTGCAATATAGAAAATACGTCTACCTTTTTAGGATCTATGAGATGTGACTATAATATTGACAAATGGCAGTATATCTATCTGAAATAGAGAAGCTCAAATGTTTGAATAGACCAACAGCAAGCATAGTTACTGATGAAAACGTTCCCCAATCGTTGATGCTGTTCAAGATTCAACCTATTTCCAACAGTGTACGCCATATGACTGATGTGATAATATCACTTATAGGCTTTCTTAGGCTTAAAACTCTGCTGTCAATAATAAAATAAATTTACACTGCATGGTATACGAGTACCTACATTTACCTGACGCCGTTACAGACATAAGACAACAGAGGCATAACAAAAATAATACATATGGGATACTTATTTAACACATAATATTCACAAATATTCATCATATAAATTTGAGCCTTACGATACCATTAAGGCCTCCTAGGCCTGCTGGGAATAAAAAGGAAAAAATTAAACAAACAGCACTTCAAAGATGTACATTTTAGTTCAGTAAATGCAAATGATAAAATGAGATATTCTATTGAATTTATTGCCATATTATATAATTTTACAGAATGTTGACACACTCAATAATTTCCTATTACTTTGTTATTAATAATCACGAAACTCATTATAGAACTCGGCAAGTGTACTTACTCCACCGAGTTTTCACAAACTTCGGACCCTTTCATTTACTTTAATTTGGTAATTTCCCCACAGAGAAGAATTTCAATAGCCAATGAGGGGCCCATTTAGAAAATATTTCGACTGCTTTGTTCGTTACAATGATAAGAGCAAATGCAAAGCGCCGAGAAAGGATTTTATCGAATTTCTGGTTATGGAGCTTGAATTTAACAAGATTTGCTTTGGTCTCATTTGGCTCTGGGAGATCTATGGTTCGGTTTAAATTAATCGACATTCTGTTTGGTTGGTTAATTTTTATGATGTCATTGATTAATATGGTTTCTTCATTTATTATTATTTCTGGTCCTCTAACTATTATACCATATAAATTTATATATGTATATTATACATTACTCCTAAATATAAAGCCACATGGATTTAAAACACTCTATTTACCGTTAATATTGTGTTTCGGTTTTAGTTATCTTACGGTAACCGTTTTCAAGAGTGACTAAGATTTTGTTACTATGGTAAATACTCGTAGTAGTTTTAATAAAAAGAATATGTATGAAAGCGAATACAAAATTATAGGAATAAGATTTTATTATATTATTATATGATGTAAGTTTGAGAAATAGATTTAAGAATAGTATAATAGGAGATCGATGTGGTGTAAAAGAAGATTTTGTGACAACATTAGAGAAAGGAAAGTTAAGATGGTTTGGCCATGTAGAAAGAATGGATGAAAGTAGAATGACTGCACAAATATAGAGCGGAAGTGAATGGAAGGGTTGGTATAGAACGACTGAGGCAAACATAACAAATGTTCCTCCATGAACTCCAATATATATACAAAATAGATAAACGTTACATACATATTAGTATAAATAAACGCAATAAATACATGTATGTAAGTATTCCAAAATTATTGATATCTTAAAATAAGTTAAAGGAAAAAAGCGGCTACCTATCTTTGGTATAACGTTTAACATATTGAATTTTTTTTATTACAAAAAATATGAATTTGGATTTAGGTTTTTAAAGCCTTAGAATCACCATAAATAAAATTACAGCAATTATTTTAAGAAATTTCTTCCTAGTGGGACTATTCGTAATTTGTACGACCGCTGTAACATATTTTGAAAGCAGAAAAATATTCAATAAAAATCCAAGGAATGCAGATGGTGGATTATGAATAATTCAACTATCCTTGCAGTTTTAATTAATATCTTTATTGAAAAACGGGGTGTCGGACACAAAGCAGAGAGCACCATTAGCAAGTCAAGCAGTTGGCAACTACCCAAGCAAACTGAATAGTCTTTAGTAGGTACAACGTGGGGAATAAATACCTCATGACCAAATAATGGTAAGTGTATAATTTAGTTGTAAAATAATGAGTTTAAATATCTTCTTTTAAGTAAAATCTTCTGTTGACTCTATGGACACATTTTAAGATTTAAATGGATCACCTACGATAAATAAATTTATCAATAAATAATTGTCACATTTACACCGCAGTGTGGGACTTTGTGTTGCTTGGAACGATCGACTCCCCGCAATCCTCACCAGGTCGTCCGTCTATCTGGCCGGAGTTCGTCCTACACTGCGTTTTCTAGTACGTGGCCGCCACTTGAGAATCTCACTCCCACTCCCACCCACTGCCACTTCAGCTTGGCAATTCGGTGAGCTATGATTCGGCGACGAGTTTCGTTGTCCTACGGATCTCCTCATTTCGATTACGTGAGCCGAACCTCGAGCATAGCTCTTCCCTTCGCTCTTTGAGTGACCTTGAGCTTTTATATAAGGCCAAAGCTAGCGGTATTATCGTGAAGTACCTACTAGTAAAGTAGAATAGTACGCTGAACTAGGTAGGTAGGTGTCGTAAGAGGCGACTAAGATACCAGAACCGACAAGGCAGTATATCCACGATGGATATCAGCATCCCCATCGCGGAAGCTACGCTCTGCGATTGCCAACACGCTTGCCCAGCGTAGCAATTCTGGGCAAAAAAACTTCTTTTTTGGAGAGGCCTATGTCCAGCAGCGAACTTCTAATGGCTGGTATGATGATGATGATAATTTCTTTAAGTTTTCTACTTTTCAGTTTTACTTATAAAACATTTACCTCCGGACTTTAGTCTCATTTGAAACTCAACCCGCATTCTTTAGCCCTCCCATTAAATGTACTACACGCTGTCTCAGACGCAGAGTCTCAGTTTACAGAAAATGACGAGTTTTATAAATGTTAGTAGCATAGTTGGCTTAGTTATTCCTTGCTTACTTTCTATTTCACTTGAAACTCACGCACAGAACATACACAAATATCAATATACAAATATGGATAGCGTATGTCTATTCCATTAACATTGAAAATGGATTCAATAATACAGTTCAGTTGCACATAAATTCAAAAAGTATATAAAATTAAAATGTAAATAACAGTATTACCTACCTTAGTAATATCTGATCTAGGACAATTTAATACAGGGCTTTTGGTGCCTAGACCGAGCTTTGCTAGGATGGTATTGGATCCATTCTCGGGGCTCAACTATCATTACTTTGGGACTGCATAACAAGGACAGTATAACTCATAATTTTGCCGTGTTATAATCCAAAATGTCTACGATAAGTACGTTTTCATTCATGGATGATCTATATATTTTTCAAAGTATCAAATTTTTACTGATACTGCGTGTCATTTGATGACTAATACTGTGGTAACGGAGTAGAGTACCTTCTACCCTACCAGGTATAGTTCAAGGCAGACTGATGTTCTGGAACCTACAGATGGCGGTTTAAATGAATACACCGAGCGAAAAGAGAGCGCGAATAGCCTGCATCCCCGCCGCGAATTACTCTACGACGCCTGTCCACTATCAATATATCACCAAATCAAAATATCACAGTATTTAATATGATGAAAAAGAGGAAAGTAAGATATTATCTTTCTTTACGTTTAAGATCTTAAAATGATATAATATTATATATTATGGAAATTCATTCAATTTAAGTAACAAACGTCGACATTATATCTCTATGGAAAAAGTACTACATTTAACATAATAAAATAAATTGAAACATTCCAATTTATCACTATCATCTATTTTTTTCAAGATTAATGGTTTTTACAAGCTCTACGATACAAAAACTTCTCTACCATTTTAGACACAAGTGAGTTTTAATATAAATTCTTACCAGTTATTTGACTTTGTAAGTCTGGATAACATCAGAACGTTTAAACTTCCCACCAAAACCCGGGTAAGCATCAAAAGTTTCAAGAAATTATCGCCACAAGCCGTGTCACCTCACTTTGTATGCGGCTTGTTCGTGACACGCTCGTAAATCAGCAAGATTGCATGCAGTTAATACCACTTTAGTATACCGTATATAGTCTAGAATACGAGCGGTGTTTTAAAATTTGGAATTACAGGTTATGTCACCGATTCCTTGGCCATTTTGGTTTTAAAAAAATACCTCAAGATTATTAAAGTAACGTTGCTGTCGTACTAACTTATTAATCATTATAACAACAAAATATATATAGAAAAGGGGGAGTTAGCCCATAAATGCCGCTTGGGCAAGCTTGGAGGCAATCGCAGATCGCAGCATTGTGTCTTATTGCATTTGAATTGCGCTGTTTCAAATGGATATAATGTCACGTGTCGGTTCCGGTACTTCAGTCGTCTCTTACAAAACCTAGTAAAAAAGGATGTACTATTCTACGATGCTAGGGAGAACAAAATAAAATAAATTTCAACAACATTCTATACTCATCCTGACTCCGAGATAAATAGCTTGAAGCATTTTTGTCAGGGATATCAGACACCAGATCAATCACAAATATTATATGAATAAACCTGGTATCGCAAGAGTCAACTAAGATAACATAACTGACAGATAGTGGTATATCTAGTGCAATGGGCGGTACTATTCTAATTTGCCGGTACCTCATGGCACATGCTATCTTATAACAACCAGTAATACTGGTATTTTCATATTTAACTGCCGTATATCGTATACCATTCTAATTCACCGACTGATTTCGTCAATAATCTTAAACAAAGGAATACCTTTATTTTTCACCTACGTAGACAAAGTATACATCCCCACCACTAATATTTTAAACTTAATTTTAATCAGAATATCTGAGACCGAACTGAATCGAAAATGTTTCGTTTTCAACTCAATAATATTATAAAAGTCAAAGTGAGCTTGTTTGTTACTTTCTCACGCTTCAATCAATCGATCTTCGTGAAATTTCACAAGAAAGGATATATATAAAATTTCATCAAATGAATCCATGGAAAATTCACGCGAGGGAAAACCGCAAGTAAAAGCTAGTCATTACATAATTTTGTGTTAAGTTCTGTGTGTTCATTAACTTTGCGTGCGCGTGACAAGGCTTAAATCACAGCGATTGCACATGATTATGAAGCTGGCTCTAACATAAATTACCTGAATATATTAAATGGCACGTTATGTGTCCAGTTAACGACCTGTATAATGCAGTGGATGAAGGAATATTCAAACCTAACACACAATATTAATAAACGGGTATCCCAAAACAATATTTATATTGAGTATTTGTTTTTCTTCGTAGATTGTAATTTTGTGATATATAAATTTCATGAATCCGATTCAGAACAGTGAGAAGTAGGTACTTATATTATCATTGTCAATAACATAAAGCTTTAGAATTAGAGTATCACTGTCATCCAAAAAAAATGGATGATGCCTCGCCGTTGTTAACGTCTATAGGCTGCAGTAAGCGTTTACCGTCTAGCGACCCGCGTGTCTGCTGATGAGACAATTATTAATCGAACATAATTTAACTCTACGCGGACTCAGTATCATAACCGTTACGATTAATCGGAGTTATTTCCTCTAATAAATTTGAATTGTTTTCTTACTTAGTAGATTCTCCCTTTAGCAACGCTGTGGTTATCGATAAATCCAGAATTAACCTGTAATTAAATTAGAGTACCTCACTAATATAACTTATTGCTGTGATTTGACTGAGTTGATGGCATTTTAGCCCATAGTTTCCGGGCTGGGCAAGCGTTTAGGCAACCGCGGAGTGCGTTTGAGCTACAATAGTTTGAATGGATATACTGCCATCTGTCGGTTCTGGTATCTTAGACGTCTCTTACCTGGTACAGGGGAAGGTACTATTCTACCTGTTACGTTGTGAATTTTGTTTTGTATTGACGTTGACAATTTTCTTTAAAGACCTGACAAAAATAAAAGTGTTGTTTTGTTCAACAGAATTAAAAACATAAAAAAAGACCAAGAGTCGCGAAACAGAATAAGTTTTAAATAACAATTCTACTATTTTTCTCTTCATTAAAACTTTTCCTGTGCCTTGAGGAAAATACAAATAATAATTAGTCGAATTGGTTAAAACGTTCTTGAGTTTTTAGCTCAGCAACATTATTTTTTATTGATATAGATTGTTATAATATATATAAGTATGTCAGAGCGATAATGTTTCATATAAAATGTAGAGGACTTCACCCGAAACACAACTCAGAGCTAACCTACGGAATACATGTCGTTATTATTTAGTACATTTTCAAGAAATAACACGAATTGTAGTCGGTAGCAAGAAATAATATACAGTTTGCGTCATATAGTAAGCAGATTTCTTATCTTAACATCGAACTTTAGAATTGCTTTTCTGCAATTGCAATCCAATTGTTTCAAATTCTGGGAGTACACCATTTTTAAAAAGAATCCGTTTAGTTTTGCTTCAGGAAAATGGTTTCCTTGGAGAGTGACAATAAAATTAAACAACTGAAAGCTGTAAAGGTCTAGTTTTCCTTGTGTTGGTTTTGGGGTGATGCTTTCGAATGTATTTCATTTATTTCGTGCAGCTGTTCTTTAAGCAAAACTAACAAATTTCTGTTTCCATTTCCAGAGTGAAACAGAGTTTTGGTGATATTCCTATTCTGCGAATTATATTTTAAAATTGTTTTCAAAAGTATTTAAGATTATTTACAATTCAATGAAATTATCGTTTGTTATGATATTATACATACATAAATACATCACGCCTGTGTTCCGTCGGGGTAGGCAGAGACTATGGATCTCTATTAGCAACAATCTTGCCATAGCTATCTCACTTCCCTTACACGTCCGTTCATTCTTGGTACTTCTGACCTGGCCCTTCTTTAATACCTCTTTGACCTGGTTATGATATATTCGCCAAGGTCGTTCTATACCAACTCTTCCATTCACTTCCGCTCTATTTATTTATGAAGTCATTCTACTTTTATACATTCTTTCTATATGTCCAAACTATCTCAACTTTACTTTTTTTATTGTTGGCACATCATCACCTTTTACACCACATCGATCTCTTATCATTTTATTCTTTAATCTATCTCTCAGACTTACACCATATTATGATATTATTATCAGCCCAATTCACAATCCTGATATAGATTGATAGAATAATGCCTATATTTGCCGCGCCAGGCAAACGTGGTGGCAATCTCAAAATTTAGCTCCACGATAGGAATGCTGCTGCACATTCATTCCCTGTAGTATTTAAGTTGCGCTGTTTCGCTATCTCAAATATCTATGTCTTTCGTTCGGTTATTTTTCGATCAGTTTTCGCTCTCCATCTGCCATGCGCGCAAAGCGCGCGCTTTTTACCAGTTTCCCGCGTCCTAGAACTGTCCGCAACCATAGAGTGACCGCTCTATAATTATCACTGGCTCTTGGATTAATATAAATATTTGCGTATTATTTTGCTAAATCTCTTGTACCTTTTGATTTTGTTTACTATTTTATATAAAAAGTAATTAAAAAGTATGTATCCGATTGTAGCCGTAAGCTCCTGCGTTTAAATATGCAGAGTATATTCAAAAGTGAATATAATGAAAAGCAAATATAGTAGTAAAGTACCCATAAATCCGTTAGCTAATGTGACTAGGGTCTACTATCTACATAGGCAGGTGTTCCGATTAAAATTCAAATGTTATGCAAAGAGGCCACCGCACCAACTTTCTACGTCAATTTGGATCTGTGGTTTCTATAAATATTAACTTGCTCTATGTAACTCCACCAAATGCTAACATTTCAAGGGGACTAGTCATAAATGTTAAAGTGATGATTTTAGTTAGTAGGATCAATTATGGCGTAAAATTAAATTGTTGAATGATATATGTATGAAAGTTGCTAATAAATAAACAACGTTTTTTATTTCACACATCTCATGCGTTAACCTGACTCCGAAATAAGCAGCTTAAATCATATGTAATAGGATATCAGACAAAAGAGGAATAATAAATGTAATCCTGAAATGCGTATATTTAATACTCAGTCAACGCACAAGGTCCAATGTTCATTACTTAAATGTTTGACCTGGGTGTGAATCGAAGCCATGATCTTTGGAGTAAGACAGGTACCAAATGCACTATCGAACCTAAAAAATTGCACGAGTGTCAGCTTAAAAATAAGACAGTGACAGTTCACCTGTTTTTTTCAAATGTATCATCTGTTGCATTGTTGCTGGTGTATGCTGAGGCTAGCTATCCTAAATATGAAAAAAAAGATCATATGTTTGATAGGCCCGATGGTGTAGATGGTAGAGATCCTGTCTTATGTGCCAAGAGTCGTGGATTCAATCCCTACACCGGACAAATATTTATATGATGATATTTGTGATTGTCCTATGTCTGGATATAAAAAATACTTATATATCATATTTGCGACTCCTCTGTTGTCAACGTATGCGATGCTGTGTGAATATTATTATATTATATGATTGTAAAAAGATTTTGGTATCACTACACATATATTGTTGTACATAGGCCTTTCTACGATGAGGGGATTTGGCAAAGCCAATAAAAGCCACGCAACATGCGTGGTGGCGATCACCAATGCCCATTCTATTTTAACCACACTGTTACAGATTGATACATAATGCCATCAGTCAGTCTGTGTATCTCAATTGTATATCAATTAGACTTTTTTTGATGAAAAAATTGTGTTTATTCATCTAGGATAGGTAAACAAAAGCACAGCTCGCGTGTTATAAGCGTCACTTCAGCCTTTAGACGCTCGTAATATCATAAGGATATCACTAGCGCGTTGCCCACCTTGTGAC
>JACJUM010004390.1:14520011-14618291 GCA_020976665.1 Heortia vitessoides
ATTAAATATATTTATGAAACAACTTTATAAAACAAGAACAGTTTAACTATTTATATATAAAAGAAATGGTTACACTGTCTTACAAACTCACAAACACAAACCCATCCTTTAGTTAATAGGTTAGACCTCATTCAAAAGTCGTCTGCATTGGTATCTCACACGCATCTATTTCTACTGCCGAAGAACAGTGTTCGTATTCTTGTGTTCCGGTTTTAAGGGTAAAACAGACAATGAAATTATTGGTTAATGTTACATAATATCTTCTAGTCACAAGGTTGGCAACGCGCTAGTGATAGCCTTGTGTACGAGCGTCTATAGGCTGCAGTGACGCTTAATATCACGCGGACTTGTTGTATGCTTGTTTGTCGACCTAGTCTAATAAAAAAAAATTAAGCCATTATCATCACTCCAGCTGTAGGACGACCACTGATGGATATAGGCTTCTCTAGAAGTTTAGAACGGACGTTGCGGCCTTCCTACTGGTATATGGTCATGGTAAAAGTCAGATAGTCAGTCCACCTGGCCGCTTTTATTGTGCTTGCCAATGCATGGTATCCATTCTAGAATAGTGCTATAGATGAGATTTATTACTGAGGCATTTTACAGAGTAATCATGCCTCTGATATTTTAAAAACTAACAAAAAATTTAATAGTCTAAAAATGTGAGTCTACTTGATTCATTCTTATTTATAATTCAATAACGCAGGTCTAATCAATATGCCACAATTTCTTGAAGGGCGTAAAAGCATAATATGTAATGCAAAAAGATGACTTCTGAAGAATCCTCTAAAACTTTTATAAGATAGGACGAAGCTTCTTCGGGAATTGACAAAAAATCACATATAGATTTCGAACACATAAATATCGGCATAGAAAAAGAAATTTTAACCTAATGACATTGTTTTAGATCCTAGGGTGTTATGAACCTAGGTTTGACGCACCACCAGATTTAAGCTATAATAAAAAAATAAATATATCATTATAAACATTGCGCTCCAAACGCATACCACATTCCATTTACAAAATAGGTTGTCATCGAGTTGCGTTTGAGGTGCAACATGTGTTGTGACATTTTGTTCTTTATCTACATATAAACAAAGGTGAAATATCTGTTTGTAACACCAAAATAACAACCTTTAAATATAAATATATGAAAATGTGTACATTGCTTATAAAATAAGCTTTTTAAACAAATCATCGCAGCGGATGGACCGATTTTTAACTGGTTTCTCTAGCGGATAGCCATGTCTATGTGGCTTAGGCAACTTTTATTATAAAAGTAAATTTATTCATAAGTCTCATAAACTCACCTGATTCCGTGATAAGTCGATTAAAGCAAGTGTAATACGGACATCTGACAACAGAGGAATCACGGTTATAACAATTAAATACATTAAACATATAATAAACACCTAGACACAGCAGCACAACAGAATAAAGTATCGTCACATAAAAAATTGTCCTGTGTGGGGATCGAACCCACGACGTTTGCACACAATATAGGATCACTACCATCAGCACCACCGAGCCCGTGGATCGGGAATTGCGCGGTTGGAGCCGCGGGCTCAGCTAGTAGTTAATAATAAATAATAACAGTTTTATAATAAGTGTCAATAAATGTACAAAATTTACGATACATATTTTAGATGTAATTCATCGTTGAAGAATGACGCCATGTTGAACCCTGATCCCTCCTGAATCTCTCCTCCCCCCTCCTATCCCTCCGCGGTCGAACTCAATGAGGACAGACCGTTCGCGCCCTGATCACGTAAAGCTTTTTCCAGTTTGAGACTGATTAAATTTTCCTGCTGCCGTTTTGTGCGCTGGTCATTATTTTAATGATGGGGTAGCTTTATCAGGGATGTAATGGAAGGCCGAATGATGCGTACTTTACTGGATTAGTTGCAGTATACATGTAACCTGTTATAATGGGCCCGATGGCGCAGATGCTAGTGCCGTGTGCGACAAAGGTCGTGGGTTCTATACTTCGATTTGGCTCGATACATATACAAATATTTATAGGATTAATATTCATATTTGTTCTGTATCTGGGTGTGATTAATAGGCATTTATGTATTTCTAATTCTATTCATATATTTCTAATTCTTCTGTTGCCTGTTATTCGTAAAAAAAGTTGATGTAGTATGAGTTACATATTCATATGACCGAACTAGCAGTGCCCTGTGGTTTCACAAGCATTATTTACTTTAATTCTAACTTTGCATTCCTTTTTATCCCCTTATGGGATGGTTTTCAAAAAATTACTTAAATGTGTTTCATGACTTTTAATAAAAAACCTTTATACTAAATTTCATTCGAATAACTTTAAAAACAGCAAAGAGTCGTCCTAATTTTGTACACTCGTTTTACCTCTTTAGGGGGTGAATTTTCAAAAAAATATTTTTCCTCCCTACGTTTTAAAAAAACTGTATTTCAAGTTTTTTTGTTTAGGCACTGCGTTAATATGTCAGTCATTTAGTCAGTCAGCCAGCTTCTTCCTTTATTTATATTGATAACTGACTTGAGCTACAATAAAAATGCTAGCGAACAACTAATTAAGTCTTGTGAGAAACAAATAAATGAGTTTTACTCATTCTTTGTAGCTCTGTATTTTATCCGTAACGGCGTACCGTCGGCATAAAAACTTGATCTATACTTTAGAACCTTATCACAGTGAATAAACACGCCAAGAAAACTAGGACTGAACGTTACTGTAAAAAGGTACTATAATTTTGTAGATTGAGTACTTGATGCTGACTGTATATTATATATCTGTTATTTATTTCCTATATCTTACCTACTTCAAAATAAACAAGTATATTCTATATCAAGTGTCGTGTGTAGAACTGAAAGTGATCTATTAGAAAATAATAACAATAATATATTTATTCGAAATCAACATTACCATTATCCTGTTTTACGAAAATCATACGTTATAGATAAAAATATTTAACTAAAAAGAGGTATACGTTGACAGAAGCGGTAGTATTAACGGTAGTATAAAGCTGTCAGCGTCCTCCACCCAAGATACATAACAAAGTTTAAGCGCATACAAAATAAAAGAAAAAAAATTAGAAGATTCGAATGAACTTTTTTTTATTGAGTAAGCATAAGATGCTGCCAGTAAGATTATGAAAATAATTAGCAAATCACATAAATTCTTATATTGCGAGTCGTTACGTAAATAACTGACAATAAAACTGACAGATTTGTATAAGTTAATCTTATATTTGTATATTGAATCTAACGAGATATATTTTATTATGTTTAGGTTAAAAAATGTAATCACAAACATAAAAATATCATATTTAAACTGTATGTTGATGCCTTTTTTAGTAATTAATGCGTAAATTATAAAAAGAACTTTACAATATTCTTATCAATTACATTATGATTTTTCTCTTAATTTGATACTACTTCAATATTAATTGGCTCAAATATCAGTGAGTACGATATCATGTAATTCATTTTGAATTTGCCCAGGCCAAATAAATTCTAAAAATATTAATTTCGTTGAGCAAGCAAAACGTTCTGGACAGATTGAAATATGAATGAATACATCATCTGAGGAGCGGAAAAGAGCCGAGTTTTCCTTCTTGATTACGGGAAAGCGTTAAAAAATAAAACCTTCACCCGAGTTGGGAAACATACTGACAGATATTCAGTTTAAGATATTTATTTTAATTAATTATTAATTACATCTAGATTTAGAAATAAAAGATCTATTGATGTAAAAGTGTTAAAAACCGATTTTAATAATCGCAGCTATTGGAAATCATATAAATCATAAATAAATATATTCAGACCGTGTGCTACGGGCAGAGCAGAATAGTACCTCCTCCTGTACCAGGTATTGTAAGAGGGGGGCAGGGTACTTGAGCCGACGTGGCGAAATATCCATCCGTAATAGTGTAGCTCAAATGCACAGGGCAGGAATGGGCAGCAGCATCCCCGTCTCGAAGATACGCTCTGCAATTGTAAATACGCTTGCTTAGTGCGGCAATTGTAAGCAAGAGTCTTCTCTTTCTTAGGGAGGCCTGTGTCCAACAGTGGACTTCCAATGGCTTATATGATGGTGATGAAATAAATTAACATAACATCTCATTTGTTGAGCTGACACTCAAATAAGTGGCATAATCTTGTTTAGTAGTAGAGAAAGCATTCGTCAGGTGCTCAGGTGGCGGTATATCCACCCAAATATAAAGAAGCTGCTCTTGCAACAGGCTGGGAATAGGCAGCAGCATCTCAGTCGCGAAGCTTGCCCACCAGCAATTATTGACAAATTACCTCTTTCTCGGGAGGCCTCTGTTCAACAATGGAAAGTTTTAAGGCTGACATGATGACGTTTGATACACATCAAATAACATCATAAGTAATATTTTCATTTATTAAACGTGAAAAACTAGATATTGATTTTTATTTTGGTTGGTGTTGTAAAAACTTTAAGACTGATTTATTAATATTATCGTTCTCAAATTGTGTTCATTTAATTTAAAGAGATTATTAAATAAATATTAACTGAAAGAGTAACAGACATTCATACGATTGCATGTTATTTAAACTTTCTAGGAATAATTAAACACTGTAACTGTAATTTACAATCTTAAATTATTAAATATATTTCAAACAATTATATATCTCAAAGGGGTGTGCTTTCTTTTCGTATATTTTTACAGATTTTCTAAGCCCAATCTAAACGAAACACTCTGGGAGCAAAGTAATAAAACAAGGACAAAAAACGGTCCGTTTTGCATTCGTTGAGAAAAGAAAAAGGACTGTGAAATAGAATTTTGGAAAGTTTAAAGATCTTAGAAAATTATGAGGGATTCGTTTAAAGTCCTCTCAATAGACTCGTGAAATTGGGACAAAAGCAATTCAACCTAAACTTCAATGCTGTACCTTTTGTTAATGATAAGTACTTAAGGATACGTATAAAATGTAAATTACTTTATGTTATTGTATATATCTATACGAAATATTATTTTATTTAAGTATAAAAGACAATATACTTTTAAATATTATAACAGTTTAGTAATAATCATCTCCATTTTCTACGACGATTAAACTGCTGTGTTCGCATAGCTGTTTCAATTGAACGTTGAAAGAAGCTACTGTGACGCTTACTTGCTTGTTCGTCAACCTGGTCTAATAAAACGATCTAGGACAAACATTTATATGATCAACATTTGCGGTCATACTCTGTCTGAGTGTTATTATGTATTTAGTCACGAGTATCATATTTGTGAGTCGTCTGTTGCATATTGGCCATTATACAAGTAGGAAGGGACTTATTTCACAATCAGGTCATTGCAAAAGATGTTGTGTGAATTTATTTAAATTTAGAATGACTACTGCTGAACATAGGAAGGACTACCCTGGAGTTTTTCAATAGGACCCGTTATATTCTGCCTGCATGCGCATGCGCATGCTGTATACAGCATTTTGCTGTTCTAGCCATAAAATAATGTCCTTATGCTTGACTATATTTAGTAACCAAATAGGTAAAAAAGTTCCAAATTCCATTTAAAAATACCTATAAAAAGTTCACTGGAAGGTGCAATAAATTTCCGCAACATTTTGTATTTGAAATTCAGCTGAAAATTTGTAAGCGCAACACGAGTGCTAATTTACTGAAAGTATTTTAGAAACAATAAGTTTTACTGCACTCCATTTGGCTTATACATAGAACATATTTCACTTCATAATAGCAGTTGCCTGAAAACCAGCCATGAAGGACGTTTAGCTGAATTCAAAACATATTTGGCTGAGCATAAAGCACATATGGCTAATTTTGTATTAGTCCTAGTAACGTGCTGTCTCGTAAATTTGTTGCTATGGACTAAACGTTAAATACTCTCAGAGCCAATTTTAAACTTAACAAAGCCGAGTTTCTATTTGTTTTGAACCATATTTGACGGGTCCAATGGCGCTGTTGGTAGTAATCCTTGCTTGTGCAGTGTCATGGGTTCGATCTCACCCAGGAACACTTTTATATGATGTTTTATGTCTTTTTTCTGTGTCTGGTTGTAAAATATGTATTTAAGTATTCTATTTGTAATTCCTCTGATGTCTGATATCCGCAATACAGATGCTTTAAGCTACTTAAGTCAGAGTCATGTCAACGTTACATCAATAATAGGTTAAACCCTTTACGACTAAGAATTAATAAGTCATATTACTTGTATTTTTTTTTCGGATACACGCTCCTGGTCTACTATAACTAGCCACGTCGAAATTTGGAGAGCTGCCGGCAAAAACGTAAACCGTGAAGCGCGGCTATAAACACAATTTGGCTTATTCAGAACTACTGCGGGTTTGTAGTGGACTCTAATGAGGACGACTGACAATTTGTGATCTCTGAAACTATTTTCACACACTGTGTGTAAAATTTATTGGATTTCCGCCCGCTGAAAACTAACTAAATAAAAAGAGAAGTTGACTAACTGACTGACATTAGCACAAGGACTAAACAGAACTGAATGACCGGCTGGGTGGCGTAGATGGTAGTGATCACATCTTATGCGCCAGGGGTGGGTTCGGTCCCAACCCAGGACAAATATTTATATGATGATATTTGTGTTAATCTTGTGTCTGGGTGTTGGGTGTATGTATGTAAGTATTATATAGGTTATTCCTCTGTTGTCTGATGTCCGTAACACAAGTGCTTTTAGCGACTTACCACATAGCCAGGTCAACGTATGAGATGTTGTGTGAACATTATATTATTATTATAACTATAGGGGTTAGAATCGTGAAATGTTGCAGAGGGATTCCTTTTGCAACATAGGGAAGCAATAAGAAAGGATTTTTGAAAATTCAACACCAAAGTGGCAAAGTTAGTATGAATCTTTGCTGTTCTCGAAGTTATTAGAATGAAATTTCTTTATTAGGTTCTTCATTAAGAGTTATGAAAATGGCGTAAAATATTTTTTCGAAAATCATTCCTTAAAAAAGTCTGTAAATGGGGGGTGCAAAGTTAAGTTAGTTAAAGAGAAACTACGGGGCGCTACTGGTATATTATAAAAATAGAAAACCATACATTTCCGCAAACTTTCGCGTTCATTAGCTGGATAGATAGTCAATGAGACCATTTCCCGATTGGAAGGCGTAGCTTCATTTTGCAGAGGAATTGTGAGCCGAAAAGAGGCTGATGAACGCACCTGAGAGGCTGATACTGAGGCCGACCCTAGGCGAAGACGACGTTCGTCGCAGCCCTGCATCATTTAGTTGCAGAGTGGTAAATGAGTATTTCCCCACCCACAAAATAAGGCCTTGGCACCTTATGTAATGAACACTCCAGCCTACTTTTTATAATCACCATACACAGGTTACAATTATTATGTGTATTTCTTCATATCAGCCATAGAAGTCCAATGTTGGACATAGGCCGCCCCGAGATAGGATAATTTTTGGCTATATTTGCCGTGTTGGGCAGGCGTGGTGGCAATCTTGGAGTGCCACTTTACACCGATGATGCTACTGCCCATCTCTACCCTGTAGAATAAGATGGTACGGCAGAATATGATGATTGTGTTTTTTAAAGTAATAATAATTTACTTGAATGCACTTCAGTCACCGAGCGTCGGATATAAGTTTGAAATATAAAATGAAAGAGCGAATTCACCGCATAGACCGAATTCTTCCAACTTATATTTGTATGGAAAAAAGTCAGGGAAAATAACAATAAGGAACTCAGTGTGATAAGCGATACCGACAATGTTGAAACTGAAATCATTATTTCAATAAAACAGGAAAGCAGTTTCTGACTACAAACATCAAAGTTTGCGTATTGGAGCGGACGACAAAGGAACTTACTATATGAATATAGAACATCAACTGTCAGAACCCTCGTCTCTTACTCTTTAGATTGAGTAAACGCGTCACATATTTCCTATAAATCAGAATAGAGGAAAATTTGTTTACATAAAAAATATTGGATGTAACAAAATTGGGATTTCCTTTTATTGAAGACGTACTAAATTCATTTTTAATTCCAAAATTTTTGACGTGTATATAATAGTATATAATTCATAGTAAGAATAGTACTGGATTATGTATAAAGAATAATAACATTCTTTTAGCAAAATTTCTACTTTTTTGGGGAGATCTGTGTCCAACAGTGGACTTTCAGTGGCTTGTATGATGATGAAGGTTTTCCGTCAACCTTTAGCTACCTCTTACGTATAATTCGATCTTCTCCATCCTTAAGTTGGAAAGTTCCTGGAAGAAACAACTTTTTGCGATGAAGCTGCCAATCGTTCGTTTTTCGTAATTATTGTTCTAATTTACATGTATTATACTGTGTCTGGTGAAAAACAAAGAGTTTATTATTATAATTATACTTATTGAAAATCGTTTTAAATAAAATAATAAAAAAGAAACCTTTCTTATTATTTAAAAAAAGTCGGTTAGAGTTAATAAAAAAAGGTGTCCTTTTGTCAACCAAACATCTGTCGAAAGTTACCGAATTGAAAATTATTATGACATGTCAAAATGCTATTGCAGTACTTTCTCTCTCAGTACAAAACAGTGGAGTCAACCCAAATAAAAAACTGATGTATATATTTGCCAAATACGAGAACTACTTTCTTCACTGAATTAACCTAATAAATATTCCCAATAAAACGTTTCCTTGTACCCGAACCCAATAATCCATAGCACCGGTATAGAAAACAATATTGTATTTCCGCTTACGAAACCTTACAGTTTTCGTGCAAGTTTGTATCGGAAGTGGCTCCACCTGGTGATTCATTACAATCTGTCAGCTTGTAACCCTGTAGAAATACATCACGGCGTACAAATGGGTAGTCCAAGGTAATAATAAAAATAGGGGAGCTATTAATCTATATTGAGCAGGTATATGAGACGCCATACAATTTTTCTTAGATCTATATGAAAATTTAATTCCTTTTATAAAGGTTTTTGTTAAAATGATACAATTTTATTGTATAATACTTTAAATTTTGACTCGTTTTAGGTATATTATTTTTAATATTATCATTATATAAATACACACCAAACTCTTCATTCCCTCCATTTGCGTACTGACCTACGTTCCTTGCTTTCTAAACATTATCTTCATGCCCGAAAGGCGAGTTTAAATGTATTCATTATGATATTATTATACATTATATATTATATATATTACATTATGACATGTTGTAAAGTTTTGAGCAAGAATTAAGTTAATGACGTCAGTTTCTTCTTGATTTGAATATCTTGTATACTATACTCCTTTAAATATATATGTTCTGTCTTAGCTATATTTATACAAAAATATTATGACTATACATTTTTATATAAACTATGCTATCGCTCAAGTTAGTACAATCTGTACACAGAAAGAAAATAAATGTTAAAATTGGTTCAATAGTTTCGACGTTCATCCTGGACAAACATCGTGACGAGTAATTTTTTATATAAAGATATATATATATGAAACCAATGACAGCCGAAACAAGTAACCCGTGCGCCGCTACATTGACATCTATCATTATGATCAAGCTATTCTAATTTATTTAAAGTACAGATTCTGAATTAGTATTTAATACATTAAATGTATTTTATATATGTACTAAAATGTTAGAAAACAGTACTTTAAAAATATTTAAAATATATTTTTGAATAATAATGACTGTTTAGTCAATGACAATAAAAGAAACAGCTTGGACAGCAAATACCCTTGTACTATATTTGCATTTTTGTACTAAGATATGTCTAAAAATATAACAAACTTTATTACAATAACTCAAATACGTATCCAACATTGTTTAGTAGCTCTTGGACTGTAACCTTTTTTTTTATTATAAACCGGTTTTGGCGTATTATGTACATTACTGTTATCGTTCAGGTTAAGGTTAACTGATTTTTACAGCATAATAAGGATGGGAGGTTGTTAGAGACCTGATTAGGTTGATCGGCCCGAATGAGGTGATGATTCTGATAGATGGCGCCATGATTTTATCATCATCTGAGAGGAGTTCCGGCAGAGTACAATAGTACTTCCTCTTGTAACAGATTTTGTAAATGTAGAGTGAGGTATCGGAACCGTTGTATAGTATCATATCGACCAGAAAGGCGTAGCTCAAATGCTCTGCCATTCTAATTAGGGAAAAATACCGCCTTCTTTAGGAAGTTCTATAACCAGTAGAAGTCGTTCTACGGCTGCAATGGTGGTGAGGTGTGGTAGCTTTTTCTGAAAGTTGCTGTATCTGTGAATATGAGAGATCAGGTTGAAAAATTTGTGTGAACTGTTTGTGTACTGAGACCTTAGTAGAAATGACGACTTTTTCCTAGGCTTCTTTTTGTACTGACAAAGCATTATACGAGAAAAAAATACGGCTTGATATGATTACGAAATTTGTTTTCCTTTTATTACCATTCAGACCCTAATAAAATAAGGGTTATTTGTAAGATATCGAGTGGAAGTATGATAAAGATAAAATATCGTTTGAATTGAATCTCAATATTGATCAGTATTGTGTCCTATCGCTTCGTCCAGTATTCATCCGGGTACCAATTTACTGCACGACCTTATTTAGCTATATAAAAAAAAATATGTCTTTTAAATTATCAACGATAATGATTAGTTGTGCAGAACAATTTGATCTACATGACTTGCTTCAAGGTATTAACTTAATAAATAACTAGCAGCGCCCCGTGGTTTCTAACTTTTACTCCCGCCCTTATTTTCAATTTCAATTTTCTATCCCTCATAGATTAAGTCCTGCGTTGATATGTAAGTCAGTTAGTCAACTTCACCTTTTTTATACTTAGCGAAATTATGGGCCAAAAAAACTCACATCAAAATCTGTCAGTTCTTTTTATATATATTATGAAATCAGCGAAGAAGCATACGGCCCGCTTGATAGTAAACGAGATCGCAGCTTATAGACGCTCGCGTCATCACAAAGATGTGACCAACCCTGTGAACTGAAGATTACTATATCCCATTTACCCAGTAATTTCATTGCCTCTCTCATCCTCAAACCGGAACACAGTACAAATACTATTTGGTGGCACAAATAAGTGAGAGTAAAGTTCTAATGCAGACGAACTTTATATTAGAATCTACCTTATGTAATTGTGCTTGAAACTTAAACAGACGGCAAAAACTTTGTTTAACACTACGTTTTTTATTATAAGCATACTATTATCATAAAAGCCGTAAAATGTTCACCGATGGACAAAGGCCTCCCCATAAAAGGGACGATTTTATATCGCAGTGTTACTTCGCGACGATAACTTTGCTGGCCATCCCTGTGTAAAACCACGGTAAGCTCAGCTGTTTCGGATGGATATACCTTCTGTCAGTTCCAGTACCTTAATCACTTCTTATTACAACTACGGTACGGACGAGGTCTATTCTGCTCTTTTGGTACCTCACGGCGAGTATGAACAATAAATAAAATCTTCTCCTTTTATGAAAGGTTAGGTAGTTTATTTAATCGGAAAAGTCACATTACTGAATAAAACTTTCAGCGGCTAATTTTTAACAGCGACATTTCAGCAATTTCATGAGTTTATAAAGAACTTTACACGAACTAACATCGTGGTTCAGCAACTTCAGAGTACAAACATTTTATATGCTCCTGGAGAGTTTAATGTAAAGCAAATTTTGTAGTCTTGAGGAAGAATTGTATATAGACTTGGATAGTAAAATAAATATAAAAAATTTAACGCATGAGACTAGAAATGGTTCTACCAAGATTTGTGAATAAAAAAAATCATTTATAGTAATATTATATACTAACTATATATACTAATCGAATGCTAGCTAACAAATAATTTTATGACTAAATAGCAGCGCCCTGTGGTTTCACCCGCGCTCTTCCCTTAAGAATGTAGGGATAAATAAGATCTTTAATTATTTGAAGAAAATATATCTTTTATTTTAAGAATGAGTTTTTGAAATCGGTCCGGCAGTTTTTACATAGCTCCATTTTAGGTTCTTATTTTTTCCATCTACAATTATATTTTAAAAATGTAATGTGCTGTATGTTACTCGGTGAATGGATTTCAATGGTTAAATAATTTTTAAAGACAATGTAATCAAATTAACGAATCTTTTATTTCTTCAATACTATTACTATATATGAAGAATTAAAAAAATTGTTATGTGTTAGCATGCTATTTTTTTTTTATTTTGCGCCTTTATTCAAGTTTACAATACAAGCCATCGGTTAACTGGGTTGTGGTTTACCTTGGTATGACCGTAAGTAGTCCATAATATTTTTGGTATACGAGTACGTTTTAGCGAAAATTACAGAATATATTAGATATTATGTAAATACTTTAACAAGAAATTCTATTATGTTACTATAGAGATTGTTTAAAAAAAAAGTTGTTAGGATAGACAACTTTGTCTTGTCTAGTCATATGTCCTATAATAATAACTAGAGCGTGATATGATGATATGATGACACATAGCAGAGTCAGCAGTCAGATTAAGAATCTTATTTAGCAAAATAATATCTATACAGTAAAAATTCTGCTCATCTAGGATTCATTAAATTGATCTGGTTCACCGACTCTGCCAGTGCTGGCCCTTGAGATCTATTCTAGTGCATAGTGTGAGGGGCGTTGAGGGCCATTGTCGTTTCGCTTGCATGACAAACCAACAAGGCTTTTTGCTAAGTCAACTACATCTTAATAGGGTTGCTAATAACTACATCGCTACAGTTTTTATTCTCTTTTATCTGTATATTTCTAGTTGTCGTCAGTCACAAGAATATATATTCCACTAGAATTTAAATGATCCGACGGACATTGTCCTGTCGTAATAATATATATAGAATTGGAATTCAAATAATTATTTTTAAAAAACATGTACTCTAAACTACTTTTAAACAACTGACAATTACATCAAACACCATAACGACTTTGAGCCATGCTTTAACCGCCGACTCTTCGCCCTCTATCCCAAAAATTTTCAACTTATAAAGTAAATACAAAAGTTGTAGAGAATTTGATCTTCTATAAAATAAAAAAAAATGTAAATAGCTAAAAACTCATAGCAAACGAGATATTAATAGTCGCGTGCATACTACCATATTATTAGTGATACTTCAATACCATGTAATTACGGTTACTAAGGTCCAAATTTCAAAATTTTTATTCAAATTTGAGATACTTACCCAATTTTTACTACAGTGACCGGACGATTTAGCTGAACAGTGAAATCAGACCAAGGGAAATATGTTATTTTTACAAATTAGCAACAAAACATTAAATATTTTTTAATAAAAGTTAATGACTTTTTTACTGTAATTGTACTTAGTTTTATATAAACGCATTTTAATTTGTCTATAAAATATTAATGTGAGAATATGAGATAAATTCAATGAAATTTTTTACAATACAGCCTTCAATCTTATAAAACATTGGTGTATTTATTGTCCTTCAGGCTATATAGATCACCTAAGAATAAATTATCTTAATCTACATTTACACTAATAAATAGGAAACGTATTATTGGATGTGTAGCACTAATATACTATGAAATTTTACTGTTTTGCTGGGAAATTTTCGAAAACTCTTTCACCATTAGAATGCTACATTATTCTTGCGTAAGATAGGCTATGTTTTTGGTAGGAAAATATTGGGATCCCTATGTATGGTATAATTTTTTTTTACATAAAATGACTTTCTTCGCATGCGCTGCGGAAACTATGATTGATAGAATGAAATTACTTCCACTATATTAAAGAACATATAAATATGTATAAAGAAACTTCACGGTGCCATATGTCTAGCAATTGTCACTATTACTAATTTTATCTGTATATGAATCCTTATCCAAATAAAATATCTTTTATTTGACTGTAGATAACTTTTTGAGTTATCAAAATCGTCCATTATATTCAAAAGATATTACGAATTTAAAAATGTCCGTCAAAACAAAATATGCCTCTCGCTTCGTGGCGGGGTGTGGTGTAATTCTATTTCTAAATCTTACAAGTCTATTAACACGGTATATAACACGGAAAAACGGTGCACTAACACCAAAAAAATGCTTAACCCGCCAGATTTACCTTCTCATGACTTAAAATTAAATTTAAAAAAATTAAAGTAAAAAAAATTAAAAAAATAAATTAAAAAAATTAAAAAAAAACTAAAAACTTATCAAGTGTTTCTTTCTGTTTTATTTAGTTCAAGTCATTTCTTTCTGTACGATTTTCGATTCTAGGTTGGATCGTGGGTACAAGATTTTCAAAATTATAAACAGATTTATCCAATGTTATGTTTAACCAAAATGTTTAAAACACACACACACATTTTAATTTGGTAGCTGTTTGTAAGTTATTTTTTACCCATATTCCGCTATGTATGACGGCATTTGTTGTGTTAAGGCGGTGAGACCAATTCACGGCAATGAGGTATAAATGTCTATAACAGATCCATTTTAAGCATCTTTACTCCTAAATAACACGGACACATCACTACTAAGGTTCATACATTAAACACCCAGAGACAGAATTCAGGCAAATTTTAATTACATAAATTTGTGGCGGGGATTGAATTTACGACCTTTACCGCATAAGGTAAAAGACACTACCGTGCTTTCCATCCAATCTGTTATATAGTTGCTCCTCCATTGGCATTAGAATTGACGTCCAAGTAGTCCAGTATTAGCTGATAGAACCTAAGTTAGTCTAAAAAAAATGTTGTTATATAGTTAGACAAGATTACAACGGCACCACACAAGAATAGCCTAAAGAGTCAGGGCTCCGTGTTCGGTTCACTAGGCTGGCACAATTTAATGAATCTCCGATGAAAGGGAACACTGGTAGGCCGCGAGAGTTCGCATTTTTTAACGACGAAACAAAATTTTGGGGCGCGATAATGAAATCAATCATGCACAGTTCATTGAGATTTGATTGGCGATGCAAAAAATCGGAACGCCTTTGGTGAAGGGTTGCTTATCTTGAGAGGCAATCTGCTGTACGGTTGAAGCTATTGGAGTAAATTAAAGAGAGGCGATGCGCAAGATTAAAAAGAAAATATATATTTTTGGTTAGACCTGGTTGAGGTAAATTCGAAACGAATAAGTTGAAATATTTAGTGACTGGTTTATATTTGTGATTAATTAATTGATTATTCTTTCTAAATGCTTGTTTATCATCATCATCATCATCGTAGCAGCCATTGAAAGTCCACTGCTGGACATAGGTCTCCCCAATTAAGAGGGAATTTTGCCTATAATTACCGCGCTGGGCAACCGTATTGGCAATCGCAGAGCGCAGTCTTCGCGGGGACGGGGTGCTGCTGCCCGTCCCATGTGCATTTTACTTACGTTATATACCGGTATTGGTACCTTAGTCGAATTTTACACACCTGTAGTACACCTGGTACTAGGGGAGGTACTATTATATACTCTGTCGGCACCTTACAGCAAGCCTATATGTTTATTTAAAAAAAATAATATAAATCGAGATATACCCTATCTTATCTCTCAAGTTGGATCAGTCTACAGTTAGACTATCACCAATTGTTTTTTAACAACGTTTTAGTAGTTTGAAAGTTTATTCCGGAAAATTTTATTTATATATATATTTGAAAAAGTTTATTTAATACACACGATAAACCATGTATTCAAATAAACATCCATGCCTCTGTATTTCAAACGCCTGTCACAACTCACGTATCTCTCGCCTTTGTACATACAAACAAACGATATTTAATAGCGCAACTTTACTCGCGATTGTCAAAAAGAACAAATTCTCTTATGTATTTTGAAATAGAAACAAAGAAACGCGCAGCGTTTCCTTTGATAATTTTCGTTCAATAAGCAGCAATGAATATATAAGTCTTAAAGGTTTTTTTCCAACAACATACTTGGACCGGTCTTCAAAGGTTGCATTTTCGACGGATGGGTCGCGAGTTCAATCTCCACCTATACCTTTTATTATATCTGGATGTTAAATAGCTATTTATTTGTAAACTCACTATTGTTTGATATCCGACATAAGTGTATGAGATACTTTGTGAGTTAAACAGCCTATTTATATTAATAGGCTCTTTGTATAATATGTATAACAATCTCTTTTGGTAGAATCTTAAACCTCATCAGATATAAATACGTTTTTTTACCTTGTTGTTATCGCAGCAATATGGCAAAATAATGTATATATATATAGAACGCCTGATAGTAAGAAGTTACTGTAGCTTATGAAATAGAAAAAAGCAAGAGAATTACATGTTCAATGTGCTACCTTTTAAAAACCTTTCTTTTTAAAGGACCCCAAACACTTGTCTCTTGGGAAAACCCCAGCAGATGGAAATACCCTATTCCATTCCATACCTGAGTCGTATGTTTCTAGTGTGTTTCATTTTATATCTCGCACAATGTTTAAAGAGTGATAACAGTGGGTCAGTAAGTAACAAAGTAACATTGGTACCTCGTTTTCACCTATTTCTACCGCTAAACAGCAGTATTCGTATTGCTGAGTTCTAGTTTGAAGGGTGGTAGAGACAGTCAAATTACTTGTAATGTTGCACAATATCTTCAATTCACAAACATAACAACGCGCTAGTGATTTTTTTTGGGATAATAGGAGCATGTATTAATTGCAGTGACGCTTACTATCGCGTAACACATGTGTTATATATACAACAAACGGAGGCAGGTTAATGTATGAGATCTTATGGAAACTTAAAGAAATATGGCGTAATGTTAATAATTTTATAAAAGTTAAAACAACGTTTTTTATCGGTTTTCAAAATTGTCGGTATTTCCGACGAATAATGGTCTATTTAGAATTGGTGAATAAGTTTCAAATTTCACGATTTGCAATGCACTATGGTCAAATGTTTAACGTGATTAATAGAATTGGTATTACATTTGGATTCAGATCATGAAGGGATCTATTGTAGTACAAGCAACATACTATTAGGAGTAAGTAGCAATTAAGAATAGTCATTGAAAGATATACTTTGTACATTGTATTTAACCATACTTTGTAATCGTAAAAAAGAAAATTATCTCAGAAAATAATTATTATTTTACTATTTTTTTTGTGTGTGAGCCGCCAGCTGCCAGTACTATATGCGGACCCTAAGTAACAATAAAGAGACCAATATTTGTTGCTGTTTAATATGTCAAATGCAGAAGAATAAAAATGTAGCAAGTAATTGCGATAAAAAGCTAAAGGTCATGATGTCTCGGAACAAACAGAACGACTGCGTACTATTATAACTAATATATATTTTTTATTTGCCCTATTTTAATGGAATGATTGCTCGGCTGTATACATTTTAGCTTTACTTTGTCAACGCGAATTTTGATGTACATCATTTTTGTATTTTCTGACAAATACAAATAAAATGTCGATACAAAATGGCGAAAATGTTTACATATAACAGTTTATTTATTACATCCAATAAAGCTGTCGGATCAAGAATAAGGTTATGTTTTAAAACTAATGTTTTATTATCATCATCATTATATTAGCTATCAAGTAATTTTTTATTGAATAAATTGTTTTACGACATTTACGCGTTCACTACTTCTAAGAAAACATTTTTTATTGGACCTAAAACACAAATTGTTAAAAATTAAAATAAATATATACATCTTATAAATATATACTCTGCGATAAATAGCTTTTATAATTTTTTTTTGAGCCTGTAAAATTTGAATGTGTAATTTAATAATTTACACATTCAAATTTTACACTCAGGCCCAAAATAAATATTCATAATATAATTGTTTTTGTCCTGGGTCGGGACCGAACCCACGACCCTTGACGACCACGACTACCATAAGTATAAATAAGAAAGGAGCACCACCATCTACGCCATCGTTTCCGATAAATACCCTATGCTTTATTTATAATTTATAATTATATTGTTTTACATTTAGTTCGGTCAGTTAAAAATTATAAAGATAAAAGGAAGCGATCGTTTAAACTGTAAACGTCACTATTTCTAAGGAATGCAAATGGTCCGATATCTATTACTCTACTTAGTGGAAGGAATGCCCTATTCAAGGATTTCATTTACGTTTGTAGCAACTGTTCACAAAGTTCGATTACGCATTCGATCCCTCGATTAAAGTTTGTCGGAACTCTCGATGAGTATTGAGAACTGAAACTATCCTTTCAAAAATAAGTTGAGGAATTTCATCAATACCGATAGTGTTTATCTGTACTGAACACCAAACAAACAAACATACACAATTTTATTTAAAAGTATTTATGATAGGATAAAATTACGAGTTACTTATACGATTTACTACTTATATGCGGTGAGGTACCAACAGTAGAGTAGTACCTTTCGCTGCACCAGGTATCGAAAGAGACAGCTGATGCTGGAACGGCCAGGTGGCAGTATTTGCCACCTGAAACAGCGTAGCGTAAATGCACTAGGGTGGGGGTTGGCAGTGTTTCCATAGTAAGCTACGTTCTCCAATTAATTCCTCGCCCAATGGCACAGATAGTAGTGATCCTATCTTTTGCGCCAGGGGTCGTGTGTTCGATTCCCACCTAGAGCAAATATTTATATGATGATATTAGTGTTTGTTCTGTGTCTGGGTATTAAATATAGGTATTTAAGTAGTATATTTGTGATCCTTCTGTTGACCGGCGTTGACTTGTGTCACGGGCACGCACGATAAGTCGCTTAAACCACTTGCTTTAAGCGACTTACCACGGAGTCAGGTCAATGTATAAGATTTTTTAGGATTTTTTTATTTTTATTATAATAGTGATGTCAACCGTTGCAGTAATTTCGCGTAAAGATGAGGACTCACCTGAACATGTCAAGCAATTATTACGCATCTTTGTACTTGACACCCATTGGCGTATTCGATCCGGACGTAGATATCTTCAGCACAGGATTCTTGAGCTACTAAAATGTCTCACAATAGGGCACGCACTATCATCATTATGTCGCCGCAGGTATTTCTCGCAATCATTGTATCTCACCAGATCTTGACACATTTCCTAATAATATCAAATGATTAATAATAACGTGCGATATAAGATTATTGCAACTGTTATTTTCTATATGACTAAATCTTAAAACAAGCTTACGGCCCTAGCGCTATATCACTAGCGCGTTGCCAACCTTGTGACTTGAAAATATTGTGTCACATTACCCAGTAAATTTGCTGCCTCTCTCACCCTTCAAACCGGAACACAGCTATGTGAACACTGCTGTTTTTCGGTAGAAATATGTACAGTGGTCGTCAGCATTGGTACCTCGCTCACTGATTTCTACTGCCATTTATCAGTGTTCGCATAGCTGTGTTCCGCTTCAAAAGGTGATATAGGCAAAAGAATTACTGGGCAATGTGTGTCTGTCTCAAAATTACAAGGTTGGCAATGCGCTAGTGATATCCTTGTAATTTTACGAGCATCTATAAGCTGTAGCGTTTACTATCACGCGAACTGTTTGTCTCCCTAGTCTAATAATAAAAAAGAAATAAAATTACGAGTTTTAATTTTCAAAACTCGAAAGCTATTCTATGTTATAGCAACCATTTCATTTGTGATCTTGTTGAAAGTGAAATTGCACTTTTGGCAGAAGACAAGCAGATAAGAGGCTCAAATGTTTAGGCAGGCCAATGAGCTATAATCTTCGTGCCGTATAGAAAACATAGCGATTTCTCGGCGGAGGGCCACCTCTATGCGTAAGTGCGATGGGACCGAATCTTTATTATGATTATGGACTTGTACCATTTCATAAGCTGGAGCGTTTATAATGTAAAATTTGTGTATATTAAATTGTTACGAATTAGCAGCTTTTAATGAAATAATAATATTAATAAATTCCCACAACATCTCATGTATACCTTACTCCAAAATAAGTCACTTAAAGCACTTGTGTTACGGACGCCAGACAATAGAGGAATCTTAATTATACTACTTAATACATTTAACAACCAGACACAGAAAAAACACAAATATCATCATGTAAATATTTGCTCTGGGCGGGAATCGAACCCACGACTCTTGGCGCATACGATAAGATCACTGCCATCTGCACCGGGACCGTTAATAATCTGTTATAATAACCTATATGACAACACCATATATTATATACTTTTTTCAAATAAATACGTAACTAATATTAATTATATTGTGAAATTTAAAATTTACTAGCTGACGTTTTTCCTGTCTTAGCTTTACACTTTATTATTAAAAATATGTGATTATTTGAGATTTAAACTAAAACTCTAGAGCTCGATCAAAATTGTACAAAGGAAGCAAAAAAAAAATAAATTTGGATGTGTAGTTTTGAAAGTTCATCCCGAACAAACATTGTTACGCGTAATATTTTTTGTTAAAATGCTTTTTATCATTTAGTGGTAAAACATCAAATAAGTCCACATGAACAAATTTTCTGTTATGTGAGTACAGTATACGCTGTAACAGTGCATCATGGCCCGCTATATCTTTGAGACTTTTGGTGCAAAAACACTTTGATACTGTTTCAAATACTCTAGGAGCAACTGGGTAATTAGCAATATATTTAGTCAATTAATAACTTTCAATCAAATATATCACCTGAGGTAGACCCCATATGATGGTCGCCTATTTTTACTGCCATAGTGGAGAGAGTTATTACTGGGTAATGTGACATATCTCAAGAATGGTAACGCGCTAGTGATATTTAGAGCGTCTATTGGTTGTAACGGTAACGCTTACTGCGTTACCGTTACAACCAATAGACGCCGCCGATTATAATAATAAAATAAATATTCTCTTCATGACAATCACGAAGTTCTCAACTTATACCTCCACCTCAAAGAATCCCAAGCCTCTCCCGAAATGCTCGGCTCCCTTACATTTACGCGCGTCGAGAGCCAGAACGCGGCTTCTTTCGTCGAGACAATTTGATTATGGCTTAGTCCTGCGTTTTCAGGGCCCCAGTGAATAGTAGTGAAAGGGTTGACTATTTTACGCCTGCTTTGCAATTCAAAATAAAGGATTTTATAAAGGTTCCCATGTACATTTTGTCGCAAACAAGTGATCTTTGTTGATAGTTTGCTGTGTTAGTGTTAGCGAAGGTATTAAAAGTTCACTAACTTGGTATAGCGGGCTCGATAGCGCTGATAGTAATGATCCTACCTCGTGCGTCAATGTCAATGCGTCAAGTATTATATCATAATATTTTTGATTTCTCTATTGTCTAAAGTCCGTAACATAAGTGCTTTAAGCCACTTATCTTGGAGTCACGTCAATGTATGAGATGTTGTGTCTGAAATTGTCTTTGTAATTTTTGATTGAGGAATTAATAATATATGCATCAATATTACTGATCCAATGTTTAGTTAAATTGTTAATATAATAGATACAAAAAGATAATTCTGTTAAATTTAGATAGAAAGATCGCCGTGACGTGTTAGAAAATTAAGATAATGTTTATACACAACTTATCACGTCAAATGCAAGTGACCAATTAAAATATTCAGTGATTTCAGATTTTCACTAGGATCTTGGCATACCTTACTCACTTCCTTTACTCGCATTAGTTCTTTCATTCTTGTTTATTTTTGGTGGCTTCATTCACAAAGGGGCAACATTTAAAATTAAAACTTATAAAAATAAAATAAGTGCTTGTCGTAATTTTATTTTTTTAAACCCTGACACACATTTGTCAATATTGGGAACGGTTGTCGCAAGGTAAAGAAGCGATAAACAATAAAAATTAGGTAATTCTCGTTTCAATACCGTTAAAATTATTTGTAACAAATATACTTGTATTATGGAGCGTATATTAGAACTTATTGTTTGTTTGCATTAAATAACAGAAAAAACAGACACATAAAAACAAAAATACAAGCATACCAAAAAGGTAGGATTTAATGGACTCCTTTCTATAAAAATACAATTGAAGTAAAACACTGTTATATCTAGAGTATCAGCAACATTTCCCCTGAGATATGTAGAAACACAAGCATTCGTATATACTACACAATGTAGTATAATGAGAGGTTTGCGAGCAAGCCTCAAGAAAATACAATATTATTGCTAAAGTATCTTGCAAAAATAACAAGATACCACTAGTATTAGATAAATAGCTTTGATTAGCTAATATTGATTAGATCTTGATTCGACTACGACACGATATAATGTAATCATTATAGCCTTTTGGAAGTCCACTGCTAGACAATAGGCTTCTCCAAGAAAGGAGGTTTTTGCCCATAACTGCCGCGCTGGGCAAGTGTGATGGCAATCACAGAGCGCAGCTTTCACGACGGGGAAACTGCTGCCCATCCACGCCCTGTACATTTGAGCTGCACTATATTGGTTGGATATTACCGCCATCTATTGGTTCTGGTACCTTAGTCGTCTTTTACGACACCTGGTATTGTAGGAAGTACTATTCTACTCTGCCGGTACCTCACGGTTTAGTACGGTCAATAGTAGATTATTAAAAACATGTGAATACTAATTATAATTTATGTGTTTTCTTTGACTGGTGGTCGCCTGGTAAATACAGTGCAATAATATTTTTTTTTGTAAAAACTTTCACCGTTTGTGTGACAGCCATATGTCATTGAAATAGTAGTATGAAATGGTTATTTAATTCATCATCATACTTGCCATTAGAAGTCCACTGCTGGACCTGCCTCCCTAAGAAAAGGGGAAACGTTGCACATATTTGCCGCGCTGGGCAGTGCCGTAGAGCGCAGCTTTCGCGACGGGGATGTTGCTGCCCATCCCCGCCCTATGCATTTGAGCTGCAATGTTTTGGATGGATATACTACCATCTGTCGGTTCTTGGTATCTTAGTCGCCTCTTACGACACTTGATACAGGGGACTGTACTATTCTATTCTGCCGGTACCTATTGGCACCAATTTTAATTAATTTATTGTATTTATAGTGCATTTGTACAAACAAAAAACGATAGCGCAGATGGCATTGATCCTATCTTATCAAAGGTCGTGGGTTCGATCCCCTCACAGAGCAAAGATTTATATTATGAATTTTTGCATTTATTCTGTGTTTGTTCATTATTTTATATTATATTCAAATATTCTGTTGTCCGATATCCGTAACAGAAGTGCTCTTAGCTACTTATATCGGAGTCAGATCAATTTATATAATACACTCATTTGCAAAAAAAACGGACACCTTAGCAATGAACCATTTCAAATGTTACTATTGGTTTGTTTGATTATTATGGGTAGTTTTACTTTCACAATTTTGTAAATAAATAAGCAAATAATCGTTTTTGTCAGTATTATCATAACATTTTTATAAAATTTATGAATTTAATATCCTCGTGAAGTAAAAGTTAACAAAGATTTTTGTTAGTTTTTTCTTTAATAAAGTAAAGCAGATAAATGTTTAGTATCGAGTGACATTCTTCAACTTTCTGATGGTCTGCGGAGCTGGTTGTACTGATCTCACGCATAGTTTCAGAACGTTCCAGACATGCTCTATGGGATTAAGGTCGGGACTTCGAGCTGGACAATCCAAACGACGAATGCTCGACCTCTTGCACATACGATTCCACATCGCCAGACCGGTGGGCGAGAGCGTTGTCGTCCATAAAAATTAACTCTTCGCCTAAAGCGGCCAATGCGGGTCGTGCATGAGGAATTAGAACTTCCGTTATGTATCGATGACCAGTCAGTGAGCCGATTTCAATGAAGACTAACTCTGTACGATGCATTGAATTTATTCCTACCCAAAACATAACAGAGCCCCCACCATAAGGTGTTATTTCTTCAAAACGAGCCTCTGCAAAGCGTTCTCCTCGTCTTCGTAGTACTCGCCCACGTCGCTCTTAACCGAACAGAGATATCCTGGCTTCATCGGAGAACAATACCTTATTCCAGTCTTCTTGAGTCCATGACTTACAATTTCGAGCAACCCTAATCCTGGCAACTCTGTGCTCATGGAGTCATGGAGTAATTTAGGGCCGCGGGCCGGGCGATGACTGCGTATTTTGGCCGCGAGAAGCCTCCTCCTGTCCGTCCATAGACTAATAAGTACATTTCTTACTTCTTCAAGGTTGTTCTTAAGGTCCACATACGAAGACTTTTCTCAATGCGCGACTCACAAGAAAACGATCATCCCGTGGTTGGGTACATGGTTTTCTTCCAGAACCAGGCCTTCTCTCGACGGAACCGGTGTCTTGATACCGCTGCCAGGTCCTTTGAACCGTTGAGCGACTCACTTAGCCTCTGAGCCACGAAGTATTGGCTGCAACCCTCTTCGAGCAGCGCAATCATTTTGGTTACCATTTTCTAAAATAAAATGGCAAGACAAACTAATTATACTCGTATAATTTGATATTAGAGTGACGCGCGTCCATACATTTTGCTTTTTAATTTATATATATATGGTTAAAACTCCAACAGTACACGCGTTTGACATCCATTGTTGTTCAATTAATATCAGCCAGTTTTTACTTTTGTTTTTTTGGAACAGCCCGATTTTTTTTTGTTTTCAATTAAATATCTGAGTACGTTCATCTATTATTCTTAAATATCGTTTTATCAGTAAGTGAATTCATAGTTATTCTTTATGAATCATATTTTATTTTCTAAACGAAGTCGGGTTGCGTCATTTTATCATAACAGTTTTATTTTATTTGTTCACACATGGTTATAAAGGAGAATTTAATCTAAAGTATTATCCCTTGATATCTACTGGTGTAATATCTAAACCCGCCCTCTAATCCCGGATCACAATACTATCGCAATAGTAAAAACGAATGTTCAGTAGTCACGTACTTGTAAGGGGTGGGATAACTTTGTTCGGGAAAGTGCCTTGTGAGATTTGCAGTTAGGTATAGAAGCAACCGACCAGGAATGGGAACGTAACTAATCTTACTATTATTGTGCTTAGCCAACTTTCGCCTCTAGTCCGAGGTCCAACGGAAGACAAGCGACTGCTCGCGCCTGTTAACCGTCTTGAGTCTTTGATGGATATTTTTTTATTAACATAAATTTTTAGTGTTTGGTAGGACGATGATTGTATTTTTTGGAAAAACCCAACACCTAAAAACCCAACCCACGTTTTATTTATTGAGGAAAGTAGAATCTCATACTTTGCTTAGCAGAAGCTAAGATAATATTTGACAAAAAAACGATATTTGTGTTTAAGAAGTTTTAAGAAGTTTAATGTATCCTTATAGGTATCATTTTAAACCAAGTTGCAGGAATAGTAAACATATGTATACATGTACTAACAGACCCGACAGGCGTTGTCTTGATAATTAAGATTAGTGCGGGATAACCCACATAAATACTCTATATATACATTATTATTTATGTGTATATATATAGAGTCGCTCAAATACTCACCTCAGACATTATTTCCAAATTAAATAAAGTCATTTTCTAAGCCACATTCTCAAACAAAATAGCTTGTCTGTTCAGTGAATCTTAAAGGCTCTATAAAATGGTAAATATAGCATTTGTAACTTAAAATATTATTTTTGTTGAGCGCTAGATATAAAACTTTAATTTATTTTCTAATTAAAGTGATTATACTGGCACCGGTCAAAATACAAGAGGTTAAAAATGGTTAATGGGTTAGCTTCGATCGAATGCAGCATATTTTTACGTTATATATGAAATACGTAATACATTATATAGTTACCATTTGATTTGAACTGGGCTACTATAACAAAAAAATCCATGTCAATTTCAAACTAGAATTTAACAAGGAACTCTGAAGGACTCTAAGTTCGAGAAGACACTGGAGTCTCGAGGAAAAAGGCCAGGCTGTTCATTATTGAGCGGCCCTATGCCTGTACTCTTCCCGCACCCCCTGCAAAGTTGCGGGATCGGAACGAGATCGACGGCGGTCACTCAAGGGTTCCTCTATGGCACGGACCTTGGCTTGAGTGTCCGTCGTTGAGAGGATTCAAAGAGGGTGGACGCACCCGGTCGCACTCTTGCGGTATTATACTGAACTAGAAAATGTACCACCCACTCCCATTCCTACTTTCAATTGATCAAATTCACATCCCTAGTTCTCCTGTTGACATTTGTCACAGCTTTTGAAACTTCAGCGCGCGTTTACTCATTTTAACTGCGAATCTAATTTAATCTGTGAATCTAAATTAAACTCCAAAAAAATTACTAGCCAATCAATAATAATAATAATAATTAATTCCCGCAACATTTCATATATATTAATTCTGACGAATCTGACCTGACTCCAAGATCGGTCGCTTAAATCACTTGTGTTACGGACATTAGACAACAGAGGAATAACAAATATAATACTTAAGTATATGTACTTATCAACACCTAGACCAAGAAAAACAGAAATATCATCATTAGATTTTTGTCCTGGGTGGGGATCGAACGCACAACACAAGAAAAGATCACTATCTGCGCCTTTGGTCCTGATTTTTAAAACTACGCAACGGATTTTGATGCGATGTATACGGATTCAAGAGTAAGTTTTATATGTATAATACCTGCATAATACATTAAAGAGACACCATTCATTTTTAAGTTTCTATGGGACGAATCACTTACTAGTGATTCACATTATAAAACAATTATAAAAAAATACAAAATACATCGCTGTTCTTCATTACTGATCTGTTAACTCAAGATCGTAGCTCGTCTTAACGATGTACAAACGCGTTAAAGCTGAGTAGACTAGAAACGATCCCTTCATAAAATTAACGAAGTCTCTAACACCATTTGCTGTACCTAAGGGTTCGAACTTGTCACTTGGTGCACTTAAGGCTTTCATATTTAAACATCTTGACGGGAGGCTCGCAGTTATTAACCATTTGCAGCCTCGTTATACATTCTGTAAGATGGAGGCAAATGTGGGGATGTTAAACGTCGTATAAACATATGTTAAAGCAATTTTTTTTAAAAACCTAATAGTGCTTCTCCTATATTTCTACACTAGACGTAACCATTAAGCCTTTTAGATTTTTTTAATCGTGACACTGTAGTGATAACATAATTTTAGTTTAAATTAGTTTTAAAATACCACGAAAAATGTAGCCGATTTAAATACAAATTATGAACAAATAAATTAAACTAAAACGAAGGTTAAAATACCCTTGACAAATACAGACAATCTCTTATAGGCTGAATTGTTCTAAAGCAGCATTGAATCCTGTGCTGGAATGAAATTTACGGACAGATAACCCAGTCACTTTACAGGATTGGTAGTATTCCTGTCAAACAAACAAATTAATAAATCCAGCGCTGAAACAATTGTACAGTCTATGAACAATAGCGTAAGATACGCAATAGGATCGAACTTTATCAGTCTCCTCACCAAATGAAATATAGTTTTCAACAATCATAACACACGATAGAAAATCCCATAATAATATATATACAATTATTTTTGAAAATTTAAATTAAAAATAAGCGTAAAGTTAATCGCTGTATGTACTTTATTCTATATTTTTATTTATTTGTTTATATGTTACGAAACTTGTTTTATGAAATATTTTTTACGTAACATTTAAAACCTTGATAAAAGCTGTGTGAATAAAAATTACAAATGAATAATTCCAACCCTTCCGTATAATTTATAAAATATGCATAAATATAGCATAATTTTGCTATCGCTATCCTGGCTTGAGATTCATCAAACTCGTTTAACTGGCAGTTTGGTAATTACCTATTTCATTAAATGAGTCAAGGTTCCATTTCTCTCCAAACCCAACGAGAAATAATAAATTAATGGAAATATTTCATTGCTTGTTACTAATGTTACCCTTAGAATTTATAAGGCTTTATAGACTTTATACAACAAGAGATTTTGATGAATTAAGTAAATTAATCAATCATTTTGGTTTACTTGAATATATCTACAGATGAAGTATAATTATGAAATGTTAAACAAAATAGTAGAATTCTATATCTGTTGGTCCCATGGAAATAAATACCACTCCGTTTTTTGGTCTTTATACTAGGTGATATTGTTTCCATATAAACGTCTTGATCTCATTAAAACTTGGTACTGACAATTACGAATCGAACAAAATATGTATCAAATTTCATGCAGTCATTTTAGTGTCATACGTGGTACATACAGGAAGGAACATCTTTTATGTGGAATAAATTTTTTTGTTGTTGTAAAAATCATTGTTTCTTGTTTTCAAAGAAAACTAATGAATCTACAAAATACTTACCCCGAGGACATTGTACAATTACAACCAAACTTATTGAAACTCCGTTTAGAAATAAAACAAGAATTTCAAGGATTACATTTATTGTGAGGCAATATGCCGTTTGAATGTCGTGGCATCTTGGAAAGTCTCCAAGAAGTGTCGCATGCCTCCTTAGGCATCATTGTTTTAGATCCTACCAAGTTATCTGGGGCCCGCACATTCTCTCTCTTATCTATATTAAAATTCTGATGTGAGTAAAAATACCTACAGCGTCAAATATAAATAGTGTCGTATTGGATTTTTCTTGTAAATAAACATTGTCACTATGATCGACAACAAATTTGATGCCTAAAGCATTATCGACAGGCCCAGATGGCAGGTCCTATCTTATGCGCCAAGGGTCGTGGATTCAATTCCCACCCCGGACAAACATATATATAATGATATTTTACGTTTTATTTTACGTAGCTACCTACCGTGCGGAAAAATGAAAGTGTTACCATCCTTAAATGTTACCATAATATTTTATTCCTTATTCTTCTTTATATGCCGCGTTAGGGCCCGTTCCTACTTAATCTGGTGTTGCGTCTTTTTTTCAATCGGGTATTCGTCGGCTCCCACTAATTGGAAATTGAACCTGCCCGGAACTGAGAAGCTTTGGGGAAGCTTAAGGGTTCCGTACCACAAGAGCAACGGAACCCTTAATGATTTTTCGAATTGCTGTTCATTTGTCAAGTTCCTGTTTCTAAAGTACGCGTTGAAGTACAAAAGTTAGGCTAGTATATAATATTTGATAATAATAATAAATTACCACTTCTCATACATCGATCTGACTTCATGGTAAGTCATTTAAAGCAGTTGTGTTACGGACGCCAGGCAACAAAGGCATCACAAATATACTACTTAAATACTAATACTAATAACACTTAGACATAGAACAAGTACAAATATCATTATATAAATATTTGCTCTGAGTGAGAATCGAACCGACCCCTGGCGCACAATATAGAATCACTACCATCTTCGCCATTAAATAACTGATCCACTTAAACTGTAGAAAATTCAAGCTTTTAAATCAACATAATTCAAAGAATTGGGTTGATTTAAAATAATTTGAAAGAAGAAAGTTGAATTTCATTTAAAGCTATAGAGTATTCTACATAAAGTAGACTTCATACAAAGGTCGCCTGCATTGATACCACACTTTCACCTATTTCTACCGCCAAATAGCAATGATCGCATTGTTTTCTTTCAGGTTGAAGGGAGAAAAAGGTAGGGATATTACTGGATAGTGCGAGATGATATCTTTAAATAACAAGTATGATAATGCGTTAGTGCATTTAAGTATTATGTTAGTGATTCCTCTGTGAAAAAGTGTTGACACTAGACGTGTCAACACATTTTTCGAAGCCAGGTTAATGTATGAGGTGTTGTATGAATTTATTATTTATAGTGTAGATAACAAGTACCAAATCTTATAATAATTGGAAACTGCGTCGTTTGATATATAGGTCATAAAAAACAATTTTGGATAAGATATTATATTGTTAAAATTTTAATAGCACAAAAATAATATTAACCGCATTTCAAATAAAAATTCAAAATCTATATTATTCCTCCAAGCAACCCAAGCATAACTTACAACTTTTTAAAATATTATAGTTTGCCAATAAATTAATTAATTAATTAAAAAATATAATGCACTGGTAAAATACTCGACAATATCTAGTTTTTCCCGTTGATAACTTCATTTAAAAGTTTAAATACCGAAGCACCCCCGTTTTAGGGGCTTGATACCCGACAAGTAAAAACGAGCTCTTACATTGAATTCTTGTTCCCGAAAATTTCATTGATTCCCCGGAAATTCCGTAGCGTTCCCAAAATCTCGTTATTTGGTTGCTGTCACCTACGAATGTAACTCTGCTATTATTTTAGCGTAGCAAATATTTGCTAAGAAGTGTAAGGTTTGTTCTATACCAATGGTTATTGCATTATTTATTAATGAATATGTATTTATTTTGAAACGTTTTATTTTAAGTATCAAAATCGTTGAAGCAATAAATTAACGGGCATGCATGTTTTCAATACACGAGGTAGATCTCATAAAAAGCTCTATTTCTACCACCAAACAGCAATTTTTACATTGTTGTTTAAAGAGGTAGTAAAATTACTGGGTTATCTTCAAGTCACAGAGTTAGAGATATCCCTACGATAATACTAGCGTTAATAGGCTACGGTTCCAATTACTCTCACCCTACTGACTCTATTTGGTGTCGGCTTAGTACAATATTAAAAAAATCCTAAAAGCCATAGACAATGTTTATCCAACAAATAATACACTACATTTTATTTACTTATTATCATTATTTATTGATATGTGTACAAATTCAGGTATGAAAAATATGCTTTTACAGGCCTATACAGTATTTTTTTAAATAAATCTATCTGAACAACATAACAAGTTATTACATTAATTTATATTACAGGAAAATTAAAACTACTAACAACGGAACAAATTTCAACCTACTTTGAATTTAACCTTAAGAATATTATGTAATGACATGACGATATGAATCAGGTACACAAAGATACAGGTTTAAGTCTTGCATAAAGCCTCATTTTTTCTATTACATATATATTTAGTTTAGAAAATTCTGCATTTGTATGCATTAAACTTTTCATACAATTAAGAATAGGCTATTTTATATATTTATTATAAGAACTGCTATATTTAACATCTAAGTACGTCTAAGTTTTATTCACAAAATACTAATTAGATAAATGTTTATATCTGTAGAGATATAATATTACGGGTTAAGTTTTGGATAAAACTTATATGAAACCTTTTACAACCAGCCATATCGAAGAGTAAATTAAAGAGACAGTATTTTTTTACAAAAACTTTTTTGTAAAAAAGTACTGGCTTTTGCGGCGTCCTGATCAGTCTCTAGTTTCTTTGTTCTGTTCATTTTTGTTTTTTTTATACCAAAAGTGTCAAACAAGCATGGTAAACTTGTTGGTAGGCGGTTATCGCAGCCTATAGGCATTCACGCGATGCTAACCCTTTAAAAATCTCTATACTCCCTGTAGTCTTGGAAAAACCTCAAGAAACTCATTCCATAACCTTAGTGTACCCGGGAAGAATCGCCTCTGTCACGTGAAGTTAGGTACGCGAATTTTGGGTTTAAAGTGTGAATAAACAGTCTATAGTGCGATGATAATAATTTTTTATCGTATATTTTTTTTTCAAATTTAATAAAAGCCCCAATAACACGTAGCAAATTAAATAAAAAAATGTCATATCATTAGCCTAGGCCCCTTCAAGTAAACAATTATGTCTGTATGCCACAATGAACTACAGCGTTATAGCTAACAAAGCGAGGACGGGCATCAGCATTCCCGTCAACTGCTACGTTCTACATTTGCCGTAATAGCTATGAATATTATTAACATAAATGAATCGCTGAGTCAGTCACAATCGCCATCTATCGGCCCACTACCTTGATCACCTTTTATGATAGATTTACAAATATAAATACTATTCTAATCTGATATTAGCCTTCAAAATAAAGGAAAATGTTGAATGTAGACGCGGCTTTACTCAACGGAATACGGCTAACAAAGAATTTTTTTATTACCGTGTGCGGATATTGGGTATTTGGCCTCCACTTATTGTGTTTGGTCAATTTGGCGAGAATTTACTGAAGGTAGGCCTCCTTGCTTCCCAATCTAGACTTAATGTTCCAATAAAAACATTTAGACGAGTCGAATGGTGCGTTGGATAGGTTCCCTTGTGCACCTAAGATTCGATCTCCACTCAAACAAACATTTATATAATGAACATTTGTATTTGTTCTCGTAATGGGCGTTATATATAAGTATATCTGTTATTTGATATATATATATCTGTACCTTGTGATTGTATATGTGTGTGAACTTTACTATACTATACGCCAATCCCTGCAACGTATGATATATATTGCGTAAATTAAATTAATGTTTCATTTATAAGTAAATAGAACGGCTACGATTGCAAAAATTCTTATATCAACTTCGCTTGCGCCATTTTGTTTGGTTTGAATACTTCCATTTTATATTGGTCTATCTTTTTACTTTGCTTATTCTTTTTATAGTACCAGATTGACAAACAACAATCAGTCTTAATGCTAGAAAATATATAAATAATAAATTCCTTAAACGAAATACTGACTATTTGTCACTTTACTGAAATTACTGGTAATATTCATGTATCATTAAAGTAAGCGTTCAGTTAAAATTTGCGCTGGGGTACGTCCGTATGATATAACAATAAATATTTTATTAGCTATCTATCTAGCTAGGAGTCAAACCTTCCACATTCAAATGAACTCTTGGCAACTACGCCACCAAATTTATATTTCATATTCAGTCTCTTCTAAAATTAATTGTTTTCACCCCATTATTGCATTTCACACATTAGAATACCATACCTACGTTTTATTTTCTCCAAACAACAAATTGTTATCTCTAAAAGCACTCGAACAACGTAAGAAGAGTAGCAGTACTCTGACAAATTGAAATTGCGTGTAAACGTCAGCGAAGGCTTTAAACAAAGGCCCGACATCGCTTTTCCTTATGTGCTCACTTAATTGGTATATACGAGACAATTCAAGTAGTCTACGCTCAGGGGTTCAACGATTCCGTAACGCGATTACAGAGAGATCACGCATTTCATTAATGAAGGTCAGCCAGTGTTCTATAAATTTTAATGTTTCTTTAACTCTAGTAACCAATCGATATTGACCTTGATTGGAGTATAACATACCACTTACAGCTGTTAAATCATCAAGCGATTAGCTGTAACATAACAAGCAAAGATTTAATTGCGTTATGTTTCATTTTATTACTGATGAAATAATAATAATAATGCTTTTTTGTACATTTAAATATTACAGACAATAGTATTTATAGTTATAAATTGTGAAGTACAATTGGCGGCCTTATCGCATAGAGCTATTTCTTCCAGACAACCTTTGCAAGGAAAATGTGTGGAGACCATATTTTCAAACATGATGTGTACCAATTAAAAATTAATAATAAAAATAACATATAATACATATTAAACTTGGTTCTTATTCATTAAAATAATAGTATATGCTACATTCCCTACAACAATTTCTGGATTTGTCTAATCTCGATCTAAACACATCTCAGTTGCGAACGTAAACAGCTCATTTTCTATTGTCTGAAGCATAAAACATGTTGTTTATATCGTGAACGACAGAGTTATATTTGAAGCTACAACTTGAAACACTGCTGACAATTAAATAAGAAGATATATCTTAATGGCGACTAAACATACGTAGGTAGATTTATAGTCTCTTTACTTTTCAAAGAGTTCTATTTCCGGAACAATGAACTTATATTACTTCTATATGGAAGATGTCAGAGGTGGTAGTGATCCTATCTTGCGCGCCAGGGGTCGTGGGTTCGATACCCAACCAGGACAAATATTTATATGATGATATTTATGTTTGTTCTGTGTCTGGGTGTTGAATATGTGTATTAATGTACTATATCAGTGGTTCTTCTGTCATCTGATGTTTGTAACACAAGTGCTTGAAGCACATTATGACCGATTCAGATCAATGTATGAGATTTTGTGCGAATTTACTAATATTAATTTATTAATATGATGAGACCGCTTTGACTGATCACTATGAAAGATGGCATATACTCAAATAGATCTTGTAAATGTAAATCCGACTCTAAAATAAGTCGCTTGATACACTCTAATATTGATAACTTGCGTTACAGACATCGGTTTACAGAGGAATCACAAATATAACACTTAAACACATATTTAACACACCTACACAGAAGAATTAAAAATGATAAATACTCATAAACATACCTCTGGTACACAAGATACGAACACTACCAACTGCGCCGTCGGGACTGCTATAACAAATATATATATATATTTGTTATATATATATATATATAGTCAATCTCAACTCAAAACCTATAAAACCTAAAGAAAAAAACGGATTATAATAATGTCACCTCCATCTCATTTCCACATAAACATTCAATTACGTAATCTTAAATAGGCACTCGTTTCATCGGACTTTTCGCATTCCCGCTAATGCCGTGTTCGCTAGCGCCGACTTCTAATCACGCTCGAAGCTCATCCCGTGAACAATTGCTTAAGCCGGCAGCACGGTGTCCCTGTCTCTTGCAATTTACGAGCTCGCATTTAGAGCTGGCACGCGGAAACCTTCGGAAATTGGACATGGCGCGACCATTGTTTACGACGTATTTCTGAAATTGGATGGACAGATTCTCTTAAAGCAATCTATTGGATATTTTTTTACAACCAAATTGAACAGGGCCTATTCATATTTTAGTTTCAATTTTTATATTACTTTAAATTGGAAAGCTTAATTGTCAATAGTCAAATAGCTCAATGCGCTTAATTACCTGTAAAAAATCATGTATAATGTTATTTCTGTACAATAAAAATCAGCGTCAAATTTGTAAGAAGTCTTTTGATACATTTAATGCCAAAGGGAGATAAAATGTATTATCTTAAAAAGTCATTTTTATAAAACTTGAAGAATGTTTTTTTTAAGAATCTTGACTAATATTACGCATAGAAGAGATTTGTATTTTTGTTTGTAACAAACTGGCTCTAAAAGCACAATATAGCACCAATTTTGGATTTTCTCTCACTATTTCTTAGATCTCTAAGATAGAAATATGTAAACAGGTATATGTAGACACTGTTAAAACGTTACATAATCAGCGAGTAATATAAACTATATTTTATTTCTATAATCTAGTTTGCTAGGTAAAGCAACTATAATATCCATATAAAATAATTACAAATATCTTGTTCTCAGACCTGAGTCAGAGCCAACTGCTATGTCGAGGAGTATCAGCTCACAAGGTCAGCGGCTTTCGTTCTCACGCGCCCCGCATCTCTTTCACCAACAAGGAAGAACCTGACGCTCATGAGCTCCGAAGAAAATCTGCCAGCAGCCGCCTGGGCAGCTCGCCAAGAAGTAGCATTGCAAGCGAAGAAAGAGCAGATGGGATCGCGGGAATCGCACTAAGGTAAGTCAATGAAACTGTATTAAGATTTTAGATATTTACTAAAGATTGATGTAGTGTGAAAGATGTTTTTGTGAGAGAAAGTAGTTAATATTGAGATGGTTTCGGTTTTAAGATGGTCTTTATAATAAGAATATACATCAACGTAGCAGCCGCAAGCGTCTATTGCTGGACATAGGCCTCCCTAAGGTCCGAGGAATGCATTCACTGGTGCATTTGGAATGCTGGTGGATATACAGCTGTCTGTCAGTTCCGGTATCTCAGTCACCTCTTACAACATCTGAAACTATACTTCCGTGCAGGAAACTCACTTATTCCCCAACTTAAAGATAAATACATTCATAATTATACATACTAGTGGTCATCCGGTGGTCGAAATCCACCATAGTCCATTTGGAAATGGAAATGGGTATACTGCTGTCTGTTAGTTCCGGTATCTCAGTTACCTCTTATGACATCTGATACTATTTTACCGTGCAGGTACCTCACTTATTCCCCAAACCAAAGATAAATACATTCATAATTATACTTACTAGTGGTCACCCGGTGGTCGAAATCCACCATAATCCATTTAAGTGTTAGTTTGTAACTTTAATTCATTTTTGTTTTTGTCATCAGCATTACCAAAATGTTGACTTTCAATAATACCAAAAAGAATATATTCACTAAAACCTATAGACAATCAAGTTTTACTTAATTTATGTACATTGTATGTCAATGTGTAACGTTTATTTTAATTAATTGAATGAAATTCTAGTACATTTTGTATTAAAACTATGTTTTAGGCACTTCTTCTACACATACTGGAACTGAACCAAATTTTATCGCGTATCATCTGTTCGCGCAATTTCCTTAAAAAGTTATAATTAAACTTGAAAGATTCACATTCAAATTCAAAGGACCACATTTATATCTCAATTTGTAGTCGCAATATTTTTTTATATTAAAGATATACAGTTAAGACAGGACAACGTCTGTCCGGTTTGCTAGTCCTCATACAGGCTTCCATAAGTTATGACATAAACACAGAATAGTGTGTGCATTTCCTTAGTAATGATAATGTCCCTGATGAGAAATACCAGCTGCAAATTCTCAGTTTACACTTACATAGGATCGCACAAACGAAGCCGAGAGAGTAAAACTTAAGCCACCCGTATAGTGCGGCAGTTCAAAGTTCTGTCTCTGCCCTATTACGTGCTCCCGCGATCAAACTTCGCGACATTAATTTAACATAGTAAACGAATTTCCTACACGTTTCCGTTACGCAAGAGACATTTAGCAAGTTCGGCGATTGTAATAAAGTTGAGGTAATAAAACGCGCGTCGTCATGCGACGTTCCGTGATATCGCAATGTGACTGTATGACATATAAACGGAATTATTTACCTGTGAAAGAAATACCAGTTCCGCAGGAGTATTAGTCTTTCTTATTTTGTCCTTTATTACGAATTGAATGAATGTAAAATTGTGTATTACGTTATAAAGTATTTTTCTTGCCATTTTTAACTTTAAGTATATATTATTAAGTAATAATTGTACAGCAGAACCATAAGAAGTTCCACCCGAAATTGAGTAGCTTAAATGCAACCGGGCGAAAATCTGCAGCAGGTTTCCCTTTTCCAAATTAAGATTATTACCACGCCTATCTAGAGCGGCAATGTGGACGTCAAATGGCTTATAATGATGAGGATTTATTAAAAGTTGCGAGTAAGATTGCAATACATGCAGTCTTTTTGCATGATCTAATCAAGTATGAGGAGATCTATAAAACTAAAGTACCGACGTAGCTCATCAAATTAGCAAGTTAAAGTAGCGACGGTCAAAAGTAATTTACCTTATCGTTTACCTTTAACCTTTAAGATCGTATGCCTCACCTTTTTCTACCGCCGAATAGCATTTACCTTAGGGCACACGGAAGTGATTTTAATGTGAAAAATTAAGTAGTGTCATTCTACATTTTTTCTTCTGAAAAAAACATCGCTTTACTGTACTCGCATTGTGTGTTCCAGTTTGAGCTGTAAGGCTCCAGAACTTAAAAACTTCCAGAATGACGATCACGTAACAATAAACACACGGAAGAACGTTTCCATCCTGGGTGGTTGGAAGAATCGCAGAATACTGCTGGATACACCAATACCATGTACATGGAATCTCTTTTGGAGATCTGTATCTGTCGATGTCCTCTGTCTCTGTCAGTGTAGATGTCCTCTCGCTACTATGATAATTTTGGAAATGCAGATTCCAATTTCTATCGTCCTCTCACGAACGTAATCTACGTTCTTCTAATACTCTCTCACTCTTAACTCCTTCTCATCACTTTAGTTTTTTGACAAATTTTTTTACAGTGACAGCTATACGACTCTGGAACGAGCTTCCGTTGAATATAAAGCAATCCCCAAAAAAATTTATCCTGAAACGCTGTCTCCGTACTTTATTTACTGATGCTACTTCTCTAACTTTATAACCCTATTTCTGATGTACGTTATTATGTCTATATATATATATATATATATATATATATATATACATATACATATATTATATCATATGCATTTATTGCGTTTATTTATACAAATATGTATGCCACGTTTTTCTATTTTGTATATATATTGTCTGCACCACTATATATATATATATATTTTCTGTTTTGTGTAAAGGTTGACTGGGAGATAATGCCAACTGGCATTAAGTCCGCCATTTGTTCATTTTGTAACATTTTGTGCGATAAAGTTAAATAAATAAAATAAATAAATATGATAATGGTTATAAGAAAATAATATTAAACGTTTTAGTGTATACTAGTTACAAATGTAAATAAAACAAAACTAGAAACAAACGTCTCTATTTTTATAACTGTACCGTAACTCCCTAACTTCGTTTTCCCAATGTGAACAAGACTATACCCAAACCAATTTATGCGATGTACATACGTAAAAGATTCAATAAAGTGGAAAACAAATCAGTTTTCCTTTTCCTCCGTAGTAATTTATACAGAAGCATGTTCTATAAAAGGTAAAAATACGGCAGGACTGTCCGTCAGAAGCGTAAGTATTGCAAAAACTCCAATAAACTTTCTAAACTTCCTCATCAAGATATACATACGGCGGTAACTAAATTGACCAAGCGCTACTTAACATATCGATGGTGCTAAACCAATATGAACCTTAACATAATGACTTAGAGTGTATACGAGAAACACAGGAGTGATACACGTTTAAGCCTCAATTTAGAGTGCGGCGAGACCTTAAGTACTGTCTGATGAATTCGGTAACTACCCATGTAACTTAGGCTGCCGAACCGTTGCTTAGGTGTGCGGACTTAGTCACAAAACAATTTTAAATAACCTGCCTCTTTACCAATATATTACAATTTACATTAATAATAAATCAATTTACATAACATCTCATACGCTGACTTAACATAATGACAACTATGTAAATCGCTTAGAAAATAATACAGAAGCTTTTTCATACAGATAAAAAAAACAGTTCTACTAGAATATATTGAAAAGTAATACATCATTGACGACAAAAACTGGGGCTCGTTTTATTTTAATTAGGATATAAAAAGACAACATAGTCTACACAGTTGATTTTTAATTAACTGTGCAGTCTTGTATCGTCTACGGTGCTACGAAACTACACAGCTACGCCCGCTACGAAATATGACGCCTCATTAGTATTTTGTGTTTTGTTTTCATCTAGACTAGACACCCTGATCTATTTTACTTAACCTTGGGCAAGGCTCGTTTAAGTTCCCAATAAAAGATTTGAGGTCAGTATGAACTATCGTCTTACGCGAGCAAGTGCACGGAGTCCCGGTAATACCAAACCTTATCTCGGAGTTAATTGGACTCGTATTGCGTGACCCTCCTCCATCCGTTCCCTGATTACATACCTGCACTTTACAGGGAGATCTTAAGGTCATGTGTTCTAATTTGTTAGATTGAGCAACAATTCAATATTAAACTTAATTAAATTACTTCATTTATTGCACTAAAAGTGTGTTAGAACCACGAGCTGATGCCCGCGACTTGTTAGAGTGAACATTTCTTTTATTAGATGTTTAAAGATCTTTATTCTAATACGAATCTACATTTATTTACAATAAGATATTACAGTTATAACAAATAATATACAAATTAACCGGTACTCAACTCCAAATACAATTTCAGCCTATATATAAACATATTTCTACTCTCACACTCCTTTATGTTGTTAGGAAGCGCATTGAACAGCTGTGCTCCTTGAAAAAGGACAGTCTCCTTTCTATAGAGAGTTCTAGGTGCTGATAGTTGCACTTTATTATTAGTTCGGAGATTGTGGGGTTTTTATTATAAACAGTCTTATATTACTTTTGACAAAATTTCTAACAAATTGTTTTACTAATATGCATGTATTGAACTTGTATAGTTAAGATAGATTAAATATCTTAGTTTTTTCATATATATGAATGGTTGGTTTGTGGAAATGATATTGAAAAAAGGCTTTAATGACTTTGTTTTAAGATTTTTGCAATGGATTAAGGTTTGTGGGTGCAGCTGAGCCCCAAATCTCGATAAGATAGTTTAAGTGTGATTTCACCAAGACATTACACAAAGTTATTTAATTCTTCAGTGTGCTATTTTACGAAAAGCTCCTACCAAAGATAATAATTTTCCCCTCACATGGTTAATATGCGGCGTCCATGTTAATTTATCAACAATGTATAGTCGCAAGTATTTCTTTAGTAGATCACTTTTTTATTAGAGGTTCGTATAAAATGTTATGCTCTTTATTTGTATGGGTAGATTCTTGGGTATTTTATCATCATCATTATATCAGCCAAAGAGAGTCCTTTGATGGATCTCCCCATTATAGGAGAATTTTTGCCCATAATTGAAGCGCTGGGCAGGCGTGGTGGCAATCATAGAACGTCGGAAGGAGGGTGCTGCTGCCCATCCTCACTCTGTAGTATTAAAGCTGCACTATTTCGGATCGATATACCGCCATCTGTCGGTTTCGGTACCTTAGTAGCCTCTTTCTGCACCTGGTACAAAAGGAGGTACTATTCTACGCTGCCGGCACCCCTCGGCTAATTTAACACGGATATTATTTATTATTTTATTATTATAATAAATGCTAAATAAAATAACATAACATCTCGTCAACAGTTATGTATTTAAATATTATATTTGTGATTTCTCTATTGTCTGATATCCGTAACAAGTGTTGTGTGCTTTCCGTGCTTTCAGCAACTGAGCCGTAGACACGTTAATGTATGAGATGGTATGTGTTGTTATTTGTACACTGAGACTTTAATTTTTAATATATTGTATATTTAATACAACTATTTTGTCTAACTACTGGATACCAAAAGTATTTAATTGTTGTATGAACTCGATATCCAGTCGAAGTGACAACGGGTATTTAGTGACTAACTTCAAGTCGTTAAGTTCTGTGTTCAGGAAGTCACTTATACCAAGCGAGCATTCAATGAGGGGTGACTCGGGAGTTACAAACTCACAACAGGCTAGGATCAAACGTACTTTATAAGTTGACTAAGTTTGCTAAGCAAGATACCGAGGAGCAGACTCTGGGAACCAATACTTAACTTCGTATCACCTACATATATATTATATATAAATTAAATAAAGCTGATTTGAATCAAACGCCATTTTCCAAAAAATACAACTCCTTATTTATGAAAAGACCAATTTTTTTACAGCTAAAAACAGTGTGTATTATAATATTAAATTATAGTTTTTAGATTTTTTTCTTTAAAACCATATATTATATCCATATTTTTTTAATTTTAAACCTTTCCTTTTTAACCAAATCGGCCCAGCCATTCTCGAATTTTAGTTTTAGCGATACAAACGAAGACAAATTTACTTTTATATTCCCGAATAGCTTATCTGACAGACCTTGCTTTTTCTTAACTATATGTTAATGATAAAAAATATTATAACTACAAGAAGAGACTTAAGAATTAAACTACTCCATCTATGAATTTGGAAAAATCTGTATACGATAAACTAAAATGGATTAAAATTGGAAATTTAGAAAATCATCCCGAATAAGCAAAATCACACGAATATATGCATATAATATATAGGTATAGTTAATAGTGAACTTTGCCATGGCAGCTTTTTCTTAACTGTGTTCAAATAATTTAAAAAACTACTATTAAAAAAACTTTTTTCTCGTTAAAAAGTTTATCCACAGTAAAACTTGATTAAGCCTTGTTAGAATCTCTAATATTATTTATTTTAAGTTATTTAGTTTGTTTAACATACTAATCTTTGACCTCGCAATAATTTCAGTTTTTGTAATACTTAATAACTTGAAAGATTTAGTTAGACTCTGAACAGTTTTTAAATATTTCAGTAAAACTTTGTTGATAATACATTTTAATAAATTCCCATAACATCGCGTACATTGACCTGATTCTGTGATAAATCACTTAAAACACTTGTGTTACGGACATCACATCAGATCACTACCATCTGCGCCATCCAGCCCGTCATTTATACTTTTATACTTAATATACTAGATCTAATATTATAAACACGAACGTGCATCCGTCAGACCGTATATAGCAAAGTGGAGTTTTATCAGCGACTCAGGCTGTAGACCGAAATTTATTTCCGTTTCCTGCCAAAATTCAGTCGAAATATATCAAAAGTACGACTTATCATTTGTAGGGTTCAATGTAGATCACATTCGAAATAGGATCATTTGATACGCTGTAGAAGCGTTACGACAGTTGCTTTTGAATTGTAAACTATCTACTCAGCTATTGGCAGGACATAGACCTCCCCATGAAAAGGGAAATATTGCCCATACTGGTCGCGATGGGCAAGCGTGCTAACAAACGCAGAGCGTAGCTTTCGCGAAGGAGATCCTGCTGCCCATCCCCGCTCGAAGTTTTATTCTTAGAACACAATACTGTAGTGCTATACAAATCGACACTGACAAGTTTTGCCAAAATAAAAAAGCAATATCATAAAATAAATAATGCAATGCTTACATTATTACCTATTAGAAGTCCACGGCTGGACATAAGCCTCCCTGAGAAAGGTAGGATTTTGCCAATAATTGCCACGCTGGGCAAGCGTGATGGCAATTGCAGATCGCAGTTTTCGCGACGAGGATGCTGCTGCCCATCCCCGTCCTGTGCACAAGAGCTACACTGTATCGGATAGTTATACCGCCATCTGTCGGTTCTGGTACCTTAGTCGCCTCTTGCGACACCTGATACAAGGGGAGGTACTATTCCACTCTGCCGGTACCTCTCGGCCAATACCTGCACCAAATACATCTTTGTCATTTTAAATATGCCTAATAGAATAATAACTGTCAAACTAACGAGGTTTTGGTCTTCATTTAAGGTTGTTTTTATATAATATGCTCTTTATGTGAAACTTTAGTGATGTAAGCAACATTAATAATGAATTAAATTATGATGCCAAAAACCATAATGCCCATTTAAATAATTGGGCTACTAAATTGACAATCTGTATTTTAATATAAAGGAGTATGGATTCTGCGTAATTCTAAAAACATACTCTGTTAACATCTACGACTCTTTGAAAGCAGCCGTTTTTACAATTATTTTCTTGAATTCGCCATCTATCGTAATTATTATAGATTATCTTTCAAAACGGTTTAACGATTTTAAAATGAAGTATGAAGATAATTTTAAAGATTCAATACTATAACTTGATCTTCTTTTACATATCTAAAGATCTTAAGGTTTTTGCTTTTAATTTAGGCAAACGCAGTAGAATTTGTACGAATGATTTATTTTATTATTACCTGTAGGTAAGAATACTGCGTGAATCTACAGAATGCTTGCTATGTACGTATATTTTTCTATAACATATTTATAGGTCAATATTTAGGTGAATTAAGATATTATCTTCATTATGGGACCCAATCACTACCTACAATTACGAGGGTAATAGAAAAATTGATTTTATACAGAAGACTTTTGACTGAGTAACCACTACCGGTAGGTCTCAGCAGGAAGTTTACATCTCCAGAGCATAAAAGGAAATGGATTGGACGCTGCCGAAATATGTCATAGTCGATAGCGTTCCCGATATTTTATGAGTACACGGGCACATTTGGGTTCGTCAACAAGTGCGTTCACCTTCGTATAAATAATTCAGGACACGATCAACTCGGCTGTTTGTGGTGCAAGCGGTAGCGAGTAATGAGGCAGGGACCGGGCTTTTTGTAAAACTAATTACAAAGGGCACTGATAAAAATGCTGACCGTGGCTCGGTGTTTTTTATGTAAATATTATGTGGTGGGTGAATGGTAAATATATATATTTTTTATTAAGTTAAGCCACGCCTTTTGCGCTTTAGTTTTACCTTATGACTTAGACTGCATAGTTTAGTACAGAGACTGCATAGTTTATATTTTTATTTAAATCCATATTTTTAAAACTCATTTAGAAGACAGGGTGGACGGACGGCCATGACGGGGTTTTAAATGAAGATGGAGAAGACTAAAGAAATGTGCAATGCCTATGATGTGCCCATCCTAGTTTTAGTTAAGAGCTCGCTTCTTGATGTTGTTGACTCTTATGTATACTCTAGGACAAATAGACCAATAAGGTAAGTCCAACTTCAAGAAAGAGGTCAAATCCAACTCGGTTGGGCAGCGTTCAGAAAACTGTGAAACAACTTCTCGTTCGACATACCTTAGTGCCTTTAGTCGAAAGTTTTGGCCTAATGTGTGTTACCAGCGACGACCTATGGCAGCGAAATGTAGTCTCTTACCATTGGCATTATTAGCTAACTGAAAGTAGCTCAAAAAGCTATGGAGAGGGCAATGCTCGGAGTTTCTTTGCGCGAACGTATTAGGAATGAGGAGGTTCGAAACAGAACCAAAGTTACCGACATTGCCTTGCGGATTAGTAAGTTGAAGTGCCAATAGGCATGACATTTGGTACGCGCATCTAATGGCCGGTGGAGTTATAAGGCTTTGGAATGGAAACCACGTAGCGGCAAGCGTAGCGTAGGGCGTCTATCCGCAAGATGGACAGACGATCTAACTAAAACCACAGGATCGCGCTGGACACAGGCCGGATACAACCGGTCCTATTGGAGATTACTTGGGAAGGCCTATGTCCAGCAGTGGACGTCTTATGGCTGATACGATGATGATTATGATAAATTTCAATAATAAATAATAATGATTAAATATATATCTTGAAATGTATTAACAAAATTAAACGCAACGCAACATTAGTGATATAAATGCTTTGAGTAATAAATCGCCCGCCACCTATAACTTAGGCTGGTATCGATAATCGTCAGTCTGTGGGGTCTGTATATTGATTCTTTTGAAAGGCTCGCCCGGAATTGGTCTTTGTGGCTTAAACACACAATGTAGCGGGTCTCGGGTGGGCAATTTTACGAAGGCAGGAGAAAATACAGGCTTTAAGTTGAACTTTATCTTTATGGCAGTATATGAATGACAATATTTTTAAAAATTGATACAACATTGTTTAATAAAATTTACTAGAAAAAAAGAACAACTTGTCTTAGGCTTCGAGAAAAACCTACATCTTTGTTGTGCCGTTGTGGTTACCTTAAAACACTCGTTGAATTCTTCCCAGTGTTTTTTGTGCTGATTTGTGATGATGTTTGTAATCCACAAACGTTTTTTCTTTATCAATTTCTTCTATTTTATTTTACAAAATTAAAGAAATTCATAAATAATAAACAGCTACTGAATAATAATGCTAGTTTATACTTAAGATAATATTTACAAAGTATGCAGATTCAAGTCCGACTTGCAGCCTGAAATGAGTTGAAATTTTTTAGTAAATATTATTTTTTATTTTATCGAAACATCTTATAAGTTACCCAAGTACAAGATAAACACAAATGTTCAGCATATAAATGTTTGTCCTGATAAAGATAGAACCCAAAACCTTTTACGCATAAGATATGAATACGAAGTACACCTTAAACTTCCACCAGCTTCTATTTTCTCCATCCAAAGGTTGCCTGGAAGAGATTTAATTTACCGATAAAGCCGCCTCTTGTACCTTCTACTCCACATTTTTGTGATGTTCTTGTGTTTATTTTATTAGTGTACATATTAGAGTAATTTATTATTATTATTAATACCTAATGCACCAACCGGCCTGGCAAAATGTACCAAATTTGCCATACAACTCGGAATTATAAAATTAAATTTATTATTTCATTTTATTTAAATCATAATCACAAATCTTTAAAATGACATATATCTACATTTTTACGACGTTTCAAAAGTAATAAAGATTAGAAAAATATGCTTTATAAAATAACCAATCAATGGGCTGCATAATAGATTTATCGATTAATTAATCATTTTGATAGTAGGAGGAGTAAACAATTAACTTGAAATGTAGCTAATTCATTAATTTTATAGTGCAGATGCCAATTGAAGAAATATCTATTATTTCCTTGACATTAGTCATCTTGCCAAACAATTGTTTAAAAATAAATTAAATAATGCGAACTTAGGTTTAAATTATTTTCATTAAAATACATTTCTTACTACTCTTTTTTTAGCGAAACATAATTCTGTAAAAGTTCTAAACATTGATTTATCTTTCCTATTTAATTTTGAAAAGAATGTAAGATATTTTATTAATTTTACAACGCAAATACCTTCTGATATTCTTACGTGTCTTCGACCTCATTAACATGAAGGTGTTATATCATATTACCCAGTAATTTAACTTCTTCTTTTACTCTACAATAGGAATATAATAATGTAAGCTCTTCTAAATCACAACAGAAGATAAGATGCCCATTTTTACAATCGTAAAAGCTATATCGTAATTTCTCAAAAGAAATCTCATAAGGTGATAAAATATCAATAACATAAATTTTAAAGTCTTTATGATTGTTATATATGTACCTGTATATTATTACATGAAGCAAAAAGTTTTATAAAAAATGAACTAGAAATGAATTAAGTTTATTAAAATAAAGACTACTGTTAAAATTAAACATAGACGCACAAATTACATAAATGAAGCAAACATTCATTGTCTATGTAGGCTTTGATGATTATATTCTTTTTGGTTTTATTCAATGTCAAAACGTTTATTAATGCCAATGACAATAATGAGAAATTAATTAAAACTTAAAAATATACCATTGCGACGATAAAGGATTTTTGTTTTATTTATGAACTTAATGCGATAGTTTGAGCTTAATTCGCAGTTTTAAAAATAATATAATTTGTGGAGCTACTTAACGATCATATACATCCAAACCTAAAATATATCACTTCTAGCATCATCGCCATCATCATTATCAGACATTCGAAGTCCACTGCTGGACATACGCCTTCTTAAGAAAGAAGGATTTTGCCCATAATAGCCACGCTGGGCAAGCGTGTTGGCAATCGCAAAGAGCAGCTTTCGCAACTAGGATGCTGCTGCCTAATTGCTCCTTGTACTTTTAGCTACACTATTTTGGATGGATATACCACCATCTGCTGATTATGGTATCTTAGTCGCTTCTTACGACACCTGGTGCAGTGGGAGGTACTATTATATTCTGCTGGTACCTCACGGCGTGCTAGCAGTTTTTTTGCTAGCTAGTTTATACAATCATTAACCCTAGTCAAATAATCAAAGAAAATATTACCAAGCATGTAAATGTATTGATGTAAAATATAGTCCTACAAATCTAAGAGTACTGTGGAAGTGTCAATCTTACAGGAACACAGAAACGTGTGAAAGCTAGTCTTTGTATAAACGCTATGCTATAAAAGCGCCTCGATCCGGATTTTATTCGTCGTTCGATTCCGAAATTGCATTCCATCTAATCGCAGTTTACGTCGGAACTCGATGGAAATTCTATTTTCGATGATATTCGAGGGAAAATACCGCGGCTTTTAGATTAGTTTTGTGTGAACGGCGAAATAGTGTAAAGTACGTTTATCGCTTCCGACGCCACGTTTTAGATACATCGATACAACATTTACTTAATCAAGCTAATATTTATATTTGTACATTACAGCGCTAGATTTGACTACAATCTATTAAATTTGTCAGAAAAAATATTTCCAACGATGTTACTAATTACCACGACAGTTGGCAGATATGTATATAATGATTGTGATTAGATATTGCCAAGTGGTACCGGCGGCAGTTGAATAGTATCTCCCCTGTACCAGATGTCGTAAGAGGCGACTATGGTACTAGAACCGATAGATGGTGGAATCGGCGGTATCCTTTACAGTAACAGTTAAATTCTCTAACAAACATAGTAACATTTATGTTCCACTGTCATTGGTTCTAGCATAATGTTATATAGCCCATAGCCTTTCCCGATAAGTAAACTTTTTAATACTGATTTGTTCGCACCTTGTAGTTCAGACACGGGCACAACATTTTATTTAGAGATAACTTTCATAATAATTTTTGAAGGTCCAAAATAGGGGTGCCTCATTTTTGGACGTACTTCATGACTTTCAATAATAAACCTTTTTACTAAATTTTATTCGCATAACTTCAAAAACATCAGTTTTATACTAACTTTGCACCTCTGTTTCAAATCTTTTCTCTATTTCAATTCTTTGTTTGAGTGCTCCCCTATGTTGTAAAAGGAATCCCTGTGAAAAATTTCATATTTCTAACCCTTACAGTTTAAGCTCTGCGTTCATATGTCAGTCAGCTTTTACTTTTATATATGTAGATATTATTTTGTGTGTTGTGTTAAGATAAACAATATTTTCGTAATTAAAATAAAAAGTAAAGATGCAGAAATTACTTAAGATTAAATATTAGACACAATTGAAAAATAACCTCACCAACAGAAAATATTCCTACCATAACATTTACTTTATCAGTAAACCGCGGACCTGCGAACATTTCCCAGCCCCACCAACGCCCATATAAACTGCGAACTGAGATAAAATTTACGTCTCCGTCGTTAACCACGCAGAGCTGCACTAAGGACACTCGGCAGCTGACAGAGCCACTTACTTGATTGATCTAAACTTATAAATAAGCACTAAATAACTTCAAGTGATTCTAATGAAAAAAAATCCAATTATATCTAATATATTTTACAAACAACTTGTTACAAGAAATAACAAATTTCATCATAGTTGACGTAACCTATTTTATAAATTTTTTCTGAGTTATTTTTTTTGAACGGAATGCGTGTCCTAATTTCACAAATTAGGTCTAAAGAAGTATGGAGTGTTAAAAAAATCCCTATTCTCTAAGAGACAACTATGCGTGATATAATAAGATTCTTCATTTACTACCAGTAATTTCATACGATATTTTACGCATTGAATATATGGAACATTCAATATATGCCACAGGACGCTTTGGCACTGGCGTGGTGTATGTATGTAAATATATGACATAATAATTAAAAAATTCCGTGAAGTACCAACAGAATAGAATAGTACCTCCCACTGCACCAGGTGTCGTAAAAGGCGAGTAAGGTATCAGAACAGTGCAGCTCAAATGCACAGGGCGGGAATAAGCAGCATCCCCGTCGCGATAACTGCGCTCCGATTGCCTCCTTTCTTGGAAAGGTTTATGTCCAGCAGTGGACTTCCAATGACTGGTATGATGATGATGATAATGAATAAAGGTCTACATTTATGATGCCTTCCAATATAGATATAAGGTAAAACAATAAATCAACTCGTAAAACTACTCTTCTAACAGCTTTTAAATGCGGTTGATTTTACTAGTTACATTTTTGTTTATCATTTCGATTACCTTGCGGCAACACCATATATTGATAATCCTGATAAACCTGTATAAATGATACTTTTATTTTTATAGCTGTAAATGAAATTATTTATATTGATGATCATGACTTATCATCGGGTGACTTGTTGGCTCATTTGCCCTTTAATAAAAATAAAAAAAACTATTTTTGTGGACTTGAAAGTGTGAAAAGTGAAATAGGTATATATGTGACATACCAAAAGGCCTTTATATGATTATAATATTGAGATATATCTATTGATTGTATGCAGCCTGTGCGATAAGAAAACCGTTCATAAGTGGGCGATAACATAAAAATGTTACCATTTTAAGAGCGGAGGATGACACATTACTCTCTCACTTTTCCAGTGAATTCAAAAGCATACAATTGATTAAAAATTGATCTTAATTTATACAGCTATAGAAACAGAAGCAATAAATTGTTATGAGAGGTCTACTCGAGCCGTTGATCTGTTGGTTCGTTTAGTAATTGATGTCTGATGGTTTAGGATGTGAGTGTAGTCTTTCAGTAACTTGCAAATAAAATAAACAATGCCACGAGGTACCAGCAATGCAAAACAGGGCGTGGATGGGTAGCGTAGAGCAGCAATTAAGAACAATCCACATTTTCTTAGCAAGTCCGATTCCCAGCTGTGGACATCGCATTGTATGTTCTTTTTTTTAATTAAGTAGGCTGATATAAGAAAGCTATATTCTTAAAATACATTTATGAAAGTATTTAATATCGTTCTATACGATACTCTAGAATACTTTACTTGCCCTAGATTCAGCACTGAATCAAGGAAGCACCTCATTTAGAACAATGTGGTATCAAAAGGCCACTTCGCCGGTGTCACTTGCTATCATTTATTTGTGTTGTTGTTGACATTTGAATAATAAAGTGTATTCTTAGGACGGCTTTCTCCGACTTTTATGTACATATACATTCACACAACATCTCATTGAATAACTCCGAGAGAGGTTACTTAAAAAACTTGTGTTACTGACCTCAGAAACAGAGGAATCACAAATATTATACTAGAATATTTATAAATGTTTAACACAATGTGTTGTTTATCACAATTAAAACAGTTCCAACACAAATATTTGTGAACTTAAAAAAAGACGTGGAGTATAAAAATATGTAGATGTACAATCCAGACTTAAACTTGTTAAACTTCTTAAATTTTAAAAATAGTTTCAAAACTTATTAAATTTGGAAGCCTGGAGAGAAAAATTCAAAAGTACCCATATTCAGAAAGTATTAAAGACTTATAGTGTCGGAGATGAATTGAAAATAAATAGGTTATCGGTCTCTCACTGACTGTTTTACACTCAATAAGGAAGCATCGTTGTGATTACCAATAGCAGAACACTCCCACCTACTTTCTAACTTAACCGTAAGTTCTCGAAATTAACGAATCATCTCCCCTCCACCATCCCCGTTAGTTAACAAAACTTGCCAAGTTTGCCAACGGGGTAAAGTTTGGAAGGAACTAAAGTCTTATTTTTTTTGCCCTTCTCACTTACAGGATGCGAAAGTATACGAGTATTAGTCGATTACTTATACACACCTATATACATACATCACGTCTGTGTCCTAACGGGGTGCCTATGGATCTCGCCTGCAACGATCTTGGTATACCTCTCTCGCTGCCTCCACTCGCATTCGTCCTTTCATACATGCATTAAATACCTAAAAAAATTACAAAGACATTTCCTTTGAATTAAACATTTTATTTTAGTACTAACATTATAGTCATAGAAAAAATTTTCCTCGTCTTTTTTTCATGTATATTTCCAATGCAAAATTTCATTTATTGGTTCGGTTGGATTTACTGTTTAAGCCGTGTAACTGTACAAAGTTGACAAACACATTTCATATTAGTATGGATAGTCTATACATACACCGTATTGGTCATTCAAAAAATATCATTTTATATTGGAAGCTTACAAATTGTACGCGTAAACTTTGACAAACTGCTATGATCGAATGACAGAGTCCGCTGGCCCTTAGGGATTTGGAGATTATAATGTCGGCTGGACATGTGACAGAAATATTCATGCTTGTATATTAATACATCACGAAATACATATATTTAAATAACACCTATGTAACAAACAGTTTTTCTTGTTGGTTCTTTTTTTGATGGCTCACGCAGTAAAAGCAGTTAAATATAGTATGTAGACCTTGTACAATAGTTGTCTGCATTGATACCTCACTCTCACCTTTAGCCAAATAACAATGCTTGTTTACGCTCTGCGGCAATTTTGGGCAAATTTCCCCATTTTGGGGAGATCTATGTCCTGCAGTGGATATATTACGTCTGCTGTACCAGGTACAAGTCCAGACTTGTACCTGGTTATAGCAGTTCATGGTTGCGACTATAGCCTTTTACACTTATGAATAATATAGCACTCTATCAACGTATTTTCATGATTAAAGACAAAACTTCCGCTGTAACCACTTCAAATCTCGTGGAAAATTTAAAGCTTTTTGCACTTTTAATTAGTTTTAGAAACTTTTTATCGGTGAAAGAATTTAGAGTGATGAGCAGCATATCTTTGCAGTGCTATCTAGTGAATAGAAAACAGTGAGTACAATGAATACTCTTTATTTTAAAATGAGCTTGTGCCAATTTTCATGATGTTCGATAAAAAAATGACAAATATCTTGTAAATTCAGACAAGGGTTTCTTTTAATTTACTTTATATTGTTGGCGGAAAACACTGAAGTACGCAATAAAGGCTTATCTTTAAGAAAGGCTTAACGTAAAAGTGAGGGTTGGATTTATTTTTAATTATCACAGAAGTGGCATCAAAGCGAGGTTCCTTTACGCTTCTCATTATCTGGTTCCACTTAGAAATTGATACGGCGGAAGCTTCGCCATTTTTATTTCCTCCACTCTAAATCTTCAGAAAATCAATTGAGTGGTTTTAAATCTCTTTAAACTTTTTTCATTTATTGTTTTCAAAATGGCCGACATTTTATTGTTAACATGCATTTTAAATGGCTCACATAAGCTACAAAAAAAGCGTATTAAAAATTACATATTCACATTTTAAATGACCTTAGTCAAGTTTCTAGTCCTAAACTAATAACAATTACGTGTTATGAAAACAAAAAACAATGAAGTTACCGAAAATAATGATTTAATTCAAAACCGATAAAATGTGTTGTGATGCGTTACAAACCAAAAGAAAACTTTCGATTTGTAACGCATCTCGCAGTAAAACTTATTTTCAGAAGAAAAATGTTATTTCTAAAGGTTCAAGGAATTCATGCAAATCAGTTAGTCAGCTACGTTGATATATTGGTATAGAAAAAAGGTATTTCATATATTAAATTAATATATAAACAAATAATTTTTGACATAAAAGTATATAAACAAAAACGGATTTTTATGTATTTGTTGACAACGTATCATTAATAATACTTAAGCTCGATGTAAAATTATTTTATTTTTGTTCAACTTCATAAGTGTGCAATTGGGATAACCCGTATAATTATGTGAATAATAAATGAATAATATTATTTAAATAAACGATAATTTTAATCCTTTCTTCATAGCAAAGTTTTTAATAACTTTCATTGAAATATTATTGCGTATCTAAAGTTATCGTTAACACAATAATTCCCAGAATTATTAGCAAAACCGAGCAATTCAAAGAAAACAACCTTCTGTCGCCTCTATCCTTGAACCGTAAGGTCTAAAATCAAAGAACAGCTCGTCAACAATTCTAGCATTTGACCACAAATATGGGTCTTTGGATTAGTCTGTATTGGAGCCTCCAGAGGGCTTTGGCTGCACGGGATTTCTGCTTTATTGCCCAGGCTAGGTAGGTTCGCTTTTATTGGATTACAGTTGTAAAAATTTTATGTAGAACAAATGTTTACAAAAATACGAGTTCAATGTTGTTTTATCTAATTGGGAATATAGCATTGTTATATTCGAACGTATTAAAATATTTACATACATTATAATTATATATTATTATATAGTATTCAAATTTAATTTTGTATTCGAATGATATTGGTCAACGTTCACGCAGATTCATTTTCCAGGCTCAAATCAAAACTTGACTCATAGTTGGCTCATTCAAATAATTTAAATCTTGTTTTTATTAATTTATATTTATGTGTTCTAGTATAAGTTGTGTTTAGCCATAGTTAACTTCTGTTGTAAGTGTTAGTTACTTTGTTTTTTTTTGCATTCTGATTTCTTATAAATTTTTGCTACATTTTGTTTGCAAAAACATTATAAATTACATAAAATCAACATAGAAAAGTACAATAAGCCACAAAGCAATCTCTTCCAGGCAACCTTTGGTTGCAGAAGAATTGTAATTATGAGGCTGTTTGAGGCAGATAACTAAACTAATGTATTAATACAAAGTATTAAGACAAATAAACTACTTATCTGAATTCAATTTCAGAAAAATAATTAAAAATCAGCCCACGGAAACTATTCACGAATCATAAATAATATTCAAATTTAAATAAGGATACGATCCATTTAGTAAAGAAATAAGGAATAATAGTTGTTAACAAAAGTTTGGATTGGCAGATCTAGAAATTTAAAAGGTGGAACGTCCCAAATGTCCGAAAACTTTCTCTGACGGAAAAGTTAATGTAGAGCGAAAATACTCGTACCGTTCTCTTTCAGCGCCATTTCTTTTATGTAGGAACAACCTAAAATGTAGAATTCCGACAAGTTGATTTAAGGAACAGCGAAAACTCAACCTGTTATTTTCCTTCTAGATTTTTTGTTAATTACGCGTATACTTAAGTGAAGAAAAAAGGAATTTTACAATAAGACAAGTTCTATTTAATATATATTTGTTTTGTAATGAACCTTTAAATTAATCGCCCGACTGCGTACTCATTAGTGCATTTCACCCCCACCCAGGACAAATGTTTGATGATACGAGTAAATGATGGACATTTGTATTTTTTCTGCGTCTGAATGTTACGTCATCATCATTTTAGCCATTATAAGTCCACTGTTGGACATAGGCCTCTCCAATTCAGGAGGATTTAGCTTATAATTGCCGCGCTAAGCACGGGTTGACAATCGCACAGCGTAACTTTTGCAACAGAAATACTGCTGCCAATCTAACCTTGTGCATCCGATCTACACAGTTTTGGATGTATATACCGCCATCTGTCGGTTCTGGTACTTTAGTCCTCTTACAACACCTGGTACACGGTTAGGTCCTATTTTACTCTACCGCTACCCCACGGTACTGTTATATACATTCTTTTAAATAGCTTTTCAAAGTTAGCTTTACATAATATACAAACACTGACTGAAGAACGATTACCGTGTTCATGTACGATTTTTTTAAGATTTTAAGACATACAAATTTGTCTAAATCTGCCATTGAATCACGAGATTCTCTATCCTTTTGACTTACATTCTTGTTGAATATGAAATCCCCTTAAAGGATGCTATTTGACAATATATATTAAACGAGTTTCACGACTTACAATGAAGGAGCTTTATACTGAATTTAATTTAATTAACTACAAAAACAGCAATATTTCATATCCTTTCGTATTAGTACTCCCTACGTTATGGAAGATTGCAATATATATATGTATGCCTTATATTAAAAAATATAATGCTTGTTATTTCAATCAAATTTTCTTTAATGTCCATACTTAATGTTGTCAATGCACAAATGAGTCTGTCAGCCTACTGGCCTACGTGGTGAAACCGAACGATTATTAATGATAAAAATGACATGATATAACTTATATATATTATAAATATGATATAAACAACAATTTTGTGTATTGATAAATTGCGTGTCCGCTTATACAGCACAAATATTTTTGTACCGTAAAACATATCTATTAAGTACATCTAAGACTTCGCAGGCACGTACGCAATATTTGCTGTCCTTTGCTTTTAGGACATCAAATAATAATCTTTATTAAAGCTAGGTTTCGGCAGTGGTTCGGGACTAGCGTGCTTACTAAATGACTAAGGTTACGGAACCCTCCATAACTTCCCACAGTCTGCTTATAAGATAGTTAATATGGCTAATATTTTTTTGTTTAAACACATTTGTAATTAAACGAACTAATAATAAAATTTGATAGAATATTGAAAAATAGACAATCGTGTTAGTGTGGAGTTCCATACAATACATACTTACACAGCTAACACAAAATGACTAATAATGTGTTTTTTATAAGAAATATTTTGTAGTAATTTCAAAACCTTTATATTAAAACTATTAAAATCTAATGGGTTGGACTTTAAAAAATCACATCTTAGTTATACTATCTGCGGGGGGAATTTATAAATATCATCTATATATATTTATAGGGCGCGATATGAAAAGATCTGATTGTCATTTATATAGATTTTGACATCTCTCGCTGAGTCTCATTAATTAAGTTCGTCATACGCGAGCCTTAGTTGAGCGTAGAAATTACCAACCATTTCTAACCAGCGTTAATCTTTTGAGGCCACCAATATAAATATTTTCCAGACCACAGACCGTCGTAGGTGACCTAAGAAAAAAAATTGCCATATTTGACGCATTGGGCATCGCAGTCAGTTTGCGATATAAATGCTGCTTTTCTTCCCGCTCTGTTTCTTTTTAGGCACTTCAGTTCTTTTTCTTCGCTGTACTCCAGTTTTTTTCCTCGCTGTTTAAACGCCTGCACATGGTTTGGCAAGGATTGTGATTTCAAGGATCATTTTTGTAATTTAAGCATTTGTTCTTCTACAGAGTTCCTACTCCTAGGGGTTCGGTCTCCAGCACCGGCAGCTCGACTGGGTCACGGCTGGCGCGTCTGCTCACACAAGGAGTTCGTGGTACTCCTGAGGAATCTGCAGTGGACACCCCTAGGCGGTTAAGCTGGGAGAGGTAAATAATCTTCTTCTTTCTATCTTTAGTGCCTGCGTTCTTCTTTTCCCAGTACTCTCAAGGGCTTGTGGCGCCCTATATAGTAGCCTAGTATACCTCAAGTTATGTGAACTACATATTTAAAAGAACCTGCATCGCAATCACAAAGTATCCACAAAATTGTGTATACGAGAACCCAACACATTGTCGGGGCAGTGATCCTAGAGTTAACAATCATTTTGCAAACTTAGCATTCACTTTACGTAAAAGGCTTATAAGAAATAAGAATAAACACAATATGCCTTCTAAGGCCTTCAATGTGCCTTATAATCTTCGAAGGTCGAGAGGTGCAGTTTGAGTTTATAATTTTTAATTCTCATTCAAACATGTAGTTCGCACAGTAGTAACGCAAAATAATATTAATATTGTTTTTTTCTCCGTCAGTCGGTCAGTCTGTCAGTTAGCTTTACTTTATATATATATGTATATATGTAGAAAGAATTGTTAATTAGGAATAGTGTGTCATCGTGTTTTTATACTAAATTACCAAAACTTTATTATTTCTTTCCATTTAAATTTATCTCTGTTATATAAAAATTCCCGGAGTTAGCATAATTACAAAGTGTTATGTTTTTAACGAAAGCCATTTTTTTCTCCTAACCACACCAAAATAATTTCGCTGCTTGGCTCATAAAGTCTTTTGGGGCGTTATACCAAAGTGAAATCTGCTTAAGATTTCTTGTAACAAAATTTCGCGTATTTTTGTTAATTTTTTCATATTATAATTGGATTTTCGAAAGTTTCCTAAAAAGGTCGGTCTGACTTTTCTGTTATTTCGTGGATTTATTCACAAACGCTCGAGGAACATTCAGCGGAAAATGCTCGGAAAATCTGAGCTTTCACAGTAAATCTTTTCATAGCCATGCGAGTGAAGTGCTTCTGTTAAATATCCAGTACTGAACGCCGCAAAAACACTAACTTGTCTCAATTACCTGGGGTAATGGGCTATTTCGTATTTCACTTTATGTATTTTTATTTACTTTCCACGCGTATATCTTTTGTATTTTCTAATTTCTTTTTGTTTTCATTTTATGTTTGCGTGGCTCTGAGTTATTTATTCTATTTTCAAATTTAAGTAAAGCAATATAACATACATAATTTAATGTTTTATTTTCACAAAATGCAGATATAAAATAAAATCAGCGGCCTCCGCTTGTTAAAACATAACCATAATTCATAAAATTTTGATAAAACTTTTCGTTATTTGCCTGACAATTAATGATACGATTTTTTTTAAATGCGGTAAAAACTTTTCGCATCACCTTATGAACATATTTTTGGATATGCAATCTGTAGTTAATAGTGATTCAAAATAAATTTTGAACGGGTATTTTATCTAAGAGTGATAAACTACGATACTACGTGATAACTAATCCTCATAAGCCAATACATATTTATCTAATATATATACTCGCTTATATGGATTTCAAAATTACTTTACTGATGAAAAAGTTCTTAGTAAAGAGCATCAAAAGACATTTTCATAGTTATATACTACGATAATAGTTATTATTAATATAGTTAGTATGGGTTACTATGAATTTTCATAATTTTAATAACCAAACTTTAAGAAATCCACATTTCACTTGTAATTTTTGTCCATAATTGCCGCAAAAAAAGGAATTTTGCTGCCCGTTATTGCTGCGCTGGGCAACTGTGTTGGCAATTGCAGATCGCAGCTTTCGCGACGGAAATGTTGTTACCCATCTCCACCCAGTGCATTCAAGCTAATCTGTTACGGATGGATATACCACCATTTGTCGGATCTAGTACCTCAGTCGCCTATTACGACACCTGGTACAGGAGTAAGTAGGTATACTTTAATTTTTGCAATGTGTAAATCACTGTTAAAGTTAGTGTGTTGAAAAAGTGAATAAAGCTATTATTTCTTTTATACAAAATTTACTAGAAATACAATAAATTTATGTTAAAAAAACTATTCCTTAATTCACTGTTTGAATGACACATTGACATACCTTAATGAAGTAAAAACAACAAACTTTTATATGAACAATGTAAGTTTGAACGGATACTCACCATAATTTAAAATTAACGTGGCGTATACAGTTCTAATTGATATTAATTGGTTTGTGGATACCGACACTTATGTCAGACAGCTGGACTGACAAGCCGAAAACTTGGTAGTTATTGAATGTGAGGAAAAAATCAGCAATAAATCCGTAAAAACCTTTATATCATAATAAATCGGACAATTGCCGCAATAAGAGTAGTCTGAATTGGTACCTAACTCTTACCTATTTCATTGTTGTATTTTAGTTTGAAGGATGGAAGACTCTGGGCCCCATGTCACATAATACCTTTAAATCACTAGTGATATTCTTGTGATGATAGGAGCGCAAACAGGTGCTTACTATCAATAGCTTAAATTAAATGATATATATACTAAGGTAATTAAAACATATTTCCATTGTTTTGTATGTTTTAGTTTTTAATATGCATTATATATAGCATTATGTATATAAATATATATATATATATTTTTTTTTTATAATTTATCAGCCAGTTGCTGTTGCAACATCTACTATATATATATATAATTTATCAGCCAGTAGCTGTTGCAACATCTGGTGTACGGAATAAACAAGGAAACTACTTTATCAAAGAATTAGGAAGGTGTTTGGTGGACCGGGGCTTGGATTACTCCGGGGCTTTTCTGATGCAGAGGATCTCGTTTGCTGTGCAGCGTGGAAATGCTGCAAGCATTATTGGAAACTTTGAGTCGGACACGTCTTATATGGAATGCATATTTTTTTAGAATAATAAATAATATGTATTAAAAAATAATATTAATAATTAGTAGTAGTACGTAAGCATTTAGTAAATTCTATAACTTTACCATTAAAATACAGATACTGTTATTAAACCACAAACCAATTCTCGATGATGTTTAAACAAACAGAGAAATATTTAATTTAACCGAGGTCCCAAAAGGCACCGCAAGCATACATGCAGTTCGAAACAGATCAGTTAATTAACAAGCGCACTGCACCGACGGACACTTGTGTGCAAAACAAAGCCATTAACTGTGGCTGCAATCACTGTTTACCCTTAAAATTGAGCTAAGTTGTTAAGCTAAGTAAACAGTTATAGTATTAACAAAGGTTTTTTTAGATTACGTCAACAAACAATCTTCCGCGTAATAGTAAGCGTCATGGCAGCATTAGATGCTCGTAATATCACAAGGATATCACTGAAGCTTTGTCAAGTTTGTGAATTGTATATATATTGTCATATGAAAAAAATGTAAGGGATTTTTTTCAGTACCCCTTCCACAGGTATTAGGCGATAGAAAAAGGGGAAAGTGAGGTACCAATGATGACGGAATTTGTATAACATCTACTACTTTTGTCTGTACGAAATTACATTTAGCGGTAAGGCCGCCCCTTGTACCTACTATTCCATGTTTTCATTTTATTATTATTACTTTTTAATTATAGTCATTATCATAGCAACTTCAGAACGTCCATTATAGGACAAAGGTTTTTTTTTAAAGTAGGGGAACTTTGCCCATGGCGCGTTCTCTCGCGGAATGCTCCTGTCCATCCTTGCCGTGTTGCATTCAAACTACCCTGTGTCGGGTGGATATATCGCAATCAATTGGTTTGGGTACCTCAGTTATATGTTGTGCGTACGGAAGTTTATTTACAATGACACGTCCACGCAATATTATTTTTTCTTTTAGATATGACCTGAATGATATAAGAAGTTAATCGTAAAAAAACATCTGCTGCTAAAAATTTAATAGGGAAAAATTTGGCTACAATGAAGGAAATAGCGTAGCTTTGCAAAGGGAATCATGTTGCCCATCCCCGCCCTGATACATCTGAGCTACGCTGTTTTAAGTGTCGTCCGATCAGCCCAGTATTTGTACTATGTATCTATCCCAAATATAAAGCTAGAAATTAGATTTATTATGAGGTGCCTTCAACCCATACTCGTGCCTTAATCGAAATCCCAATTTTGATTAAACCTTTCAAGTGAATAGATCAAACTCTGGGGATTGACAGAGAGTACTTTTGATCCCGGAAACATTTACGCGCGATCCGTCATTAAGTGAAGACCTCGCAAACGAAATTTCCGGCGGAAAGTAGCGATGTCATAACAGTGCAATTTAAATTTAAATAATGAACATTATGTACAATCCTAACCAATCTAAGCGAAATAACTAATTAAAAAATACGTCTTTCCCGAGTGCTACATTCATTCCTCGAGCGATTTATATTTTTATCTTTTTCTTAAGCGGTTTTATTTAGAAAGGCTACACGATCAAAGGTAACCTAAAGGCAAATATATTAATTATTATGTTTTTAAGGGTCGCCAAAATATAAATACAGGTTATTAAAGTAATGCAACATGCTTACCTTTGAACTGATATTAAAATTGGCGATAAAAAAATATGGCGTAATAACATATACCATTAATAATAATAAATGCATAATATTTTGTAACAGTTCTTTTATCACAATAAAATACTTTTTGAAGGGGTATACATTTCTTTGTTTGTTGTAACAACTTTGGTCAGCCTTGAGAACTGAACCAAAACATAGAAGAAAAGTAATAAAAAGATTTACTTATCTTTACATTACTTTTCTTCTATGTTAAGTCAAGAAGTATTTAATTATTCACAAATAATAGATACAAATGTTGACAAACTGAATATTATAAAGGTCTACTAAACATTCCTTTTTTAATTTTCTTGTTCTCATTCATCCGGTGTTGTAGCACCTTGATAGAACGTACTCAGCGTTCATTATGTCAACACAGTATTATATCAGTGGTTTATTGTGCAGCCTCAGAGACTCTGGCCCCGTTTCCGGGACGTAACAGTCACCAGTTTCCGACACGCTATTTATTTTCCCGACTCCACTGGACAGCAGTTTAGCCACTGCGAAATGGGAATTCTTTCAACACATTTTAAGCATGATTCACATTTTTAAACTGCTTCTCTGTAATACAGAATGCTATGTAACACTATTTTTGAAGTTAAAATGGCCAGTATTTCAGTTAAAATTGTAACTTGATAGAAAAATTTAGTTTTATGATCGTAAAACTTCCAAATGATTTTGAATTAACATAATAGGTCTCTTTTCATCCATAAATTCTAAGATGGTGTCGTTGAGAGATTTATATTTTTAAATTTGATATTGTTTTTTCGTTCAACTTGTGTAGTGTTGTTATAAGTGCGTCATTGATATTTGACAGATTGTAATTTTATAATGGTAGGATTGGAATTGAAGCTACTAATTTTATTCGCGAAAATTTTCTACTTTTATTTAACTCTACTATTAATTATGCATTTTATTGCTTAGACATTTAAGCAGTTAGAAGAGTGATCATTTGATATTTTAAAAATGTGTTAGTTTATTACGTTAGTCACGCTAGACTCTAGTAATGCATAATAGTCTTCTAGTCGGGAGTAGAGCATACAAAATACTTTTTATTTCTTAGAAGACGTTATATATTTCTGAATCCATTTGTTTCCTTACTGTAATTTTTCAACTCTGTAGCAGCTGTTCATACATTTTAAAACGCTAGTCTTGCAAAGGCGGCTTACGTAATTAAAATCTAAAACATTGGATTAATTTTTTTAATGTTGGTTAATCTAATAGTTAGGCTATATAAGGGCTAACCGATATCTACATATTTACAATGATGATATATCTGAATAAAATAGGCACTTTATATCCTAATTGTGGGCGTTTTGTAGTTAGTTGATCTTTTATACTGATATTAAATGAATAAATAGGTTTGATTGGAATGTGCATTATAATTACTAACTGATTTTTTATCACCAGTTCCGCGGCAATGTTGCATTCTATTTCTAAATTAGAAAACTGTCACTAGTTTTCTATTATTTTTAGATTAATTGTTATTTTCAAACAATTTCTATGGCCATTTAAAAAAGTAAGAACTTAATTCATCTGTTTTTAAAGCCATCAAAAGAGGTTTTATTATCCACTACCAAGTTTTTAATGATAAAACTTTTTCACAATTAGTCAGCCGGGAAAATAACCTGACACCGATGGTATAAATTGAAATAAACAACCGTTTCCTAGAGTGCCTTTTCAACCTCTCAAGCCTTAATATAACTAAAACGTTGAATAAAAATATAAAAATTATTCTTGCGTGCTTTGAAATCGTTGAAAAGTGGTTTCCTTTTTTTCTACTGTTGTTTAATAGTTAAAATAAGCAGTAGTCTAGCAAGTCTGTCGAGTAGAACACAATAATCCTAATCTACGAGTATTTTCCTGCAAATGTGCTTACTCGCTCAGTTACTTAGCATTTTGCCAAGTTATTTATATAATTTAGATAAAGCTGAAATATCGATGCCTAAGTAGAAGAAATATTTAAATATCTAATTTACCTTAAGTTAAATTCCACATTTTTATAAATCAAATAGATTTCCTCGTGACTCTGTTTTCGAATCGTGGACATATTTTACGATCGAAAGTTGTATATATTAATGTCATTATTGAGCTAATCGAAAGCCAAATTTTATAAAAATTGGTTCATTAATAAAGAAGTAACAAACAGGCCAATATACTTTCCATTTAATGAAATTAAAAATGAATAGTAATTAAAGAAATACTGACAATGATTGTGTTCACAGAATCTCATATCTGGCTGTTGTGTTCTTGTGTTATGGACATTGTTTTTGTTGTTCGATATCCACCAGGAACCACAAATATAATACATACAATACATATTTAACACCCAGACACCCGACCCTGGGCGCTCAAGTTAGGACTACTATTATCTGCACCATTCGGCCCGTTTTAATACGTCGTCCACTTATTGCCAAAACTTAATAACTTAATTTGGTTACTATGGTTCTGTTTTCACTAACGGACATAGTACAAGCTTCAACACCAGCGGGTAAGTTGGTTGACTTAGACTTACCATTGACAAGAAATTCATCCTCTTCCCTTGGAACTTTTAAATTTTCACACAGGGTATTATAGTTTCATAGGGATTTCCTACAATATTAAAAAAATGGCGCAGACTTTTTAGAACACACAGATGAAGAACTCCTCGTGAATACCAAGGTCTCGGTAGTACAATAGAAGCGAGTGAAATGGAAGGAAGTAGAATAATATAAATAAGGTTTATTTTTAGTTATTGATATTAAATTTAGATCGTGGCCAGATTGGATATGCTTACAATTAGTATTTTAAACAAAAAGTTTTTTTAACACACTAATTTTTAAACACTAAGTGTCACTGCAGCTTTTAGATGCTCGTAACAATTATAAGCCTCTTTCACCCTTCAAACCGGAAGACAGCAATCCAAACACAGTTATTTGGCGGTAGAAATAGGTGGTGAGGATAGGACAGGATAGTGAGGCACATGACGTTTGTATAAAGTCAACCTAATGGGGGCTCGATGGCGCAGGTGGTAGTGAGCCTATCTTATGCACCAAGGTTCGATTCCTACCCAGAGCAAATATTAATATGATGATATTTGTATTTGTTCTGGGTCTGGGTGTTAAATATGTGTATTAAAGTAGTAAATTTGTGATTCCTCTGTTGTCTGGCGTCATTTATTAAATTTTTTCATCATCATCATCGTCTTCATACCAGCCATTGAAAGTCCACTGCTGGACATAGGCCTCTCCAAGATAGGGGGAATGTTGCTGTGCATTTGAGCTGTAATGTTTTAGATGGCCATCTGTCAGTTCTGTTACTTTAGTCGCCTCTCACGACACCTGGTACAAGTGAAGGTACTATTCTACTCGGCCGGTACCTCAGGGCATTAAATTTATTATTATTTATTCACTTAATACTGTATACTAATTAAGGATCATTTTGGTGATTTACAAAAAAACCCTCTGTTCATTTTGATAAACATTTGCGTCTCTAAAAAAAGTAAGACATAAAAACTGAAGGGGAACAAAAATTTAATTAATGAGCTAATTTTAAAGAAAAACCGAGTATTCATTGTAACCAATGGGCTGACCAAGTAAGCTCAATATAATCCCGTAAGCGATGCGACCCAAGGGCTCGATTTACTGAATCCGGGCTATTTAAGGAACAATTTTGGGTCAGCTCGAGAGCCATTCACAAAACGATCTAGCTATAAACCAATCCGATTTATCAAGAAAATAAACTCATTTTTGAGGCACTTATGTGGTATAAGAAAACATAACGATGGTTGAATGGCGGGAAGCTATAACTTTTCGTGCTATATGACCCGTGAACTCAGATAGTCACAATAAATCAATGCGTTACGCCGTGCAGTATTACCCTCCGATACTAGCGGCGTGCCCTGACTTCGACCAGGTATCGTCCTGATGATACTGTTACGATACAAGTTTAGATTTCTCTAGGCTATATTGACTTTGTCAATTTACTTCAACTGTTTGACCGATTGAAAAGTGTTTAGTTTCAGAGAAGTGAAAATATATATAAAGCCACGCTAGTATTCTCGTCGTTAAAACTTCTCGAGTGCCTTAAAAAAAACAAACGAAAAAAAAGGCGAAATGGTTCTCAAGTTTTACGCTTAGAAACATATTTTATGTTTAAGATTATACACTATCATTGTCTCACGTTAGTCTTCAACCAGTCGGCTACCTCTGATACTTATTAGCCAACTTAATGTAGCTCAAGCTAAGGAGAGGGAAATATTTGGAAATCACTGCATAATCGAATCCGGAGATATGTAAACGAACCAAAATTACCGTTCTAGCACAGCGGATAACCATGTTGAAGTGGAAATGAGTACAGCACAGGGAATAAATGGCTGATAGGGACATAAGGTTTTAGAATTGATACCACAAACCAACGAAAGCATCGTGGGACATCTACCTATAAAGCGGATAAACGATCTCACTGCGACTGGAAATGGAAGTAGATAGGCTTATGTCTATCAGGTAACGCCCTGCGGTCGATTTTATAATGCTGACCATTATATTGGGATGTCCACTGCTACTAAGTTAGTCTGGTTAATTTTTTTTTTCATTTTAGGGATATTTGCCATGTTGAGCAGTGCTTAACATCATTCCGGGAATTCTATGTATGACAAAGGCGTAATGTATGTAAGTATACAGTATTATAAATACAGATTGTTCGAGATCCTCTAAAAACGATTGAGAACTTGGTATGATATTGTATCTACGAAAAAGTGTGTTTGTAAACTAAAAAAGCTTTGTGCTTAGTGTAATTGTTTGCTTGTCTGATAAACTATCTGACTGATTTAGATTTAATTTTCGGAAATAGTGATGGAAACAGGGAATGTTACACATAATTGACTTCCATGTGACGTAAGTCGCATACTTGTTACTCTTAAAAATCTCGAAGAAAACAGAAATCAACCTGTTTAGACGGTATGAATAACTAGATCATGAATTCAAGTGAATATTCGAGTTTTACTAGAATAACTGTATTTAATTTTCAAAAGCATACGATTAATTTCGAACGTCGGAGTGTGGATTTCTGCAGCCAGTGACGCTATCCTAATTAAAGTAGAAGTAAAACTAGCTGAATCTTAACTTGAATTCCAGATAATATTTTCATATGATATTTTTTATAGTTCCATAGATGAAGTAAATGAGGAAGTTCGTACATTCACTAAACGATTCTCGTCGCCGTCTCTCGAATTATTTCGCTCTAATTCTCGACTCACGGCTAGTGCTTAAATCGGAAGCCGAGTTTTTAGAATTAGAAAAATTAGAAAAATAGAATTACATGAAGAGCAGACCGCTCTACATAGTTTTCATGCTTTTGTGAGAATTCTGTGACCATCCTCCTCCACCATCCTCTGACCAAAAACCACACAAATATGTGGTTCGAATGAATATTCTAAAAAACTAGCGTTGTTTAACAAATTCATAGATGAAACTTTATTTTGTTAAACGGAGTTTTGATTAATTAAAAGAGCTGGCAACTGCAAAACAAATCCGCTGTTTTTTTATTTCAGTTTTTCAATACAAAACTTTATTTTATTTACCTAGAATCCTGTGTGCTGCGAACCAAACATAGCTTTTTTTATTTTTTATAAACAATGATTATTTTGTTTAAAGAATATTTTATTTAAAAGGCCAGATGGCGCACGTATCCTATTTAATCCTATTTTGTGCGCTAATGGACGTGGGTTTGATATTTGTATGATCAATATTTGTGTTTCTCTATATTGTCTGGGTTTTAAATACGTATTGTATTTATGATTCTTCTGATATTTGATGTCCGTAACATAATTACTTTGAGCTACGTATATCGAAATCAAGTCATTGCATTTTTTCTTTATACATCGTTTACTATAATATGTAATATTTTGAAATCAAATCTGAATCGCCATAGTTTGCGAAGAGAATAAGATGTTAACTAGATATGCAGCCTATATATAGCATGCTTTCTTCAATTTCATGGTTCAGTATTATAGTGTTTCGCTGTAAATTTTTATCAGTAGATTTGAGAAAGCAAAATCACAAACACGTTTTATTTGATAAATGAACCTTTAACAAACTGGAGACGTACATTTGTAAAAATTTGGGGTTGTTAACTCTGAACCGAACCAAGTGTATGAAAAGATAAATAAACATAGTTTCTCGCTAAAATCAAAAGAAAAATAAGAGGTTCGGAGCAAATGTAATACCTTGCTGATATACCTAGTAATATTATTACGCAAAAACTGTTTAGATGGGCGGATGTATGATGTTTTCGATTTTTCACGGAAAATCTGGACAAATCTGAATAAAATATAGGCCGTTTTTTATTCCAAAAACATATTCCCGTAGAAATAAGTTTTAATATATTGATAATGAATACGAATATTGCTTACCTGGTTTTATATATTTTCTTAGAAATTAGAATGATTTTTGGCACAATTTAATTGGTTGCTAGTATTTTATATGAGATAGACCTCAAAGGTCATCTGTATTAGTACCTCACTCTCACCTTTTTCTACCGCCGAATAGCAATGTTCGTATTTCTGTATTCCGGTTTGAAGGCTGAGACAAGCAGGTAAATTTCTGACATAATATCTTCAAGTCAACAAGGTTACCAACATGTTTTATGATATCTTTGTGATAAATCGAGCGCCTATAGGCTGAAGTGACTATCACGTGGATTAATTGTTTGCTTCCCGACATAACAAGAGCTTCTCGAAGATGTAATGTAATATATGCCGTGAGGTATCGGCTGAATAGAAAAGAACCTCCCTCTGTAGCAGGTGTCGTCGACTAAGGTACCAAAACCAACAGATGGCAGTATATCCATCCAAAACAGTGCAGCTCAAATGCACAGGACGGGGATAGGCAGCAGCGTTCCTGTCGCGATAGCTGCGCTCTGCGATTGCCAACACGCTTGCCCAGCGCGGCAGTTACGGGCAAAAACCTCTATTCTTGGAGAGGCTTATGTCCAGCAGTGGACTTCCGATGGCTGGTATGATGAATGTATAAACCTGACAGACAAAGTCGCAAGGGGAAAGATAGTGTTATTCATGTGTATCGATCATATTAGATTCGGTATTTTAACCAGGGATTTTGTTATGTGAGAGTGCTATAATCAAAGCTCTGGTATAAACAGGATTTCTGTTAATTAATTAACTGCTGTTTTATCGGGATTCGTGGAGTAATTAAATCAGATAGACTTCAAATAAACGCTAAGTCGTTTTCGCCGTTTACGGGTCGTGAAACGCGTCATTGAAATACCAGTGTTACAGAATAAATACCAATTAGAAACCCTAAATAACGAGGTTAAAGTTCAGTTTTGAACAATGTCAGAGTAGATTAACGATCATTAATTGGTTTGAAGATTAGATTGGGACTGTGAAGGAGTTTGAATCTAAAGTGTGTATAATTTTCTAGAAACATGTTTGAAATATAAAACGAGTTTTTGATTGTTTAGATTTTAGTTTGATGTTTGAAACGTCGAGCTAAAAATGTTAAAAATTAAAACGCGTAAATGTTGAAAAATAATGTTTAACACATCTGTGTGTACATGGTGGTGTACCCCAACTTCTTTCATCTGCTGTTGGACTCAAGTCTCTCCAATGAATTTCCCAAAAGGAGAATTTTATTTTGAGGGATTTTTGCCTATATTTCAGTACAGGAATGCTGTTGTTCATCCCCACCCTGTTGCATTTGAACTGCACTATTTTTTTACTTGCATTACTCACTTCTTCACACCTTTTTTAATAGTACCTAGTTAATAGTACAGTAGTGATCCTGTCTTCTGCGCTAAAGGTCGTGGGTTCGATCTCCACCCAAGATAAATATTTAATTATTGATATTTGTGTTTGTTCTAATTACTATATTTGGAATTCCTCTGTTATCTGATGTCCGTAACACAAGTGCTTTAAGCGATTTATTATGGAATCAGGTTAATTTATGAGATGTTGTGAGAAATATATTTAGAGTTCGTATACTTACGTCGTTTAATCGGTTTATCGTACGTAACCGTAATCCGGAAACCGTAAAAAGTACATATGAACTAGGTTTCCGCTCGTGGCTGTGTCAGCGAAATCCCTGAGGAACTCTAAGTCGCTATCTGACAGCTAAACTGTGCAGAAAATTGTGCTCATTTCTTAGTGGAAAATAAAAAGCCAGATCTATCCCATGGAAACATGTTTTTGCGTTAAAAATTAGTATGTATTATTTTTATAATATAAAGACTGTCAGTAATCTTTGTACCAATTTTTATCCAGATCTGTTCCGTTGTGATGGCGTTAAAGAGTATCGAACATTAATACATCCACTCATAGAAACTTTCGCATTTGTAATATTAGAAGGATATCATCAGTAATAGTCTAATCTTTCACATTCCATATATCTGTTATGATATCGTTTATTAAATTTTTTTTTTATAAAAGGTACTCTATAAATGGACAGAGTATGCACAAAATATATACTAACAAATACCAATTACGAGATTACAATCTTGGATTTCAATTTTAGTGAAAAAAGAATGTTAATTAAACAAAATTAATCGGCTAACAGATCGAGTTAAGATCTCATCCAAAATTTAAGTGTCTAGAATTAGTCAGTGTCAGATCTAGTTCAGATCTACAAATTAAATGCGGGGATGAGAGTTGTTTTGTTTGAGTTTGTTAGCTCCCATTTGACAGTCTTTTGTTTCATTTTCGAATGCTTCGTTATGCTGCAAATATTTCATACAAAATGTGGTCTATGCTACGTTCAACGCAAACCCGATATTTAATGCCATTCTGTTATTCGCATTTAAGAATGGGTGAGGCAGTAAAGTTACTAATTAATGTGACAATATCTTTAAGTCACAAGATTGGCTACACGCTAGTGGTATCCTTGTCATATTACGAGCGTCTATAAACTGCGAGACACTTTCAAGCGGTCTGCTTCTTTGTCAACCTGCTTAATAAAAAAATAAAGTCGGTTTACTGTCGATAGTTCAACGTGACAACGTCACAAGAAAATACTGATGGAATGGTTGCATTTTTTAAAAGAACGTTTTAATTTTATTTATGAAAATGTATTATTGTATAGCAGCTGTCCGCGCGGGTGCATCGCTAACTCGAGTACGAAAGAGACAGATTTCGAACGCTGCCGAACGCGGGGCCGATTGTGCCTCTTTGTCGCTCGTCCCGCGCTCTCGCTTGCACTTCAAGCCTTAAACGGAACGCCTCAGAGTAAGGTAACGCCGTATCAGTCATGTTTTTTCGTGCGTGCCGCCGACTCCATCGAATTATAAGACATTGTCAAGTCAAAAATACAATTTTGATTTTTACTGACTTTATTATTTTCTTTTGCATTTACGAGTAAATACGATTTCCCTTTGTTTGTAAAATACATTCATGCAACGTTTTAGGTGTAAGGAAATGGAAATCTGTTTCACTTGATTTACAATAGTGGTGCTGCGTCACTCAAATGTCAACATTCCCAAATTTAGAGTCGAGAGCAGTCCCGCCTAAAATCGTGTGACATTCTAAATTCGGGATAGGAAAAAGCTTTTCGCAATGAGGACTTTGAAATCTTTTATACAATCGTATATACTTTTATAGAGCGTCCCACGGTTTCACCCGCGTCGTCAAGTTATAGAACTTTCATACAAACTTTTCACCCCCATTTTACCCCTCTTAAGAGATGATTTTCGAAAAATATTTTTCTCTATTTCGAAAAATAACTTTTGATAAAGAACAATTATTTTGAATTTCATTTGAATAACTTCAAAACTTGAAGTGGCAGTAAGCAGGACACTTGTACTCAGAACCGATTGAATCGTAAGGTTCTGGAATGGAGACCACGTACCGGTAAGAGCAGCGTAGGGCGTCCACCCGCAAGATGGACAGACTATCTCACGAAAACCGCAGGATCGCGCTGGACACAGGCCGTATACAACCGTTCCTATTGGAGATTACTTAAGGAGGCCTATGTCCATCAGTGGACATCTTATGGCCGATGTGATGATAATGAAATTCTAAAACAGCTAAGATTCATACTAACTTTCTCCTCTCTCTCCGTTTTACCCCTTTAAGAAGTGAATTTTTAAAAGTTATCTTAGTGCTATCCTACGTTATAAAAGGAACCATGTGCCATATTTTAAGATTCATATTTCAACTTCTCCTTTTATAGATATAGATTTACTATTATTAACAATACATTTAGTAAAAAAAGTTTATCGTGTGTAACATTCATTACTCAATTCATCATGAAAAAAAATCATTAATTTGTTATTTATTATCAACATTTTTAAATTCTGAACTGAAATTCCCCGTGAAATATTGGTTTAATATTTGGCAGGAGCCTTTATAATTAAAATTTACGACTTTTTAAGTCGGGCAGTATATTTATTTCCAATAAAACGAACGAAGTTGTATTAAATTATCTCTGTTGACTGCATTAACGTAGCAACGTACCTACGGCGTAGCACGAGATCTACAATACTACTATATTAAGTATCTTACTATATTAAGTATTATAAGAATTGATGACATTTAATAAGAAATAATTAATTGTTATTAATTAAACCATAGACACTAAATACAACTAGTGCATATACTGACACTATGATTAAACTCCGTTTAATCGTGTAAAATAAACCTGCAGTGATAAATAGGTAATGAACCTGTAGTAAAGATTGAGGCTAATTGGCTTTACTGTTGTCAAACATATTGACTTGATATAATCCCTAACTCAAACAGCTCGTTCTAAAATTATAATTCAATAAATTTTTCTATAGCCAGCCTACAAGGTTCTAGTAGGTACATATTTTTATTCCCTAATTTTAATTTCAATGATTAAGATATTTGTTTGTTTGACTTCACCTTAAAATATATTGATGAATTTACAAAAAAAGCTTGTTTATTGCATATTAATGCATGTACAAGGTATCTAGACTAGTTTGCTTAAAAGTAAAATGTCTATTGTCTATATGTCTAACCAACAACAACATAATAAGAATTAAATAAGAAACTAACAAAATAAAAGTACAACTAATTACAAAACACGATATCTTAAAATACCTATGCCTTATAATCTCCAAAATTCAAGTAGCTCCCAAAATAAAATAAGTGATGTTTCATTAGTAAACTACAAGTTTGAATAGGAAAAACATATGGCCCTCGCTATGCAACATCTTCCCCTTGGCATTAACATCTAATTTTGAGGCGTGTTATGGCTCACTGACCTATAAACTTGAGTCAGATTGTATAAGAACCATCCATCTACTTAGTTTATATTCGAAATTTAATAAACTAAAACACTAGTATTTTATTATACCGTTTTTTTCATTATAAAACTTCTTAATGGCATAAAATCTTCTTTTAAAACTAAACAAAAATATACCAACATCTGATTTCTGAGCCTTCTGGTGAGTAGACTCACGACTTAAGTCTATCTAATGATTTGCATTTCTCATCATTCTGACCGCTCGTTTATTCTAGAATTTAAGACTACTATTGAGAAGTGCAGGCAACGTATATCTGTTTGGTTGAATTTTGCGGTGCACTCGTTACTTCTGTTTTGAAACACAAAGATAATCCTTGAAACCGGAACAATATCATGTTGTCTCTCATTTACTCAGTGATGAGTTTAGCAATGTGGTAGACATTTTTGTTACACAGCGACAGTAAATACCACAGGTTTGTTTGACCTAATTTTATGACTATAGGCTAACTTTGGCTTACTTATTAATTTTTTAAGACAGCTACGAAGAACATGCACAAGGAACAATGCAACGAATTAAAACATTTAAAAAGAAAAATCTGGTTAAAGAGTTGTCTTATATATAAGCTGCCGCGGCATGTACGTGCAACAAGCTAAACAAATGTAACATCACTAGAAGTAAAATAGGTACCCCGCAAACATCATTTGCTCTAATATGGCGGTACAGTACGAGGTATCCATAACACCGCCAATAAACGTAACTTCTATAGACTAATATAATAATCTACTTCTAATAACTAGATGACATTGTGTCGACAATAGAGAAAGGAATATTGAGATGGTTTGGACATGTAGAAAGGATGGATGAAACTAGATGGACTACACATAGAGTGGAAGTGAATGGAAAAGTTGGTACAGGCCGACTCAGGCGAACCTACCAGTTAAAAGCGGTATTAAAGAAGGGCTTAATGCGAGTAAGAGAAGCGAGAGATGTATGCCAAGATGGTAACAACTGGAAATCAATATTCTCTGTCTACTCCGATGGGACACAGGCGTGATGTCTTAATTTTTTTGTAATCTAGTCAAGTTATTACATACATACGTAGTAACTAGATTAGTTCACAAGAAAATGAAGAAAAACAACAAATAGCAATATGCGTGTTTTAATAGAGAACACTCAAGTGATATATACTTAAGGAGAAAGACTACTAACTTTCAAAATACCTCAAAGGTTAATTCGACCTGGCACTGGCGCCTAATCTTAGGAAAGTCATCACAGACACTCTGGTAAACATAAGCTACTACTGGAAATAGTTTTGTAACGTCGAAGGTTCATTATAAAAACACGTTCTGCAAAGTATTTATATGTATTTTTAGACATGTATAGTAAACGGACCAACAAATCAACTATTCTGACCAGCAAATCCTCTTAAATCCTTTGCCGATTTACCTATTTCACTGTGTGAACTCGACGCATTTGTTAATAGAATCCGGTGAAATCCAGATCGTCCCCTACCATTCCTGGATCACTAAGAATTTTTGAAGATAAATAAAAAGCTATTCTCATCCATTGATTGGCCTCTTCTTTTTTTAAAACAGGCATACAGTCCGCATAATTGACGCGTTACCGCAGCCTATAGAGGCTCGTAATATCACAAGGATAAAAACTGACTTGAGCGCAACTTTCGCGAAAGGGATAATCCAATCCCCTCCCTGTGCATTTGAGGCTAAAATTATGTCACATTACCCAATGTGACATAATTTTTAGCCTCAAATGTCTTTTTTAGCCTTTCCCTTTCGCGAAAGTTGCGCTCTGCGATTGCTAACACACTTACCCAGCACGGCAATTATAGGCAAAATTTCCCCTTTTTTAGGGAGGCCTATGTCCAGTGGACTTCCATTGGCTGTAATGATGATGATGAAGTACCAATACAGATGACCTTTGTATGTCTACTTCATGTATTTCTAAAAGAGCTAGTTGTATGCGGTCTACATCAAGCGCGATCCTAGGGTTCAAGTCAGTTTTTTCTGCCTATCTCATGGATCGATGTTTTACGCTGTAATTACTTTGTAGAAGCTATTTAGAACTGGTGCAGAATAAGTAGAAAACATAATATGAATGTTCTGTCTTGTACCACATCTACTAGTTTATAAGTATTGTTATGGTTCTGAAGATAATGGTGTAGGAAAACTGGTGTGTTGTTATGTTATTAATAATATTCATACAACATAAACCTTATTTTTACTTCGTGGTAAGTCGCTTAAAGCACTTGTGTTACGGACATCAGACGATTAATTACAAATATATCTAATATCTAGACACAATTATCATTATAAATATAGTGATCCTGAGTGTGGATCATACCCACAACCCCTGGTGCATAAGATAGTATCACTAACGCCGCCATCGGGCCCGTCAGATGTACATTTATATAACATAATAGTTTATAAAGGTTAAGCAAATCGACGGCAATCGATTTTACCATAGTAAGCAGTGGCATATTTCGATGAATACATACAAATCTATGTGTTCTGCCCACTATCCCTGATCCCAGTCCTGGTTTCCCATTCTAATCTTTATACTTAGCTTATTTATATTAATTTCCACTGGACCCGAGTACAGTAAAAATGTTGTTTCACGGCTTTGTTCAAGCGTGCTAAGCCGTGCAAGCTAAAAGCTTATATTGTCTATAAAATTTGCTGTCCCTGAATTTTAAAAACGAAAAACTATATTTCTAAACGATTTGCCAGCACAACGGTTCCACAGCTCAGAGTAATTCAAGCGGCTAATTCGAGTTGACGAATTCACTCCTCAAGTGTCGTGTCCAATTTGTGTGTATTCCACGTTCTGTTATTTAATACGCAACCATGCGTGGAGAAATTTCACGTCTATTCGGAAATACGTTACAATGCTGACGTGAGTGTATTTTTAAACCACTGCTCATGGTCGTAACCATCCAACCAACTTTATAAAGCTGATAAGACGATTTCATTTACGTGGCTGGAGGGGTGGTTATAGGATATTTTTATTGTAAAGAAACTCTAGACGAGTTAAAACTCATGTATATAATTAAAATAACTACAAAACACGTTTTAAAATACAAAAATACTAAAAATTATTTTTTATAACAAAGTGAAAATAATGATAATTAACCAAATAATACTAGAATAATATTCTAAAAACATCGCGTTCTTTACAGAATACTACTGGTATTTTATGACACTTTATAAACTATCTTTTATTTTTAATTTTTCGAAAGAATTAAAACTAGATTAGTACTTAAGCTGGAAATTAGGTAGACGGTACGCATGCGCAGGCTGCACACAGAGGAATTTCTTTCATCTTGAGGATCCTGATCAGGATAATGAAAAAAATTTGTTAAAATATTGTATTGGCACCGATTCAAGACCGACAGATTGAAGTGTACAAAAGTTTCAATTCAATCTGTCCGTCCAAAGTAAGTCAAAATCGACTTCGAATGAGTCGGTTACAAACATACATATAACCGAATCTAATGTATAGCGTATAAAAATGAATTCGTATTTTGCTTGGTCACTGCATCACGCGTGAACGGCTAGATCGATTACGCTATTTTTATTGGGGTTGTCAGTCAGGTTGAAGTGCTTATAAAATATTATTAAAATTCAGTTTTGAAATAGAAGCTACATTTATGGCGGTTATAATAACGCTATAAGTTTTTTTTGAAAGGTAAATATTACAAAATATAATGAAAATTAGCCATGTATCTATTATATATATTTATCTTGTAGATATTGAAAATTTAGGTGCTTTCCAGAGCCTGTACACCATTTAAAAAATGTTTTTCAGGTCAGTTTCTTACCACAACAATCCTTATAGTAAATATCAACTATTTGTAGGTAGGAAATTGTGAAGACTCAACGTTACAAGTCTAGATAGCCTCTCTTGCAGACATTTCCAACATCGACACAGAATTCTTTCAAACTCGGGCATCCTTTGCGTTTGGAATACAGAGTTGAAAGCTTTGGAATAAGATGTTCTGTAGTTGAAAAATTCAGAAATAATGATATCAGTAGCAAATTTAAGACTTACTTTGAAATAATCAAGTAAGACGCTTGACTTTGTAAACAGAATGGATTTAAAAATATCTTTTGTTATTTTGTCCATACATCAAAGTAACATAAAAAACACGCTATGAGGATTGTGGACGATGCCGGACTCACAAGTCAAGGTATAAGGCCATCCAGTTTTAAGAGGGACTTCGCTTCTTATGTGTTCTACCGCTTGTACAATAGGCTTTGTACATGATATCGACGACTACATTTTACCATGACTGCGTTCACCATCGATAGGGTGTTCATCCACACACTTCAGAACCTATTTGGTCGCGTATCCAACGATTTCAGATTTTTTTCAGCATTTTCTTCTGCATAGCATGTGGTTCTGAAATGAGCTCCTCTCTGAAAATGTTAGCGAAGACATTTTCACAGGGTCTACATCGCGTGAATAACTGAGACTTTTGTGATTTACAAATCAAATCAAAATATTTTTTATTTCAAGTAGGCCCATTACAAGCACTTTGAAATCACTATAAATAATAAATATAACAATTTAAATTAAGAAATACTAACTACTAGATATATTTATAATACTGATCACACTGATGACCTCACGAGATCATAAGATCTATCTATAAATATAGTAACAAATATAAGTCTTCTAAAATAAATAAGGCCTACCTTAAACTAGTCTGCCGACACCAGACGGGTCTATGTTTAATGCAGGTACATTACACGAGCAACCAGAAAGGAACCTATAAGAAAAACTGATATAATCTATAATTTATTAGGCTACGTAATCCATATAAAAGTTTCCTTATTTCTCTCTCCTGTTAACGGGGATATCTTGGAACAAATCCTACTTTGATGAACTTTTAATTTTATGAAAAATGTAATTGCAAGACAAATAAAATGATCCATGTAACTGCTTATATTTCATGGTATATAGTTTCGTCACCAAACTAAAAATAGTCTACTGTACCAACCTTCTAGTAATAAAGAAACGATAAAACAAATATAATTATAATTACAATAGAAATAAATTCCTTAAACCATTCAATGACTACCCTATTGCATGAAATCAACACTATTTAAAATACATAATTAACTCGCTATTGCTTACAAAGAAACTCTTAAGATAAACTCTAGACAAAATTCAATTTTGTAATACCAATGTGTAGTTAACGGTGTCAATTTTCTTTTTGTAGTGATTATTAATTTTAAGAAATCCGGAATATAAAACTGTTAGTTAACCCAATTATAAATTTTAAAAAATGATATTCACACATTCAGATGACTCCGTAATAAGTCATTTAAATCACTTGTGTTACGGACATTAGACAGCAGAGAAAACATAAATATACATAAATACATGTTTAACACCTAGATACAAAACACAAATATGAATTGCACCCACGACCTTTTGCGTGCAAGATAGGATTATTAACATCTGCCCCACTGGACCCTTCAAAATACAATTTATTTTTACAAAATGCTAATATTATTTTGTTTTATGTTCGGCTAATTTAGTTTTAAATATGTATTGCAAATTATTTTTTATTTCTTTGTAAAGTATATATTAACTTTTTCAGACCTTGCCATTTCATTTATCCCGCTAGATAATTTTCAGTCTATATAAAGTCATGGTAGATAAAACTAATGAAATTCGGTAGAGGCATGAGTTACGCAACTAAATTAGTAAATTATGTTGGCCATGTGTGGGTAATGGCGCTCTGGCCTCACAATGAAACTCTGAATAAAGAAAATGTTTGTCTTAATATAGCAATAACCTATATTAGCGTAGCTATCCAAGGTAAAAAATTATAGACAAACATTAATTAACTTACCGAACATATCACACATTGATTCGACTCAGTGATTAGTCACTGAAATCACTTGTGTCTTTAGTGACTTATCACGGAGTCAACTTTACATGAGGTAGACCTGTTATAAAATTACGTCTACATTGGTACTCTCACCTATTTCTATAGCCAAATAACAGAGTTCGTATTGCTGTGTTCCGGTTTGAAGGGTGAGATAGGCAGTACTGGGTAATGTGACATAGTATCTTCAAGTCACATGGTTGGCAACGCGCTAGAGATATCCTCGTAATACGAGCATCTATAGAATGTGGAGACGTTTACTATGATGTTTTATATGTATGCTTGTTTGCGTTATGCGACCTAGTCTTATAAAAAAAAACATTAAAGTACTCGTATAGAAATATAATACTTATATGATAAACACGTCATACTTAAGCCTTAAATACGTATATTAATAGGAATGGCTTAATTGACTTCCATTAAATTTTATATACACCACCATGTAACCGTCTGAGAATTAGTTGTCTATTTTTATGTCCTTAATTATCTACTCTATTTTTATTTTTTGGATATTTTTTATATATTCTTTTTTGATGTGACATTAAAAACGACTTAACCAGTAATGCAGATTTGACGAAATTTGGCACGTGGGTAGTTTGAACCTCAAGATATATCGAAGTGACCTATAGGCCACATTTATTCCTTGAAAAGTTCCCGACGGACGCATATGAAGTCTACCCGGCGATAACGTACGCAGAAATCTAGTGATAAATTATTACTTCTATAATATATTCCTTCTATTGATTTCGGATCGGATATAAACCTGATTACTGAAATACGGTTAATTAAGGTAATGAATAAAATCTTATTACAATTAGAAAAAATATATAATATTATTTATTATCTAACAATTACGTGATTATTACGCATAATAACTTGAAATATGAGAACTTCAAAAAGGTTGCCGTAAGGTAACCGAAACGTCAAAGAAAATATGTAAAAAGTTAAATAAAACGTGCGCTTTGAAGCCATTCTAAAGTAGTATCATAAAACATACTTATCAAAAAATTACCAAACTTTGGGATTTGCTTACTTCTGCTACTAAAGTCAAATTTATAGGGAATAACAATAATCCTGTTCAGTCGTACGCAGCTGCTGCCTGCTGAACTTTTGAAAGTGACTGAACTGCCACAGAAAATATTAAGGTTAGCTACAATTTGAAGTCTTACATAGAAATTCAATTTTCCAGCCTTCTTGGTCTTTTTTTTACATATTTACATAACAGGGTAAACCTTCGTGATTCATCCACAAATCTATATATTAATAGGTAAAGCGAAAACTTGGTATCCCTTTTGGGTTGGTTTAAGTTAAGAAAATACTCATACGGATAAACGTGAAATTCGAGGTAGTTAAAGATGACGCGGAGAATTTTATAATGCTATGTTTATTAGGTATAGGTACACTATAGTCATCATACCAGCTATTGGAAGTCCACTGCGAACCATTGGCCTCTCCGAGGAAAAAGGTTTATTTCCCATAATTCCTGCGCTACCCAAGCGGGTTGGCAATCGCAGAGTGTAGCTTTCGCGACGGGTATGCACTGTTTCGGATATACGTCCATTTGTCGGTTATGGTTCTAATAAAATGACTTTCAATTTTTTATTCAATCAATAGCAAGTGCTTGAACGTCCACGTTACGGAAGAAATCAGCCTCTAAATATAGTATTATTAAATTAATTTGTGTTTGTTCTGTGTCTGGATGTTAAATGTCTATTAAAGTTTTATGTTTGTGATTTTTCTGTTGTCTGATAAGTAAAACAAGTGCATCAAGTGACTTACTTCTGAGTCAGGTCAATGTATGGATGGTTTGTTTATTAGGTCATGCTAAAAAGTATATCAAACAATGTGTTCCAAATACGGGCGTATAGTTGTTAATGACATTTGGCACATGACATCAAACATAAAAGGTGAGTAAATCCTGCTGACCTCCCGGCTCCGACCGCCATTATCTGACCTGTTTATCCGAATATTCCATTGGCTCCAGTAAGCGGATATCCGGCGTGACAACCGGGAAATTTGGCAGGGAATAATGGCTTGTGTGCGACTAATCGGATCTACAAAACTTTGTTGATAGTAAATTTATATATATCCTAGCTGACTCGACAGACGTTATTATAGCTTAACGATGACTATTTAATTTTAATTGGTATAACTAATCTATTATTATCGTTATGATGTGACCAAGGGAAAAAGGGATTCATTTATACGAATCTCTTTTTCCCTTTTATATAAATATATATATATATATATATATATAGTCTTTCTTTATCTTGTCTAGGATGAACTAATCAAGTATTTTTATTAATTTTAAATCGAATTTAATTAATTTCTGCTTACTTTTTAATTGAGAGGATAGATTATATAGGATTTTACAGTTGTATTTTTTATGACAGACATTTAAGTAAAGTTAAGACAGGACAACGTCTATCTAGTTAGCTAGTACTATAGAAAGACAGAAAAAGTGACTTCCTCATTTAAAGTATTCGTTTTATTACTTCTTACGATCATTGCTTTCTAATAAAACAATATCCGGAGATGTTTATCTCCAGTGTAATTAGATCTACTCGGGTGAATTTTGCCCATAATTGCCGCGCTGGGCAAGCGTGTCGGCAATCGCAGAACGCAGCTTTCGCGACGGGGATGCTGCTGCCCATCCTCGCTCTGTGCATTTAAGCTACACTGTTACGGATGGATATACCACCATCGGTCGGTTCTGGTACCTTAGTCGCTTCTTACGACACCTGCTACAGGGGGAGGGATTAAATAAGAGCAGCGGGTTCAGGACAATCTAACTTTACCAATCAGTTTTAACCCTACGTGATCCTCCTCGATCGAACATCATATGTATATAAGTTGACAGTAAAAATAGGACTCCAGCATAATATGTGTCCCGGTGAGGATTTCGACAAAAACTCCCTCTTTCTTCGGGAGGCCTATGTCCAGCAGTGGACTTTCAATGGCTGGTATGATGATGATGATGAAATTTATTTGATGTATATTCATTTCATGAACATATAAGCCGCTAGACACCCACTGCTCGACACAAGTTCTCACAATATTTCCATTACGACCGGTGGGGTGCAGTCTGCATGCAGCAATTTTAGTCAGATCGTCTGCCTATACTCATTCATTAATATTAATTTCGCTGACATAACATAAATATGAAAAATAATTAAGCGTTCTTCTATTATAGAATTAATTTAAAAATAGTCGTAACAAATACGTTTCATTGACCCGTTATTTATTTGATTAATTAATACAAATAAAATTGATTAATAAGATTATATAATATATAGAATAAGATTGATTAATTAATACAAAGATTAATACAAATAAAAATAATACTTATATAGATCTACTTACAACTATGTACATAAGACAGTTAAACGATTTAAAACAATAATATCAGAAAACAAACAGGCATTTGAAAAAAACATTGCTCAGTTTAATATAAGCCTTTAATTTCGATAGTTTATTCGTAGCTTATATTTATCTATATCACTTATTACTGCTCCCAAAGCAAAAATAATTGTGTCAAAAATATTAGAAACAACAAAAATACATCTAACACCCAAACAATGCAAATAATTGTTCGTGTTGCGTTTCAACTGAAAATCATCGGTTCATTTAGAGACACTATCTTCAAAAAACTCCAGCAAAAGAATATGCAGAAATCCCGAGATTTCCGTGAGCAACCCGAAAAAGATCTGAAACAATGGATCCTTTAACATTTCTACTTCAAATGTAAACCGTACTAAATAAATCCCTTCCAACATAAAAGACGGTCGCTATCTCAAGCTTTGGAACACCAACACAAAATCTACACACAAATGATTTAAATTGAAAATCGTCCTATCACGAAGATTGTTACGGATACGAGCAATTTTATCGCTGGGACCGAGCATTGGCAATTTTAGAGGATTCAACACACTGAATCCATAACACAACCATCCCACTGTCCACTTCACAAGACCTTTCAATCTTGCACAGCGGCACCAAACGATGCATGAATCTGGAGATCTTACTATAATGGTCATGGCACTGAGTAAAATTTGCTGCCAGTTTACTAAGACCTCTGTTATTCCCTAATCTGAATATGTAAAGTGGAATATAAGGTGGAACATGAGGTCTGATTACACTGGCCATGAGGGTATTGTATTCAAGACACGTAGACATAAGAAGTCATCCAGAAGGGTAGCTTTCATTACGATTCGTGTGCTTGTCAATAATCTCCGAGGGTTGCCATCTCGGACGCTCCATACGAATTGCGAATAACTTATAGTGTTATTTATACCTGCTTTTATTTATTTGTATATTGTATGCTTAGTATAGATTTTTTAATAATATTAATAATATACTCTTTATTGTACACGAATGAAAACAACACAAGAACATCACAAAAAAGGTGAAAGTTTGAGGTGCATTTAGTACATACATAATAATAAACATACATATATACATATAATACACAGACATTCAAATACATATAAAAGATAAAGTTACAGAACAAGGAAAGTGAAAGAATCAAAAAGCAAAATCAATTTTTTTCTTAGTCAGGAGAACTCATGGAAGCAATTCCTGGACTATACCTTTAGATATAACTTGATTAGAATGACAGAGCTGTAAGTTTAGTAGAGTCGCGGGTGTTATATTCGCATTTTATTATTTGGCATCACGTTCTTTATTAATAAACCTACATTACGATTTTTTACATACAAAGCATATTATAAATTAATTCACACAAAATCCTATACATCAACCTGACGCCGAGATAAGTCGTTTAAATAACTTGTATAATGAAAGTCTGATAACAGATATAATACTTATATACACAAATTTAACACCCAGATACAGAACAAACACAAATATTATCGTATAAATCTGTCGTGGATCGAACCCAACCCTTTAGAGCACAAGATAGGATCACTATCATTTGTGTCATCGGGCCGGTCAAATAATAGTATAGGCGGGGATGGGCAGCAGTATCCCCGACGCGACAGCTGCGTTCTGCGATTGCCAACACGTTCGCCCAGCGCGGCAATTATTAGCAAAAAGCTCCTTTCTTGGAGAGGCTTATGTCCAGCAGTTAACTTCCAATAACTGGTATGATGAAGGTTTGACAGCTGTCACTTTCAAGTAATTATTTTATTTTTATTGTTGGGATATTTTAATAAACAATAGTCTTGAATATGCACGTATTTAATAGATTTAAAATCAGAGCAATAGTAGAATGACACGGACACTCATTCGCCACTGACTGCGCGAGTACCCACATATACATATATTAAAGATATTAGACACAAGCTCATAATACTTCGTATATTCTAACATTTATAGTATAATATATATATATATTACTTGTATAGACCAATTGTATTGATCAGCCGGATTCTACAACGCATCTTAGAATAGTCTTGTTTAAGGTAATGGTTCAGAAGGCGCCTTAAACGTAAAAATCTCCAGATTCATTACACCGTTAAGGCAGTGGTTTGAGTCGCACAACTCTTAGAGTATTTCTGCAATCTGTCTGCATTTTTATTAGATTTAAGCTGTCGATAGTAAAAGTTTTATACTAAACATAGAAAATACACAGCGAAAAATTGGCTGCACAAACGCTATGCGGTATATAGCAAAAGTAATCGTACTTATACTATCTATAGAGGCACTAATCTATATTCGATGTATTACGTTACATTTAAATCGTTACTCAGCTCAGCTTGCCACCCGCGACCTTGTCTGCAAGGACTTAACCCTGAGGAACCCTTATTAGTCTGAGAAAAATTCTACATCTAAATAATAGCTAAATCGAGCCGATTTAATGGAGAAAAAAACAAATCCAGATCTATCCCCACGGAAACATATTTTCGGAATAAAAAATACCGATGTGTTACTCTAGACCAGGGTTTCCCAACCTTCATTTCACTGAGCCTCCCTAATTCAAAAATAATATACACATGCCACCTTAAGTTTAAAAACATTAAAAACACACATTTTTTTACAACTAAATTATTTATTTAAATTAAAATTAAATACAAAGAGTTCCATATAGATATTGTACTGATTACGCCCCCCCCCCTAGTATTTCACTATGTGCGGCGTGCCCCCCTGGTTGGGAACTTGGCTCTAGACTATCAATAATCTCTGAGCCAAATCCCATTCAGATCTGTTCAACCGTTCCGGTGTGAAATAGTAACAAACATACATCCATAATTACAAACTTTCGATTTATAATATTGGTAAGGATAGTGAATACGGAAGTAAAGGTAACAAGCTTGACTTCAGACGGCTTCTAAACTTTTCATGTCTAACGTTGCCGTAAGACAACATTAGGTATCTAATGCAAGTGAATACAAACACTTAATTTCTTTAACTAATTAGTAAAAAGAAAACTAGTCTTAAGTGTTCCGCCTGACACCTGAGACTAATTGGTTTTTTCTGTAAATTAACATTTAAAGCAATAAATACTTATATACTCAAATATATTATTAACACTAATCCAGCTTTTATCTATAGGAATACAGATGAATGTTGGTAAACGCGATTTTTTTAAATTTATTTAATAAATTTTATAGCACAGGATATTACAAAATGTACAAATATTATGTAAATTATTGCCAGTTGGCATTATCTCCCAGTCAATCATTACACAAAACAGAAAAAAATATACATAGTGGCGCAGACAACATATATATACAAAATAGATAAACGTTACATACATATTTGTATAAATAAACGCAATACATATGATATAAACAATATATATATGAAATAATGTACATCAGAAATAGTGTTATAAATTTAGAGAAGCAGCATCAGTAAATAAAGTACGGAATAAACGTTTCGGAATAAATTTGTTTGGGGATTGGTTAATATTCAACGGAAGCTCATTCCAGAGTCGTATAACTGTCACTGTAAAAGAGTTTGTCAAAAAACTGGAGTGATGAACTGGAGTTAAGAGAGAGAGAGAGAGAGTATTAGAAGGACGGAGATTACGTTCGTGAGAGGAAGATAGGAATTTGAATCTGTCCTTAAGTAAGTTGGTGCGTACGGATTTAAAAAAGTATTTAAAATAATATGGTAAGAACTCGAGTTGTGCGACGTTGACAAATAGGAAGCCAGCAATTTAATATTTTCACTTATTTGGAACAAATAACACTTTTCTTTCCGTCAAATGAATTCGTCGTAAATTCCTAGTGGGTAGTGTTTGCTAGTACCTATATTTTATCATGGGATGCATATTTTATGTCTCTAAATAGATCACCTCCCCCTTTCCCTCCTCTCCAAAGTGTTATTGATAGCATATCTCACTACGGCCGCAAAACTTGCATAGAATGAAATACACCGATCAAATTACCTTGTATGATGGATGAGTGTTTCTTTTCGATGACGTTCCAAAAATATTTGCACCCACTTGAGAGATCTTAAAAGCATGCAGTTGATAGTACTGAAAATAATTTATATGAAACATACATTAGTAGACGAGAAAGGTCAACGAACATTTTATCTGTATAAAATAAATTTATCTGTTTTATTTTTTGACGAGCCCGATGGCGCAGATAGTAGCGATTCCGTTTTAAGTGCAAAGGGTCCGGATCATCGCGGATAAATTTCAAATTATAATATTCGTATTGGTCTGGGTGTTCAAAGGCGTTTAAAATATATATTTTCCGTAATGTACCGGTAGAGTAGCTTTTCTCGATTTTTATAGTAGTATTGTCTTATTTTATAAATCACAAGCAGTAGTTTATAGTTCAAGCAATCTAAATGTCAAACTTAATAAAAATAAGCGCAGCGTTTTTCGTAAAAACCTAACAAACTGACAAATACATTTTCACATTTCTTACAAAATATGTCCAAGTCGTGATAATTTATCCATACTAATGGATATATTATCACAACTTGAACATATTTTTGATTACATTATAATAACAAATAATACAGCAACGAAACTATGAAAATATGACTTATAAGCTAATATTACCCATAAAAAGAATAACTTGAGACAATATTTCATGAGAAATTGCTTAATAAAACAAGTAATTGTCGCTAAATAAAGTAGGCACATAAATACTAAGGCTACCTATGATTATTTTTGCAATATTATTTTGTTTGTGATAAACGTGATTAACAATTGTTTAATCGCTCAGACTCAAAATCAAGTTACATTTCCAAAAATTTTATTAACAATCTAAATATAATGTTTCATAGATCATCATTATCGTCATAGAATCCGTATACGTCCTTTGCTAGAACCCGTCGTACTGACTAAGTACCTCCCTCTGTACCTCAGGCCGAAAGAAGCAATTGTGGTTCTAGAACCGATATATAGTGTTATATCCATCTGAAATAACAGGGCAAAGAGAGTCCGCAATATCAATGTGAAAAAGCTAGAAATAAGCTAAGAAAGCTAGAAATCGCAATTGTATATCTGCGATTGCTACCTGCTGCTGCTGGTAAATATGATCAATAAAGCCCTAAATAGAGATTTTTATATCTAGTACCGTACCTCTTAGAACTGATATGATGATTTATAATAATTATAATTATATAATCTTTAAATACACTAATGTTAATAAAAACACATCCATAGTACAACTTTAAAAAGCGGTAATTTTAAATACATAACGGATCGTCAGAATTATTTAGCAAACTGAAAAGGATTTATCTAATACAACTTTTTCATATCAAACGTAAACGTCAAAAGCTGTGCCCGCGACTTCGTCTGCGTGGAAAAGATTTTTTGGGTTCCATACTTCTTTACATTAACTTATATAAACTTTGAGTTTCATGATTGTATATATATATGTCGAATCAATGGCCTAAGTTTTAAGTTTCTACCTCTAAAAATAGCGATACTTTCATACAACTTTTCATCCCCCCTTTCGACCCCCAACAATCCTTTTTCGAAAAAATATATATAATAGCCTATGTCCTTTCTCAGGGTCTAAAGATTGTCTGTGCCAAATTTTATTAAAATCGATTGAGAGGTTTAAGCGGAAAAGCGTAACAGACAGACAGACAGAGTTACTTTCGTATTTATAATATTCGTAGGAATACTTGGCTTAGGCCCGTGCTATCGGCATTAAAATGCTGAGATACCAAAGGTTTAACCATATTAATAAAAATAATCACACCTCATATGACACGTTGATATGATTCCTAGATAGTTTAGCACCTGTGTTGTGGATATCAGACAACAGATGACTACAAATATAATACAAATACATTACACCCAGATTCCCGTTCAGATCACGCGAGCCTGGCAAGGAAGATTGTAGTTAAACGTGCGGTCGCATGATGGTGAATAACAGGGACAGTGTCGCTCATATATGAGCAATTTGCCTTCCCCTTCGGTGGCGGTGGAATTGACGTCTGATTAGTCAAGCAATAGGTCAAATTTTCATCATTAAAATGTTTATTCTGGGTGGGAATCGAACCCACGAACCTTGGCTTAGAAGATAAAGACGCTGTCGAATGCGTCATCGGGATGTCACTAATGAATAGAAGTAAAATAAAAGCACTTAATTATAAATCCAAATATTGTATATCAGTACTTTAAATAGACTTAAAATTTAAAATTTAAGACCGTTTAATGTCATAAAAAGACCTTCAATTTAAATTCGTCAACCTTATTTATACACATATCATATCGGGCAGCCATCACAACCGTCAACTGGACAGATGGAATTTGGATAATCCATCATTATGTGCCTGCCATGTGTAATAAAAATATTAAAAATCAAATAAGTACTTCGAAAATGTGTGGATCAAGTATTATATTTGTAATTTCTCTGTGGTTTGATACTGGTGCTTTAACCGATTATTTTTTAAATATTTTCCGATAAAAATTATAAATCCATGACTCACATTCTGACTGGAAGTTTAAGATTAGAATTACTATAGTTCATAAACATTCTTAGTAATAATTCGATTTAACACCTGTAATGAAAAGTATAAAATGGCCTGGTGCAAGTCGGACTCGCCCATTAAGGGCTCTGCAACAGCAAGTAATATTATATGAAATTTCTTGTATTTCGTTGCGGTTTGCGATTTATGACATGTGAAGAAAATGACATACTAGATCTCTAGAAGTCTCTGGAATCTATGTGGAAGTTGTAATGTACATCATATTATTTTTTAGTTTTATTATTCTCTTATCATTTTAGATGTTACAGGAAGAGAGACATCTTTGAAGATCTATCCCCAGTTACCTCACATATATGGGTATAATAAAAAGGATTGAGTTTCTTCTAAACTATACCGTTTATTTTCTTATTTTTGTGTTAAAATCTTAATGTGGTTCACAGAATACATATTCTTACTAAGTTTCAACAATATTGTTTGTATAATTTCGAAAAAAGTAGGTGTGACTTAGGAATGGATATATAAAACAGACAGAGGTACCGAATCCATAAGGCTACAAAAACCCAAAAAGCAAGAATCACTGAGGCTTCAATTACGTAAAAAGAAACTACGCCTGTGAGAAAGAAGTCTTCGTTAAGTTAAGGTATTCATATCCGGGCTGCCTTCATTTGAGGGGAGACCTCGACCTTTGCTTCGACTTGACACAATGCTGCCAAGACAACAAATTAAGTATTCGCTATGTCGATGTGGTCTGATTCAGTTAACTAAGATGCTACTCTGCGTCTCCTCTATTCTACGTCTGCAATGATAATGATAAGTATTATCATTATCATTACAGACGTAGAACAGCCACTGCTAGACATAGCCGTATCAAAAAAGGAGGAGTAATGCTCGTTATTGTCGCGCTGCTCAACACCTTTGCATTAAAGCTACCCTCTTTCAGGTAGATATAACACTATCTATCGGATCCGGTACCTCAGTACCCTCTAGCGACACTTAGTAAAGGTACTGATCTATTTATATTTTGTAACATTTTGTGCAATAAAGTTAAATAAATAAATATATGACTTTGTCTTCAAGGTCTTCACTTTATATCTTATCCCTAGTCTAACCTCATTTGTGTTTGTTTATCATGTAACATTTGCGGTAAACTATTTCAGATAGATATACCACCATCTACCGGTACCTCAGCAACCTATACACACCTGGTAGAGAAAGATGTACTATTCTACGCTGCCAACACCCTGTATTAGCGTAAATTTAACCAAGTTATAAAAAACACCTCAAATCGGACAGACAGAAAGTAGCAACGTTTCAAACTATCCCTATTCGTTCGGACAAACGGTAATAATAAAAGTTAAACGTTACCTCACTCTCCCGACATGGGGCGGTCGCGAACTGCACAACTTATTTTCCGAATCAACATAAGTATCTCTCCCCTTATTTACATAAACCGTTTATTTGAATGTTATTTGAATATTACGTGGTTCCCATCTGGTGCGCCTTTATGATTTTTGCAGTTCTGATTTGTTTTATGAAATTTGTTAAGTTAATTTATTATATTAATTTATTTATTGAGTTAATTTATTAATATAATAATTATTGTAAAATAAATTTTATAAAACCCATTATTTTTTACATTTTCACAACACAAATCTAAGAACAACATAGATTATCTACAAGTATGTAATTAATATAATTTTTTATGGCTAAATGCCCGTTGAAACAAGGAACTATGTTACTAAAACAAAAGAAAAAGTATTTAGAAATTTAAATCAAGGGTTAGTTACACAAAAAACATACAATATGTAAAAATACATACACAAGGTGAAACGACATTTATCGATCATCATAATAATTGCGTTTATTTTGACGACTCTTCACATTTTCTTATCTCCAATCAATTATCACTTTGACAGCATTTGTCAAACTAATCAAAACTGCTTACATTTCAGATATGTTTGATAACTCATTACCTGACAGGGAAGATAAGTTACGCCATATCTGAAGTTGCAAAACTTGGAAAGACCATCTCCGGAAATTTGTCAGCCTAATATAGACAATGTACTTAGTTATACATATACTGTACAGTTTGTGTAATCGAGTGTCTTGACAAGATCATGGAACTTTCGAGATAATTGTAATAGATGCTTCATTTAGCACTGTTATGATAAGACAGATTGTCGAAATTGGATCTATGAAATATGCAAGCTATTTTTCTTGTAATACAAATATACAAGTTATAATTTTTGAAATTTGCTGTATTAGTTTTTTTTAATATTTACGCGTTCACTACTCATAATATTTTTAACCGCTTTAAAATGCGTTTTAACTTAACATTTTTTGTTTGACGTTTCTTTTAATACGCGGCTACTGTACTCCATATTTAACCGCATCTAAAGGCCGTTTAAACGTATGTTTTTGGCTATTATTTCGGTGTTTGTTTTATTTGTCTATTATTTATTTACGGTTCAATATTGAAATAGAAAATAAAATTTTAAATAAAAATGTAGCTATAATACTTTAATCAAATCCATAATCTACTAAAGGCTCAAATGACCCAACAGCTAAGCATGATAGCTAGACATTCAAGGACTTCCTAAACAAATAAGTGATCGAGTAAAAGATAACCTTAAAATTAATTTGGCTGATTTGACGTGCCGTTAACGGTTTATTCCTCTAACCGAAATGTTTTTCCTAATAGGTGCATATAATGCATTTTGATATGTATAACCTCCGCAAAAGATATAGTCGTATATTTGTAAGGTACCGATTAAATCATTCTACTGTACGAACCGTTAGTATTTTATTGCATAAAACCCTTCATTCACATAAAGACCCAACAAAACTCTGCCCCTGGCAACCCTACCCCCAGTAGATTACAGAAACAAAAAACTGTCAACAAAACGTTCCATTAAATTTCAATTATCCCGCATACCGAGCCCTCTAACAAAGGACATGCAATGAAATCACAATAACGAACCATCTCGGGGAACGAAATTTGTTTCAGCGATATGACCTCGCAGATACCACGGCGCGTGTAATGACATCTGGTGGGAGGGAATAGACGTGCGTATTAAGGGTTTTCGAAGGGAGGTAGCCAGGTCCTGTAATAGATTGAAACCCTGATACGATGTAATACCAACCTTTTACAAAGGCAGATATGGTACATTATTCCGACGCCATATATTTGCATGGAAATAGCTTAACTGCTTGTGAAAACGTAGTTTAAGATCTGTATTTGTCTGGTTGATCTGTCTCTTGGATTCGTCACCATAAATCAACGATAGTTCATTTATAAGTATCATTGTCTGTAACAGTAATTTTTAATTGTCACCATAGAATGAGGCCAACGTTTGAACCACAAACCGCGTAACAAACAAATACTTAATCTTTACTCATATTAAATTTTCAAAAATCTCTTATCTCATTCCTAGTTGAATGTATAACAAACCACTTCAAAATTTTCACTCAAAAAGGTTTTATACAAAAACAAAGTGCAATAAGAAATCGTCTTTAAACATTTTATATATGTATTCCAATTTTAAAATCCTCTCTTAAATTTACTACAAGTATGATGAAACTATTGCGTGTGAATGAAAAGAGGTTTCCTTCACGCTGAGTATCGCTCTCACCCTAGTCAGGTCTGGCGCGCGTGGAATGGTGCTATAAATTCGAAGTAGGTTTATTATAACCTGCCATATTTACGAGATCATAACAAGTGACAGAATTCATATTTATCGGCATGTTCTCTCAAACAAAGAGCCCGACAAAATGCGCTAAAAATTTGATCGCCTAGTTAATCTCTCTAGCAGTCTAGCAGGTTATTTAGAATCCACTCCATAAAGAGGCCAAGAATTAGAATGGAATAATACGTAGTGGCATTTACAAGTGCTCTCGTGGGGTACCTGCAGAGTAGAATAGTACCTCCGTCTATGTTGTAAAAGGCGGTTGTGGTACCGGAACCGATATATTGTGGTATATCCACCCGAAACAGTGTCGTTCAATTGCAACAGGACGAGAATGGGCAGCAGCATTCCTGTCGCGAAACTATGCTCAGCGGTTACCACCAAGCTTGCCCAGCATGGCAATTATAGGCAAATTTCCCCTTCCTTGGGGAGACATGCCAGAAGCGGGCTTCTAATGGCTGGTATGATGATGATAATTATATACATAGTGCTTAAATGCTTTTCTTTCTTCAATAGTCTTTACGGCTACAAATGCCTTTGCTCCACCATATTGATGATTATAAAGTGATGTCCAGTAAAAACTTATGGCAACAAAAAGTTGTATCTAAACTTAGTATAGTCCATGAGCTATCAAGAAGAAAATTGGAAAACTCCTTTCTCGGTCGAATTAGGAATATAACTATATATATAGCTCAGTGTATTAGCGATTGAAAGTGTTAATAGGCAGGTCATATAACGCTGACGAAGTAGCAGTAAGGTTCTGAAGTGGACACCATGCAAGTGCAGTGTGAGACGATCAACGACAAGGTAGACGGAGAGAGGAAAGATGTATTCCTAATTATTTTGGTTTTCTTGAAAACTCACAATGCTTTTAAAGGGATACAGATTTTATCAAGGAAGTTGTACAGCCATAAATAAAGTAGATGCATATGTTTCTTGTGCAGGTTTCTGCAACTGGACACCTTTTATGGCACCTATTTTTTGTTTTTCTAGACTTGAACTTATTCTTGCCCTGTTTCTTAGGGAAACGCAGTAATTCCTTATAGTTGCTAGTCACCTCCTAAAGTGATCTCGTAGTTCAGATGTATCGCACCCTTTTCTCTGTCAGCTCAGGATAGTCCAAGACGACATGATTGACTGTTTCTTCGCTCTCTACGCAGGATCTGCATAATGGACTGTCGGTGGTGCCTAGGACGAACAGTTGTTTGTTTAGTAAGGCATGCCCTATGTACGCACCCACCAGAAGCCGCTGAAGCAAAAACCGCTTCAACTTTTTTAGCTGTAGGGACGGTCTGTGGCCGAGGGTGGGGATCGCTTTTTTAGAATTAATGAAGTATCTACAGCAAATATACTAAAAAACGCAACGTACCATACCAGATGTTGTTAGAGACGGTACCCGGACCGACCAACGGCGGTATATCATCCCTAACAGAGTGACTCAATACATACTACAGGGCGGCGATTGCCAACATGCCTGCCCAATCTGAAATTATGGGTAAAAGGAAACCGAAATTTTAATTTTTGAGAGTATCTCTAGGGTCCAGCAGTGGCTATGATATGGCTGATAAGATGATGAAACAATTTTCTTTTCTTTATATTAAAAAACTTCGTGTCATGGTGTTATACTGGAATGAACTTCTAAAGTTCTGAACCGATTTTAATCGATTTTTGCTTACTGTGAGCAGTTTTATTTAACTTCAGAGAGGACAGTTAATATAACAATTTATTATCGCACTATTTATGATACATATATGTACAGTTAATACAACGACTGTCGTATTAACTAGTATAAATATATATATATATATATATATGTATTTCAAATCTATTTATATGTTTATCCCTCGCACCTACTTGCAATATTTTTTATGCGTATAGTTTCTCAAAAAACTGCAATTAGTTCAGTTAATACAAGGGTGAATAATTTAAGGTTGCCTTACCTAAAACAGATGCATAATAAACTGAACAAGTTAATAACAGATAATGACTGGGTGCTGCTAGCTTCCGTTCGCTGTTATAAATACGAACATACTAGAAAAGCGTCAAGCGACAACAATCAAGTTACATAGTCGGTTATTAAATATTTTCCTGACCACTTTTACAATTGTTGCTTATTATCAGATATATAGTTTTGATACTGGAACTAACTTGTTAAATCGAAATTTCCCTAGATTAGGATAAAAAAATGTATTGCTGACTATTATTATGTAATTTAACTATTATGTAATTGCTACTTTAATAAAATTATGCTTAAAATATTTTAGAAATATATATTGCCACATGTAGTTCAAAGTTTTACCTATAGTCTCTCAGTGGCCTCGCTCATTTTTGCGCGAAAGCAACGTGCGTCCTTGGCAGTGGCTAGAACAGTACTGAAACTTGCGTGCAATACTAGCACACACGTTCATGTGAACTTTCCTCAAGTATGTTTGCACAAGTTGAAAAATGAAATTTGGAACTGTTTGAAGAACTTGTGCAAGTAGAAAATTTAATTATCTTCCAACACATGTAACAATATACTTGTGCAAGTCCACTCTAGCGCGAGTATACTGTTACGTGTACGGGAGGCATTATGCGACAAGTGGGGGACCCCGTTTTTTTTACATTTAAACAATAAAAAAGAAACGTTTTTAAAGTTATTATAGCAGCGCCCAAATCATATACATATGAATAAAACATTTTAAAATAGGCATATAGTATATACGGTACTATAACAAACAAAATCTTTTAAATTTTTTTGTGTGCCTGGTTGAGGTAAACTTTGAAACTTCTGGACCAATAAACACTAAATTTAGACACTAAGTGTTAAATTTAATGTTTATTGGTCTGAGTATTGGTCTGATAAATTCAATATATTCACCTGACACTAAGCGTTAGATAAATATATTAAATTTACTTATAAACTAAATAATTAAATAGCCGAGAGATACCGACAGAGTAGAATAGTACCTGCCTCTGTACTAGGTGTCGTAAAAGGCGACTACCAGAACCGACAGATGGCGGTACATCCATCCAAAACAGTGTAACTCAAATGCATAAGGTGGGCAGCAGCGTCCTCGTCGCCTAAGCTGCGCTCTGCGATTGCCAACACGCTTGCCTAGCGCGGCAATCATGGGAAAAAATCTTCCTATTTTATAGGGAGGCTTATGTCAAACAATGGACTTCCAATAGCTGTCATGACGATGATGAAAAAATAAATTAGTATAACTACGATATTAAGGTGATTTAAAGTTTTGTTAGTAAATAATTATTACTGCGTTTATGCTTCACAAGTGAAGGATAAAAAAGAACATTATTTATTACCGAGGTTGTTGCTATATTTATTCTGGCACACTGTTGTTTCACACAAACATCGTCATTTTGTCCTGAACATGATGGATGATGAATACTCGTAATTGGTGGGGTATGTAGTACGCAGAACTGAATGCCAATTTCACATGCGGTAGACTTCATACAGGGGTCTCCTACTCTCCTACATTGATACTTCACTTTCACATATTTCTACCGACAAACAAGACCGACAAACAGTGTTAATTTTGCTGTGTTCGAGGGCGAGAGAGACAGTGAATTTACTGGGGGACATAAAATGTTTCTAGTCACAGGCAACGCGCATTAAGATAAGCAATAAGATATTTTTGTGACATACAGATGACACAAATGCCTACTACCACGCTTAACGCTTACTACCACGCGGGCTGTGTGCTTGTTTGTTCCCATGATTTAATAGAAATATGAACAGTAAAGTTCGCAAGCGGAGACCATGCACTGGTAGAGTAGGACATTCAGCAATGTGCACAGAGTAAATCTCGTCCATATATCATTCATTCTACTATTATTATGGTGATGATGAGTATATACTAAAGTCAGACTAAATTAATGATGTTAAGAGTGCAACTTCTAGTTTGAGCAAAGGCAATATGTTCTGCTGATCTGTCGAGCCATATCAGAACACAACCAGAGAAGTTTTTACTCGATCTAAATGCAAATGGGCGGTGTGCGAGAGACGCCGCCGGCGCCACGGCGCCACGCGCTCCTTCAGCGCAGGTTCCCACTATTTCAGGTGCCGGATCCGATTTTTAATCGTACCACCACCTCTGTTTATACCAGTAAGTTGTTGAACAGGGTTGAGGTTAGAGTAGATTTACTTAACGTATCAATAGTTGTTGGTACCGATCAAAATAGTTATATATAAAAAATTTAGATGTTAATACGCCTAAGGTTATGTCGGCTTCCATACTCGACAAATGGAAACGTGTCTTGCGTATCTCAAATTATATTCAGATACTATTGATTCCACCAATCATCTATAGTTATATTAAACTGGTGTTTACTTAAGCTATTATCGTCTGACGACGTCAAGATGACACGTAGTTTTACGAGATTTGCGCAGCGATTGGAGATGTAAATTTTGACACGCTCTACTGAATTAATCGATAACCGAATTCGTTTATATGAAATTGTTTGTATAAATATATAGCATTGTAACTTTGGTTTTGTTACGAATATCCTCATTTGTGTTTCGATTGCGCAAACAAACTTCGAGCATTGCCTTCTCCATAGCTCGTTGAGCTATTTTCAGTTGGCTAGTAAAGCCTTGCTGGTAACACAGTACACATATTGGTCAAAAACTTTAGACTTGAGACACTGAGGTAATTCGGACGAGAAAATGTCTCGCAGTTTTCCGAACGCTGCCCAGCCGAGTTGGATTCGGCGTTTGATCTCTTCCTTGAAGGTTGCCTTTTAGTTATATGGCATCTAAATATACTAAAGCTTAAATCAGAACCGCTCTCTGTATTGAATGTGTGTACTGTATGCTATGTGATATTGCTATGCTACATATAGACTGAAAAGATAAAGATTAAATTTAAAGCAATATAATAAATTCTTCCATCTCATATGGACTCTTATAGTATATGTAATGCTTCATTAGTTAGAGGCCTTGCCCAGAAAGTACCATTAAATCCCATAGAGATATATTATTTTCTAAACATTTAGTAATTGGTATAGTTCGAACCTTTATATAGTTTCTTGTTGTAAGGTCAGACATTAAATTGACTAATATTTCTTCCAGGCGTGAATCCGCGGGGCAGATCCCGCGCTCGGCGAGCATCGACTCCATGGTGGAAGCAGCCATCTGCGCCAGACACTCTGAACCTAGCCAGCCCACCTTGCAGCTACCCGCCAGAGCGGACAGAGCCTTCAGTCTCGCCTCGCCAGCGGTAGGGCGGAGGGCTAAGTCGCAGCGAGGACAGGCTGGTGAGTGCACGCCTTCATTTGTTTTAGACTCAGACGAAACGAAGACAAAACCAGACGAAGAAGTGGTGAAGTGTTTTAAACAAACAATATAACTTGATAAATTATTGGTTCGTATTGGGGGTGAGGCAATTAGAGAGTAAATGTTCTCTGTATATTTAGCGCTATTAAATAGTAATGAAGAATGAAGTAAGAAGAGAAGACGTAATTACAAAAGATATAAATATTAATTCCCTGAACCCACGTTAATTTGCGATAAGCTTTGCGCTGCTACAGATAGTACACATATACAGAAATCACAGAAGGTGGTGAATATTTGCACACAACTTTATGGCGTATGCTTTATACTTTAACTGCTTACTCAAGGTGAGTAAGCAATTAAAGTCCTTCTCTGTTTTCCGATGTTCTTGCGATGGGGTACCGGTGGAGTACAATAGTACCTCCTCTGAATCAGGTGTCGTAGGAGGTGACTGAAGTACCGGAACCGATTGATTGCGGTATACTCACTTGCCCAGCGCTGCTCAAATTTAACAGGGCGGGGATTAGCAGGAACATTCCCGTCGCGGGGCTTGCCTGCCACGCTTGACATTTAAATGCAAAATTTTCCATTTCTTGGATAGGCTTATGTAGCATTGAACGTTCTGTGGCTGTTATGATAATGAGGAGGACTATTGAGTGACTTAGCATAAAACATTGAAGTATAACATATATATAACAACGTATATATATATACGTATAACAACAAAGATAATAACAAGCTTCAAAAACGAATTCGCAAGAATAAATCCAATCCTAATGTATCAACTCAGTCCCATAAATTTAAGTCCGGAGTCCTGTGGGATTATATCTATTCTGCAATCCGAATGTAGCTGTCGTGACGTATCTTCCCTTGTGACTCTATATTTTCCGATAGGAAATCAGTATTTTATCTCGAAATGGATTCACAAAGGGCTGATCAAACTTTGAAGGCGCAATTGTAAAATACTGCTAAAGGCTTTTAACCTGATAGTTTAATTAAAGAGTAAGTTAATAATTCAATTATTGAAATTATTTTGACTGAAATCTTTTAGTATGTGAGGAATTATCGGCATCCCGTAATCTGTTACCACATTTAAGCGGACAGAGAAGGAACGTTTCAAATATTTAGTACAGTTCTGCTTGTATTTCTTGGTATTTTTTGTATTTTAAAAGTAAATTTGTATTAAGATATGTACATATAAATAATGTGTTTTCAGAATAGTACCTCCCTCTGTACCAGGTGTCGTAAGAGACGACTAATCTTCGCGCTCTGCGTTTGCCACCAGGGCTGCTCAGCGCGGCATTTTTGTACGAAAATCCCCCTATCTTGAAGAGGTCTATGCCTAACAGTGGCCTTTCGATGGGCTGACATAATGACTATAATAAAGTACATATATTACTATTATTTAGTTAAGATTTTACCAGAAGAACAATAAAAATCAAATCCATTTAGTTAATATCTAATGTCATCTAGTTATGTATTCTTGTAAACTATTTTATTTGTATTTAGATTTCACTATCAAAAGGCAACTCAACCGTTAAATTAGCATGACGATAAAAATTGTTTGTTTCGTGACATGGCAAACATTATTACCATGAAAAAGGCAAGGCTTATGAGACGGGCCAACTTGGGTCTCCTTCGTCCGAAACTCTTTAAAGAACTTCAAACCAAAGGAAAAATATTTTTGCTTTTGTACGGACTGTAGGCAAATTATATTTGAATTTAACAATACGGTAACAACATTTAAATTACGCAATAAAAATCAAAGGCTCAAGCCCAACAGCACAATTAAATAAAAACAAAGTATTTAATATATTTATTATTATTATGTTCATATAATACATTCTAATTAGGTACTTATCGTGTGGTGCCGGCAAATTAGAATAGGCGATCGAGCGACTAAGGTACCAGAACCGTCAGATGGTGGAATATCTATTCGAAACAGTACAGGTCAAATGAACAGGGCGGAGATGCGCAGCAGCATCCCTGTCGCGAAACAATGTAACGCTAACGATTAATACCTAATAGATTGTCCAGTCCGTATAAATCTCTTATAAATTTTATCGAATACCGCACATAAAGAGTTAAAAGTGCCTTGTACCGCAAAGAAAACA
>JACJUM010004390.1:14618391-14629483 GCA_020976665.1 Heortia vitessoides
ATACCGCACATAAAGAGTTAAAAGTGCCTTGTACCGCAAAGAAAACAAAAAATACGTTACTAGGCGTAAAAAAGAAAAAAAATAACTTAATCTACATTGAACGCTTGACAGTCACCTACGTATCACGCATATCGACGCGGGTCACAAATAACCCCAACGCTTTTAATATACGTTCAGTCCGTTTTTCGTCGCCTAGGGACAAAAGTCCTTAGTTTGCGCTGACTTTTAATTTGGCGCAAATGTAATTAATGGCGGGCATGGAGGTTGCCAGCCAGAGGTTGCCAGGCTTAAAGATGTTATGTCACATTACCTGGTAATTCAATTGCGTCTCTCACCCTTTAAACCGAAACTTAGCAATACGCACACTTTTGATGGTTGATATACTCATAAATACTGAACCTCGTGTCCTTTTGCAGGCTCCATGTCAATATGATTTAGGTTATAGAAATATTAGTAAAATCTGTTTATTTACATTTCGCAAAACATTCTTAAAGGAAACAATTTAATCTTAATATTTCACTGTCATTAAGCTAATACCGTAATAAACGAGCCGGGATGATTGATAGAGACATTTCTGCGTCGTCAGGAAATGACTTGAAGATTTCAAGTTATGAAGTTACTTTGTTAATATCTTAGCATAGTTTCTTGTTCGACACTCGTTTAAAAGTTGTATTACTTAATGTTTTAGATTTGGTTTTAAAGATAGTTTGTATGCTAAAAACAACAAAATTCCATCTTTTTTGGAAGTTCTATGTCTATCTAAAATTATAACTTAACTCATTCAATCAACGAATTAGTAGCGAGTCAGTTATTAAAACATTATTTACCACCTAAGGATTGACGTTCATCTTTTTATTTGGTCTTTAGATTGACCCCAAATATTTTTCTGGTATAAACAATTGGCGTGATAAGATCTCATTTAAATATGTTAGCAGCCAACCATTAGCTGTTTCCTACCACTAGAAATAGATACGCCTGCGTATCTACTAATTGCAAACGAGATACTCAGCGTAACTTATTGCTGAGGGAAAACGGGTAGGCGTTTGCTCATTAGGTAGGCAATTAAAACATCTACTAAGTTAATGGATTTGACCTTCGTATATATTAATGTATTTGTTAAATAATTTGATGAATAATAAATAAAATTATTCTAAAACTAATTCTGAAAATTATTTCATCACCGAAATAATTAGACAAATATTTTTTGCAATTTATCTAAACTAATACTATAAAGTTTAAGTTTTTATTTAACTAAAAAACTACTAAGGCTTCTATAAAAAAACTATACTAGATGTTATAATATAAGAGAACCTGAAATGGAATATAAAGAGACAGAATTGGTATTTTTATACAATTGCAATTGCAATTGACTATACCTATTTCAAGAAATATTTTACGCATGGAAAGCTACATAAAATTATTCGATTGTTATATTTTTACAAGTTTGAAGCAATCAATAAAGACCTTAATTATTGTATTATTATATTTATGCATTTAAAAATATAACATATACTAAATATAACATTTAACTAAAGGAAAATAACACATCTCGTGTCAGGCGAACCTACATCTTTTCCATTCCGGTTAAAAGTACTTTTTAATATTACAAACATACTACTAAATGTGTTCCACTTTCCGATTAGTTGAAACTGTGAAATCAATTAAGTTACTCACATGCGAGATAAATCTCAATGGATAAAATCAACACTACCCACAGTGGCTTATCAAATATTTGGTTAAGACACGCACCAAGTGAGCCTCTTCAGAAGCATTCTTCAGTTCGCTGAGTTTGGGATTAGTTGGCTAAAGTTTGAGGTCTCTCTTTGTAAACTTCGAGGCGAGTTAGTTCTTATGATGCTTGTGAAATTGTCAGGTCATGTGGGAAATTACGTGAGCCACTGCATTTAAAAGTATGCATGAGATTTTGAGGTTATGAGTTACATATTTAAGTAGAAGATCAAGGAATCGCTCTGATTAATCCTAATTATAAATATATTTATGTGTTTATATTATAATTTATTATTTTATGTTGTTTATGTATATATTTGACGCTGGTACACCTCAATCTGCTATATAATTCTACTCATATTTTCCATCCAAAACTTGTTTGGAAGAAATCACGCTAAACGAGGTATCGCTCTATACAATATGGTACAAGATAGGTAGTTAGTAGTAACTTCTGTAAAATTAAAGGTGTACAGTGTAGTATACAATTATTATTATGCGATAAAGGTAGTAAAGGAGTAGATGTGAATCAAAAAGCTAGCGATTTCAATTTATATGTGTAGGTACTTTAGTTATTTTTTATACCGTATAACACGTAGCTTTCTGATAGCAATATCGCTAAAATATTTTTTCGGGATCAAACGTATCCTAGCATGCCAAATTTCAATAAAATCGAAAAACAAATGCGGCATAAGCGTAAATGACATACTACCGTATTTATAAAATTGGTCTGAACTTTTATTGCAATGCGCAATTTTTATCATGCTAAGACTATATGCGTTAGATACGCTTGCGAGTATCCGACTCTATGGTTCACTATTACAATTGAATTACTATAATCCGACTAAAACGAATATGTCCTTATCCGATTTTGACTAGTAGAATTTCATTTCGTTGGATACTTGAAGACTTAAAGGTCCCTAAGTTAACAGTAACTAACAACATTCTTATTTACAAGTTACTAAGTCCATTATTATTTAATTTTTTTTTATTTATTTAACTTTAATGCACAAAATGTTACAAAATGTACAAATGGCGGACTTAATGCCAGATGGCATTATCTCCCAGTCAACCAAAGTCAAAGTAGGCAATATATATACAAAATAAATAAACGTGGCATACATATTTGTATAAATAAACGCAATAACATTATGTCACTATGAACCTTCATTCGTAGTTCGTGTTCCATATGTGGGCGGAGAGCGTTTAAATCCAATTAAGCTGTGTGTCTCTGCACAACCCATTATTACGATGCTCCCTAATTACACTACACATTTATAACAGAAGGTATTGGTTTATATTATTGGTTCTTCTAAGAGAAAGATATCATACTACCTAGAGATACGAAGTTCCGTTTTTAGGTAATCCTCATAGCAGTGTTGACAAGAGCGCCGAGCTACAGATTAGTTATTCATAAATCTGGCAACAAACAACTCAACTGACATTGAAATCATTGGTAAAATTCCTACATTGCTATATTATCTATAGACTTATTGCTATGTTGACAGGCCCAATGGCGCAGATAGTAGTCGATAGCAGTCGTGCGCACAGGGTCGTGGGTTCAATTCCCATCCCCGGAAAAAAAACAATATGATGATATTTATGTTTGTTCTGTGTCTGAGTGTTAAATATATGATCCTGCCTTGTGCGCCAAGGGTCGTGGATTCAAATCCCATTCCGGACAAATATTTAAATGATGATTTTAAGTTTGTTCTGTGTATCAGTGTTAAATATATGATGTCCCGAATATATGTGCTTTAAGCGACTTAATGCGGAATCAGGTCAATGTATTAGACGTCGTGGGCATTTATTTATATTTACTATATTATGTTATAGGAGCGACTATCATTCAATCATTCATTCAGTCAATGACTATAGATTTTACAACATTGGCCACGCTAGAAGACACCTGCCTAATATCGCAGAGGAATACTTTTATTGTCACCCTGTTGGAATTAAGTTACTCTAGGTTGTAAGGATATACCGCCATCTATCATTTCTGGTCCCTTCTTCATAAGATCAGCTATAGGAAGAGATATTATTCTACTATGCCAGTACCTATATTTCAATAAGCCTACAACTTCAACTTTAGAGAGTTAAACAGTATAATGTAATCTCAATTGCAATTTTACCATAATAGTTTAAATAGAAAAGGTTATTGCAGGTTTCGTTGCTACGTGAGATGGTAACAGCGTATATTGTGACGTAGCGCAAACCGTTCGTTTGCGTGCCAACCAACTTCTGAAAAAAGCAAAACAATATCTAGCACGACTCATAATAATAATAGAATTTAAACTCGAGTTATTAACTTGTGCATTTTATATTCGAATTTTAAATGACATTACAGGAACCGTTTCTAGACGTTACGGCAACATTCATCTTTGAAAAAGGTATTTTATTTATATACAACACGATCAGTTCTTTTGAAGTAATAATAATATTTTTTCAATAAACATTCCATCGTTGTATCTACTGGTTCAATTCAATTTAAAAACTAGTCGTTCTATGAGGTTTTCAGTTGTTCAGTCAGTCGGACAATCGCCCGACCTTTCGACTCGTTTTCCCCATTACCGACTCTCGTGACCAATATGGCTGATTAAACGCTAATTACTACCACAGCTATTTAAATGGTGTGATTCATTATCTTGGTAATGTAAAAACTTAACGATTTCTTTATATATAGGTAATACGAATATAATCCGAGATACATTTGCCACTGGACGTCTACTGCTGGAAATAAGTCAAGATCAAAAGACTGTCAGATTCTGGCGGTTCCCATGTCTCAGTTATCTGATATAGAACCACTCTGCCGTATAAATGATTAAAAACTAAGTTGAAAGCATTAAGGCAAATTATAAGCACGTACACTTTTCTTTTACACTTTTTAAACAGAATTTATAATTGACTATTATTTTCTTAATTTGTGTTCCCGTAGAGTATAATAATACCTTTGCCTATACGAGTTGTACGAGGCAAGTGAGATACCGGAACTGATAGATGTGGGTCTACCCTCCCGAAACAGAGCAGTTTCAGCATTCCCGTCGCGATGCTTCGATTCTTTATCGAGCTGTGGCTCTGTGTTCTGCGGCTGCTGTGATGATAACGATTCGATCCAAATATGAGAACTCATTACTCTTTATCTATAATTAGGGCACACATTGATATAATAAAAGGTAGAAAGAACAGAATAATACAGTTTCAAAAACATTGAATATTATTTACTTACGAATCTTGAAAGCATGATCTGTATAGAAAACTTAAAAGGTACCTTATAACTAATCGAAGCTAAGGCTTTATTTTATTCGGCATTCGCTAGGCCAGAACAGATATTTCCTCGATGCTGCATTTCCTTGCAAAATCGTGTCTGAACAAAAGAAACTGCGACTCTCCGTATTGTTTTTGTCGGAAAAACGCGGCTTCTTGCCAACGTATCGCTTTTCACGTGCCTCAGAAAGGAATGCAACTTGTAATAAAAAGGTACAGGCTACATTAAGGGCAAGTAAAGTGTTTTAGAACAATTAATTTAGCAATAAAGGTTATATGCAGGTTATTGGGGTAACATGCGATATTTATATCCCATAGGATCCACGACGCTGGGTTTGAAATAAACAAAAACTAATGACATGACGTTTAATAAACAAAGATCCTCGTCGTCGTCAGTAAATAGCATCCAAATTGTATCTGTTAATAAGAAGAGTTATGAATGACACTTAATAAAAGATCTGGAATGTACAAGCGGGTTTTAGAATAGAAATGGGGTGCATGGATCAAATATTTTCGCTGCACTGCATAGCTGAAAAGTGCCATGAAAAGGTCAGTCTATTGCGCGTTTATTGATTTTAAAAAGGGTTATGATAGGGTTGTGCAAAAGGAGTTGTGGAAGATAATATCTGTGTATGGGGTGAATGACCGTTTAGTTCAAGCGTTCCAATCTCTTTACAAGGATTGTGCTGCTTGCGTTAGAATAAACGGTGCCTGCGCTGAATGGTTTGACATCCATAGAGGTGTCAGACATGTATTCAACTTATTAATAGACAACTGTCTGTCGGATTTGAATACCAGTAAATGTGGGTTAAGTATGAATGGATCAGTAATCAAATGTCTTCTTTACGCTGATGATCAAGTACTGTTAGCATCGTCACCTAAAGAGTTGCAAGAGATGGTAATGATTATTTAAGATTCCTTGAAAAAGAAAGGAATGAATGTAATAATATAAGTAAGACGAAAGTGATGGTGATTGAAATAGATGAAAATATGAAAAATTGTGAAATTGTGATCAATGACATGTAAGTTAAACAAGTGAAAGAGTTTGGATACCTGGGAAGTGTTTTTACGAGAGATGGGAAGTATGAATAAAGTATTGAACAGAGAGTGAAGGCTGAAAATAGTATCAATGGAGCCATGCCAAGCATGTAATGCTTTTATAGGCAGCCAAAATATGTCAAAGAGGGCACGGTTGGCTGTTTATAGAGGTATGTTGGCTCTAAATGTCATATGGTAGTGAATAAATGCAGTTGAAATAGTCGAGTATAGAGCATATCAAAGTATGTATGGTGTGAGTTTGAGAGGTAGATTAAAGTATAGTGTGATAAGATATCAATGTGGTGTAATAGATGATGTAATGACAACAATAGAGAAATAAATGTTTAGATGGTTTAGACATGTAGAATGACTGAACAAATAAATAGAGTGGAAGTGAATGGAAGAGTTGGTATAGGACGACCTGGGCGAACACGTCTTAACTAGGTAGAAGAGGTATTAAAGAAGGGTCAGGTCAGAAGTACCAAGAATAAACGAGCGTTTATGAAAGGATTAATGCGTGTAAGGGGCTTCCCTTACACAGAGAGAGAGGTATGCCAAGACATGCAAGTCGAGATCCATAGTCTTTGCCTACTCCGATGGGACACAGATGTAATGTATTTATTTATGTATATTTATCAGTCACTTTACTGTCACTTGCCATGTGGTACCGGCAAAGTATAATAAAACCTTTCACTTTACCAGGTGTCGTGAGAGGCGTTAAAAGGTTAGCGAAAAATGCAACTAGAACCGTCAGATGATGGTATCCAAACGAAACAGTGTAGCTTAAATGCACTGAGCGTGGATAGGCGGTGCATCCCAGTCGCGAAAGCTGCAGCGCGGCAATTATGGGAAAAAACTCCTTTCTTGGAGAGGTCTATGTCTAGAAGTGAACTTCCAATGACTGGTATGATGATAATGATTACTGTCAGATATTAAAACAAAAAGTTGGGAAACGACAAACACTGATGTAATTGCTAGATATTGCTTTTATATTTTGAGAATGTTTTAATGTTTTTGAGAATTCTTGTTATACATGTATAAATTGCATAATATGTTACAATGATACAATTTTCTATTATCATTTTTATGTCATTAATTGTATCATTGATTAAAATTTGTCATATAATGCATGTCCATTATTATAATATGGTATCGCAAATATACCAAATTTACCAGACTTACTAGTTTGACAGGCCCATTTCGCCTATGCACATCTGAACTGACAATTTAATCAGCAGGCAATGGTTCACAGACAGACAGATGCGGCAGAGATAATTTAGCATATACTTTGTACTATGGTCCTTAAAATATATCTTGACTTGAATGACAGCTGTCAAACTGACGTGTTTTCAAGTCATTTTGATAGCTAATTTTTGACAGCTATATTAATTTTATGTTGATTTTATATAAAATGATTTTTATGTGACCCCTGTTTAATATAAACTACGTTAGTAGCAAGTTATGATTCAGAATACCATAATATTAAGATAAATAAATCTTTCAACGTTACCACATGGATCTCTATCATTCTAATCTTTAAAGGAGTATGCAATATTATGAATGCCAAAGTTTAGTTTTATAACTTTGTTATACTTTCACAGCTAAACCTGCGTACCTAACTTTGTGAAGTCTGTCATATTTATAGCTTAAATACAAAGAAAGGACACATAGTAAATTAATTCCCACGGGACGCGACGGAGCGGTAATTATTACATTACATATAGCGTCAGATTTTTGCTGATAATGAAGTTCCAAAATAAATTAGGTTAGCTTCGATATTCATAAGAATACAATTTTTAACGGCTCTCATAATCTGTACCATTATCATAGCATGCATAAAACGTCCACTATCGGACAATAGACCTCCAATAAAGAGGGTATTTGCCCAGAATTGCTGCGCTGGGCAAGCGTATTGGCAATCGCAGAGCGCAGCTTTCGCGACGAGAATGGTGCTGGCCATCCCCGCTCTGTTGCATCTGTGCTATACTGTTACGGATTGATATACCGCCATCTGTCGGTTCCGGTACTTTAGTCGCCTATTGACCCCTGGTACAGAGGGTGATACTGTCTACTTTGCTGGTACCACACGGTAACTCTATATATGTAGTAATAATTATATTAACACTGTCACTCTCGAGAACGATTATCTTAAAATCAAAACGTCGATAAAAAAAAATCGACAAACAGCGTTTGAAAGTAGATTTATTAAGTTAGCTTCAAATTATACTCATTTAAGAACACGTTTTCTAGAACAGGAGAATACTTTTGTAGATGAAAATGCATTTTTCATGGCATTTTAAGACTCGTGAACACTGGAATGGAAAATACTTTGCTCATTCGTAGAAGATTTCTGGTTTCCTCTCCGAGTTCACTCGATGCAGCTTTATATTCAAGTCGAAGTTCATACAAATTCGTGACGACATATTTTTGTTCCGTATGATATACTGTTATATTGTTATAGTGATTATATTGTGTACTGTCTTTAATTTAGTAAAGTTAATGAGTATTAGGATTTAAACATACATTTTATTATTTAATCTAAGCTTTATCATCATATCATCATAATTTTAACGGGTCCGATGACGCCTGGAAAATACCTAAGATTTGATGTGATATTTTTTTAATTCAATCTATAATCATATCAGCTACAAATCATTGAGACACTCCCAACAGGAGATCATTATATCAGCCAATTAAAATTCTACTGCTGGAAATACATCTCCTCAAGAAATAATTGCCGCTCTGGGCAAGCGTGTTGGCAATCGCAGAGAGCAGCTTTCGCGACGGTTATGCTGCTGCCCATTTCCACCATTTACATGGAACTACACCTTTTCGGATGGATATACCGTCATCTGTCAATTCTGATATGTTAGTTGCCTCTTACGACACCTGGTACCGAGGCTAGGTACTATTCTACTCTGCCGATGCCACACGGGAGATGCGGCCTGTCATACCATTCAGCATGATCCTGCGGTTCTAGCCTAGTCGTCTTACCACCTTGCAGGTGAACTTCGTACATTATGTCAGTCGTAAGACGTCAGGAGTCCAAAATAAATTCATGCGCAGGGCCACCGACGCCCCGTGGTACATCCGTAATCTTTCGCGAGTTCATGAAAGAAGCGTCGCGTCGATTCTTCGACGGGGCCTCAAATCACACTAACCCTTTAATTTCCAAGTCCGCGAAATACGTCGCAAGGAAAAACGTCCGCGCCCGATACCGTAGACCGCGTCACGTCTTAGATGACCCTCCCGATGATATACTACTCTTACTGGCACAACACAATCACTTACACTCCACATGCACTCGTACAACAGAGCAGTACACCGCGTTCGCCGGCGAACGCGTGAAGTCCCTGCCCCTACGAGCGATAACCGACAGCCCTAGGGCTGTTGGGCTCAATCTGTCCGTCCTCTTTTGCTACAATTCATAGTAAATTCAACCCCAACGACGGCGGCCGAGCCTAGGTCGAGCCTCTAGAGGTGCCCTCGGACGCGCAGTCGGTCCCGCTCAAATCTCGCGAGCCATTGCGGGCGTTTAGCGCGGTCGCGGCCGCGGGGCACGCAGGATGAATACGGGCATCGGACCTCTCATCTATGAGAGGCCCCGCCCTCTTTTTTCGGTGGCGCTGGAATTGACGCCTGAGTCGTCCAGCACTAGGTTCGTCCGAAAAAAAAAAAAAAAAAAAAAAAAAAAAAAAAGACGTCAGGTTCTGGAATGGAGACCACGTACTGGCAAGCGCATTGTTGGACGCCTGATACGGTGAACAGATGATCTGACTAAAACTGCAAGATCGCGCTGGACACAGGCCACATACAACCGGTCCTATTGGAGAACACTTGAGGAGTCCAGCAGTAGACGTTCTACTGCTGGTAAGATAATGATGTTGAATTATATATTTTATTATCTCTACAAATTCTAAAAACTTTAATTTCGTTGGAAATTGTGTTGAATAGAAATTTAAAATATGTATTTTAAATTCTTAATATACGCTACAAAGTCCGACCGATATCATTTCGATTCTCCTCAATTTATTTAAAAGCCCTCTTTCCCACACTTTCCGATCTAGAAACATTCACTTCTGTAGCACTCATTTCCACTTCAAAAGCATTCGTAAGGGACCCTTTGAAAGGACGGTGGAATCTCTGCGGCTGACTGAGAGGCACCGCGGTTACGGATCGGGCGATCATTTATTTAGACCCGTAGTTGACAGGGTCTGTTGATTACTCGCCTTCTTCCTACTTATTTTATTGAGGAAGTTTGAGAGGATCGGTATTTTTTACTATTTTCTTGGGCAATACTTGCATATCGTAAATTAAAGAGTTTGCGCAATTATTAAATCAATAGATATGTATGGATTTTTTTAATATAGCTCGTACACAAGATTAACATACAAGCTAAATTTGTAGAGCTACTAGCGGCCAATTCCGTCTTGAAATTTGAAATTGAAATTATGTAGTGGTTAGTATAACTTATAACCTGATAATATCATTAAGTAAACTTTAATGAAACTTCAGTATATGATCAACAACATACAATCTCATTAATAAACCAATATCACAAAATGGCCGACACTGCAATAGCCGTCAGTTAAAGCGTCCGTAAAATTCGTAAAATAAATAAATACATCACGCCTGTGTCTCCTCGGAGTAGGTAGACACTACGGATCTCCACTTGCTACGATTGTGGCTACATAGGTACCTCTCTCGATTCTTTTACTAGTATTAGACCTTTTATACACGCGCGTTTATTCTTGGTGCTTCGAACTTGGCCCTTCTTTAATACCTCTTCTACCTGGTTAAAGTATATCGCCTAAGTCGTCCTATTTCAACTATTTTATTTAAGCCCACTCTATGTATTTGTGCAGCCAATCTACTTTCATCCATCCTTTTTTATATGCCCAAAGCATCTCAACATGTCTTTCTCTATTGTTGTCACAACGTCATCTTTTACGCGACATCGATCTTTTATAAAACTTTTATGTAGACCATCTCTCAAAGCAAACATATACCGCATATATATACCGCACATAAAGAGTTAAAAGTGCCTTGTACCGCAAAGAAAACA
>JACJUM010004390.1:14635944-14697139 GCA_020976665.1 Heortia vitessoides
AAGGACGATTAGAAATTTCTTATTTTTATAATAAAACTTAATTTTGAACGGCTTTAAAACGCAGTCTATTCACCATTCTATATTTTTTGTGAAACGTTTCGGTTACCACGCTGCAATCATTCTCGAGATTGCAAAAATATCATCTCGTTAAGTCATAAAATAAAATTTTCAATAAATTCTTGACAGTGCGATCTAAATGAAATGTCTAAAGAAATAATCGCAAATCATTAATTTACCTTTTCTCATTCATTTCATCATAAGTTCCCTTTGTGTTCTTAACAAGGCAATACTTCGGTTCTAATTAAATTTATTGCTTAATTTAGTCATCATTATCAAATAAGTCCCGGTTCCAATTACCTCGTGAAGACGGGCGTAACAGAGTGTGACAAACGTGGCATATGGGAGGGTGAATCTATTAAACATCAAACAATATGAACAGCTGGATCAACGGATATTATTAGAATCTAAATAGCACTTACTGTTAGTTGTCTGCCTTTAAGTATTCATATCATAGGCATATGGTATACACAGCGTTTGGTATCATCATTCCAGCCATTGTAATTCCACTGCTGTATACAGGCCTTCCCAAAAAAGAACAATTTTGCCTATAATTGCCGCGCTTGGCAAGCGTGTTGGCAATCGCAAATTGCAGATTTCGTGACGGGGATACTGCTGCCCCTCCCCACCCTGTGTATTTGAGCTGCACTGTTTCGGATGGGTATACCGCCATCTATCGGTTCCGGTACCTCAGTCGCCTCTTACGACACCTGGTACAGAGATAGGTACTTTTCTACTCCGCCGGTATCCCACGGCGTTTGGTATGGAGGAAAACAATGCCTGAGAAACAATACCGTCTGCAGGTTCAAATTCTTATTTGAATCTGTATTTAAATTTTATAGGTAGAACTTCGTACAGAGGTCGACTGCATTAGTACCTCAGTCTCATCTATTGCTTCCGTCAAATAGCAGTGTTCGCAATAATATGTTCCGGTTTGAAGGGTGAGAGAAGCAGTGAAATTATTGGGTAATTTGGCATAATATCTTCAAGTCACAAGGTTGGCAACGTGCTAGTGATATCCTTGTGATATTACGTGTGTCTATAGGCTATGGTGACGCTAGCTATGCTGGTTTGATGACCCGGTCTCATAAAAAAAATCCTCTGTTGTCTGATATCCGCAACACAACTGATTTAAGCTACTTATCTCGGAGTCAGGCCAATATACGAGATGTCGTGTTTTTTCTTTGTATTAATACGTTTATCTCTAAAACGGCCAGATGGATTAAAGTATAGTCTTTTGTATTGGATACCTCAACTTTTTTAAAACCTTTTTCATACTAGTATATATCAAAAGTAATACAATAAGGCTGTATTTGATTTCTTTTTTGTTTGATTGCAATCTTCTCTAGAACTGCCTTCTGAGTTTTTAATAAATATTTGTGTATGTAATATTCTAATAATTATGGTCGATGAATGCCTGAACCTCTATAATTTGTGTTTTGTTTAAACTCCTTTATCTTCAGAAATAACAGTAATATTAAAAAAATATATATCTTATTGCATTTGATATCCAAGTCTTCACAAAGATATTTTTTATTTATGAATCTGTTTGAACGGGCTAATCTCGAGAAGTACCGGTTTGTAGAAGATATATCTTCATTAATAAATCAATTAACTTATAAATACTTGTCGCATGCGACCGCAGGGCACAGCTAGTTTTATAAATATAGGAAACAGGACAATTCGTCGACGCCGTTCGCCCCAATAACAATCAAGGAATGGACAAATATTTATAAGATGATATTTGTTATATTTATTTGATGTTCTGTGTCTGGGTGTTAAAATACATATATTTAATTAAATTTGTGTCCTCTACATTTGTACTACTATATTTGTGTCCTGAGAGTAAAGTGCTATAAGCTAGTTAATTCGGAGTCACGTCAATGTATGAAATTTTGTGTTAATTTATGTATTGTTTGTTACAAAAGATTTTACATTCCGTCTAACTGAAGCACCATTAACTAATGGAGAAATATTCTTGCTTCAAACTTCTCTCGCTTCCCTTACTCGCATTAGTCTATTCTTACACGCTCATTTATTCTTGGTACTTCTGACCTGAGCTTTCTTTAACACCTCTTGTATATGGTTAAGATATATTCGCCTCGGTCGTCCTATACCAACACCTCTATTCACTTCCGCTCAATATATTTGTACAGTCATTCTATTTTCATCCATCCTTTTTACATGTCCAAATCATCTTACCATTCTATTTTTTTATAATTACCTAATTTACATCATCATCAAAACGAAAGACAACTCAATTAACTACAGACTTCCTCCAAATTAAACCTCGTTGTAGTAATCTATTTTCTTAATCAATACCGAACTTCACAACTTAAGGTTCCCTGCTCAGTAATGACACTTATCTCTTCAAACATAAAGTTAAAAATTGTAAATCTTGTTAACCAGGCTAATCGTGTTGGTGATAGATCAATCAATATCTTGTTATTAAGTTTAAGAATCTCCCCTCATTCAGATTCAAACCCTCCTCGCTCTGCTCGCCTCAGGATTTGAATCAATTTTTAATCTAGTTTGTTCACTCATCCATCAAGGAGTTCCAACTAGAAATAGTTATGATACTTACAGTCTGGATGGATTGCTGTTTTGATCGGTGTACAAAAAGGTTCGTGATGATTAACCTTTTCTCTTTACCGGTACACAGAAAAGAGGCCAAGAATAATAGTATCTTTCTCTATACCAGGTGTCGACGTATCATCAGGTCGACCTCATATAAAGGTTTCTCACTCTCACTTATTTCTACCGCCAAGCAGCCGTGCTTGCATTACTATGTTCTGATTTGAAGGGTGAGAGAGGCAGTGAAATAATACCCTCGAGTCACAAAGTTGACGACGCATTAGTGATATCCTTGAAAATACGAACGTATATTGCGAGGCGGTGGTAACACTTAGATACTATCACGAGGACCGTGTGCTTGTTATCAACTAAGTCATATAAAAAACAATTCGGCTAAGGTCGGAACTGAAAGATGGCGTATTATCCATCCAAAACAGTGTATCTCAAATGTAAATAGGATGACGATGGGTAGAATCCAATGCGTAGCGTAGCAACCGCGATTACAATCATCATGGCAATAATGGACAAATAGCCGAAATTTGGTGGAGTTGGTATTGTAAAGAAATATATTAATAGACCAATAGGTACCTTTACGATGGTCTTGCAACCGGTTCTATAGGTCAACCAATGGACATCTAACGGCAGATGAGGAATATTTAGCTGATACTCGATGAGGCTCGTTGTTTGGCTCACAAGCAGAATTGTTTAGGTTTTGGGTTTTACCGCGATACCAGCAAATAAGCATACGGTCTATCTGATGGTAAAAGACATTTGCGTGTTGCCGATCCTAGCAATATAGTAATTTCCAAAAATACCCTCAGCCTAGTAGCGATACTTTCAATAATACTTTATGTGCTAAGATTTAAAGTCGGTTTTCGTAATAATTTACTTTTAGTGTCGTACAGTCAAACAGATATAGTTTTTTATTCATTCCTTAGTGTGCGTGTTAAAAATACGCGAAACGAGTTTAAAATGTCATTTATGTTAACGTCGCAGTACACTCTCTATTATTATTTTTATTATGTTTCATTGAATATAACTTAAAGGATTCATCTTTAAACTTTACTGGCGGTCCATCCACTCATCAGACTTAGCCTGGGTTCATAGTAAAACTTTATCATGTTGATCTTGTTATCGTGGGAATTTCTATTTTGTTCTTTAATCTACATAGCATACAAGTTAAATAATATATACCTTGTATTCTCTGTCTGTATACAAGGATAATGTATTTTTTTTATACTAACATGCTCATCCTGTTCAAACCTGGTCTTAACAATTACAAACAACTAAGAAGACCAACAACCAATTTAGTGCACTCGTTTTAAAATAATGCGCGTACAGACATTTCGCTGAATACATTTTTATAGTGTTATTTATTATTAGCTGCATCAGAACTTCAGTACCTCATAGTGTAGCCATGTTCCAAATAAAGAATACGAGAAGAGGTGTTACGTAATACAGTCTGTTCTCAAGGTTGCTGGTGATATCTTCGCGGTGTCGCGTCAGTCTTGGTATCGGTTTACGTGGTTTGGTTGCTTATTACTAACTTTAATACTGTCAAAGTCACGACTGTCAAACTCATAATTCATACAGAAATAACTGTTCTGCTACCAGAACAGTTATTTCTGTATGTTAATATATAAAGTTAATTATTTTTTCTATCAAGAGCGATCTTATATAATACTATCTCATCTAAACCAATACTATAAAAAGGAAAGTTATAACTTAGTTTGTTACGATTTAACTCAAAATATGCTGTACCGATTTTCAAAATTCTTTTATGTATAAATAATGAAATATTACGCGGCAAGATTTGTATTTTGTATGTTTGTAATTTATAAACTCAAAAACTACTGAACGTTATTCTTAAATTCTTATACCAATAGAAAGCTACATTATCAGCAGATAATATAAGCTGCAATTTTAAATCCGTACACTAACAAAAATGGGAACTACTTGGGTAAAGCCGTGGAGACTGTTAGTTACAAACATAAACCGCGACCAGCTTAATTATTCTACATGACATTTGACACAAAGAACCGTTACAGCCTTTTTTTCATGGCAGAATAAACGAATTCCGTGGTTAAGACTTGATTTTTATATCAATCTGGGTATAATGTGGACGCAAACAAAGTCGCATGCTAGCAGTTAAATGTTAAATAGAAATATATAGATATAAACAGCTCATAAAATTTTTAGTAAATTCCTTAATAATAACTCAGAGCAAACGTTTCCGTTAAACGTTATTCTAATAATCATTTCTGGCACGTACCACAACAAATAAAGCCACTGACTGTCTGATTCCCCGACACGCAATAGATATGCAAAACTCATTCTTGGTAGCTATATGGTAACTTTGATATGTTTATCGAATGTATATAGCGGTATTGACATAAAATATCTAGTAATTAAACCAATTATATTATTTAAGTTATAAAAGTGAATTCGAAATCTTCATATAAGCTAGATTGAATATAATATTTCAGTTGTAGTCCGAATAAAGATGTAAAATATATGCAGTTCGATAAATATATATACTATTACTAACTTATTTCTTTTGTATATGACTAAATTTGAATTTTTGTTTTTTTAATTCTATGCTTTAAACATTAATTTAGTTTATTTATCTTTCCATAGCATTGTTAACATAATTCATTCATAAGAATCAGCAAATTGCTACGCCCACGTGAACTAAAAAATGCGTGTAATTATGAATTGGTGCCAATGTAGAGCCTCGTATCACTACAACTTTTAAGGCTGTAGGGACACTGCGACCCGTCTCTCTCGCACCATCATTAACAAAATGTCGCCATCTCTATCCACCGGTGGCGCCAACTAGCGGTAGTTTGCCGCGAACACCTGACAGCTGCCTAAGCGCATGCTCTTTGTATTGTGTTGTGACTTCGGCGGAACATTACCACTACGTTTATTACTGATACTTTAGCAAAATTCAGCTTATGAGCTCTATTTTGTGTAGTGTTGATATAAATGATGGCTCAAGTGCGTGTGTGTGTAAGGAAAATATGTGTTTGTGTTAGTAAATGAATGTTCGTGGCATTGTTGACATACAGGGCCTGTGGTCTTGGAGTCCAAAGAATAGCCTCAAGATAAAGCTGAAACGTAAGTATAATTGTTTTCGGTAATGAGAAACGTCTGTCCATAGAGATATCACTAAGATAATTTTGGTCACAAATCCTTTTCAAAGATATGTGTGTTATTTTTCTTATAGGGCTCCTTTCATTCCGTATTTAGCTTTTAAAAGACCTAATAGTTGCCAAATGTAATAACCGGGTTTTAAATGAACATCATGCTTAATCACTTTTTGCGTAATTATTCGATGTTTGTGGATAAGTTTTGTGTATACCTAAAATACCTATGCAATTGGTCGCCTCGACTGTTACTTGGCCTACTTCATAGTCATTTTTATTTCGGCGGAGGTCTCAGTGGCCTCTATTTAAATAACAACTAAAATTAAAAATTAAGTGGAAGTTCTAATTGTGAATTGAGATCACTGAATCTTAGTAAATTCAAAGCCTAACGAAGGCCTCCTAAGCAAATGAAACAAGTAAATTAAGCTATAAATTTAGGTTTGTTTGAGCCAATTATACCTTTAGACGTTGGCGAGCTAAATTATACTTTACCATGGATATTTTAGAATTAAAATTAGCAGAACAGGGAAACGATAAATTTTACAGTCGAGCATTTATGTAACATTCTAGTTTTACAAAACGCAAACGATACAATATTTTGTTTTGGTACGGAATTGAAAATTCCACACGAACAACCCTTACGAAAGAACGTATAGCGTAACTCAGTTTCTCTGAATATTTATAAAATTACGCTAACTCGCATCTCGAAATCATATCTTTGCATAGAGACTCATTTGACTATGTAGATCTGTTTCTGAGTTTGACTGATTATAATTTTAAATTGTTTCTAGTTAAATACTTGTAATGAAGATCGATCTTTCTATTAATAGCCTTATTGGCGACAAGGCACTATTCATAAATTAAATGTCTTACCAAATAGAGCTGACCACTGACAAAAACTGGAGATTCGGATATTTGGGCTATAAATAATATTAATGATGCAATACAAGTAACTTTATCTGGCGCTCAACGGGAACTTTCTGGAGATATACATTTAGGAAAGGAGAAGTATCCTGTCATTTTCTGCGGATATCTACCTAATTTTAAAATTACTCCTTATAACACCATCAGCTAGTGAAAGTCTTGTTAAAATGGGTCCAGCCGTTTCAGAGATTGGCCATAACAAACAGACAGACACAGATATATACTTACTTTCTTATGGATTTATTGATAAGACTGTCAATGAATTACAAACAGACACTTAAATTTTATTTACACGTTTAGATGTATAGGTAAGCATAATTTAACTTCAACCAAAAGAAACAACGGCGAAAATAATGTATTTCCTTGTTTGTGTTCTTGGAATTCTCAAATATTAACGGCGATATTTTTTCTAATCTCTCGGCAATACTTTATGTTGTTAGATGGCAATACACTTGTACCTTTTACATAAAGAAGAGGTGAAATAATAACGCACAGAAATCCAAGCTAGAGTATGATTCTTTCTAATGCTTGCTTTCAACAAATTACTTCGCTTCAATCGATAACCACATCTAATCTGCACTCACGTACTCACATCCAGCGTTCTTTACTCAACAAAGCATTCTTTTGTTTACATTAACTACATAGATTCAGTCTGTGTGAATTCTTAACGAGTATAAATTCGTAAATAGGTGAATGGTAATGTGCGAAATTACGTCATGACTATTGTTCAATTAACAAATGACAGCGTTGCGATTTTAATTGGCATGACCAACACCTCGCTTGTTGTTCTAAAAATGTACTACTCCACGCGGTATGAAAATGGTAAATGTATACCTGACTCCTATTTATCACATCATTATTATATCAACCCAGAGCTTAGCTAGGGATCGAGTTTCAATGTAACGGATGGGTATACCACCATTAGTCGTTTCCGGAACCTTAATCCACCACTTGGTACAAAGATAGGTACTATTCTATGCTGGCAATGTTTTTTTTATTTTTATTATATCTGGTCGACAAACAAGTATTCAATCCACGGGTATATGCCTACTATAAGCGTCACCGCAGCCTATAGATACTTGTAATATCACGAGGATACTCACTAGCGCGTTGCTAACCTTGTGACTTGAAGAGTCTCTCTATCTTCAAACTGTAACCCACCGTTTATATTGAACATGGTAGTTGGTATTTGGTGGTAAAAATAACTGAGAGTGAGGTATCAATGTAGATGACCTTTGTATGAAGTCTACGTCATGTAAGCTTACAGCATTTATTACTAAATTTGTACATATCTCTATGAAGACTGCAAGATTACGAAGCTTCTGCAATACACCCGTAGCATTGTAAAAAAGTATCAATAGTTAAATGATTTTATCTAAAATCTTAACATACCTTCTTAAAACAGACCTTACTGATGGCCAATATCCTAATATGCTGATTCCTAAGACGTAACCGCAATCATAGAAACAAGCGTGTCTTGAAATGCAATTCTACTCTATGGATTAAGGCGTATTGCGATATAAAAAGAATTCAGGCAATTAATTAAAAGAATATGTAAATAAACTATATATATGTTATAAAATATTAGTTAACTGTTATTAAACGGACTACTCGGCACCGAACTATTTGCGATTTCCTCTTAGATCAGTTTGCTGTTTACATTCTATCGTGAGGTACCGATAGAGTAGAATACTACCTCCATCTATACTAGGTGTCGTAAGAGGCGACTAAGATACCAAAACCGACAGGTAGTGGTATATCTATACGAGCCAGTGCAGCTCAAATGCATAGTGAAGATGGGCAACAGCATCTCCATCGCGAAAGTTGCAATCTGTGATTGCTTGCCCAGCGCGGCAATTATGGGCCAGAGCTCCCCTTTTCTTCAGGAGGCCTATGTCTTATTATTATAACAGTAGACTTCTACTAGCGATGATGATGATAATGTTTCCATCACTAATATTATCTTTTACTATTTTTTAATTTTTTAACCCAAATAAATTTAGTCCCAACAATAAGGTACAAAATATGACATTAGTTGCGAAAAACTGCCGGTATATCTATATAATTACAGCTGACATGGAAACAAAACTCGTAATCCGCATAATGATTTCCTTTATAACATGGTAGTGGAGTGCCGACACAATATTAATTGTTTGATTAGTACAATGCGTCTACTCTTTTATTCTCCAAACAAGGCCCTCGTTAGCTCAATCACAGGCTAGACTGCTGACGGCTTGTGCATGCTAAGCTACTTTCAACGGCGCGCACCTGGTTAGGACTCACTTTCTATAACCAAATTTCATCTATGTCATTATCAAACAAATGAATGAGGAGTTGGTCCTGTTTATTGATGTTTGAGCTGACGCGACGTTTGTTTATACTTTATAGAATTACGTTACAATACAATCTAGCATTGATAATTAAAGTATATTTCTTTCTTTCATCTTCTGCTTTGAAGGATCACACATAAGTGTAACTTCTATAAAAGTTATATATGTTCAACCTTTATCTAACCCGTAAAAAAGTAAACTAATACGAGCATAAAATTATATACATTCAGTCAATCTTGATAATGTTGTTGCTTGGAAATTACCCAACACACAACAACGCGACAAGGTCTCAATTTCCTGCTATATAGCATATGTTTATTGATTAACAGAAGTTTGATGTGCCTAATAAATCATATTACCAAAGTAGACCAATAGTTCTTCAGAATTATTCGGCAAAAGCATCAACACAATTGGCAAAGTTAACACTTATAGTTTTATTTAATCAGAGAACATTTCTTTGTACCATCGTTTGTCTTGCGGAGTTGCTCGATTGGATTGTTTAGCTGACGACCAATTAGCGGGTTGCCTCTCTAATGTGTGTAATTATTACGTCAGAAGGTAATCCATTATACCTTTGCCTAATTGTGTCGACTGTTGTGTTTTAATGTAACACCAAGTTACTTTATGATTTTTGTGGTACGTACGAGTTATTGACAATAGGCTAAAGCTTCAAAAATAATAATAATAATATTCACACAACATCTCATACATTGACTGGACTCCGAGCTAAGTCGCCTAATGCATTTATGTAACGGACATCAGACAACGGAAGAATCACAAATATAATACTTAAATAAATATATTTAACACCCAGTCAACCCAAACCCACGCCTCTTGGTACATAAAATAGGATATGCGCTATCGGAACTATCAAGAATAATATTGATTGATGATATTATTCTTCGTGAAACAAATAGAAAGTTTTTGCCGTACTTTTAATTAAGCTTTTGCAATTTTGTACTTTCATCATTATCATAACAGCCGTTGAACATCCATTGCTGGACATGTGCTTCCCCAAGAACGGGGGAATTTGCCCATAATTGCCATGCGATACAGCGTAAATTAATGGACAAGGCGGGGATAGGGAGCAGCATCTCCATCACGAAGCTACGGTCTAGGATAGCCACCAATACAAATTATAAAATAAATTAATCAATGAATTCACTCGACATCGCCTGACATACATTGGCCTGACTCCGAGATATGTTGCTTTTAGAACTTGTGTTGTGTATATCAGACAACAGAGGTATTACAAATATAATACTTGAATACATAAAAATAACACCCAGATAGAAAAAATACAAATATTTATCATATAGATATTTGCCATAGATTCCTATCTATCGATTCCTCCAACTCATGACTTTGGCGCACAAAAAGAAGTCAAATAGTACTAATTGTACTACCACGCTTGCTCAGCACGGGAATTGTTTTTATTACTTTTCTTGGAAAGACATTTGTCTAGCAGTGGACGATCTATAGCTGTCATGGTGGTTACAATGATGAAAAAATTTACTTTTGAAATGATTCGGCGTGCGATTCAGTAATTCGATGTAAAATAACGGGTGCTGGTCGTGCATACCAAACACCAAAAAACAATATAGCGAATTCCAATAAGTTTTATCATACGTAACGTTTCAATGGTCGCGTCGCAACCGACGTCTTGTCTGACAAAGAAGCAAACTTCGCATTTTCCCTACCACAATGTGTGTTCAAAACTGAACATAGTTTAACCGTCTCTTGACAATTGTGTCCAAATAATAAGAAGGTAAGACCAAATTATTATTTGACAGGCCCGATGGTGCAGATGTTAGCAGTTTAGAATTTTATCCCGGACACCGTGACACTTAATTTTTGTATATAAAGATAATATAAGTTAGGCAAAAGTATTGAATTTGCTTTAAAACAGCTGGACCAAATACATTAAGACTTTAAACGCTTAAAATAACACTGGGCGGGTCAGATAGCATTCTCGGAAACCGATAAGTCTGAGTCAGTTGTTTCTGCCGTTGCCTTATAAGTGAGATGGTGTGGTCATACCACTCTAACTACGCTTTTGTAAGCATCAAGTTGCGATTTAGCGATAAATATCTGGCAGCATTTGAATTCGGTTTGCATCTACCATTGTTATTTGGCATTTTTGTACGTCTAAAGTAGCTATACATTTATAACAATCAACTTGACCTTTTACATAAAACTTAGTTATGCCTATAAGCTATTTAATATAACCTTAGCTGTTGAAAATATATTAAATCAAGGATAGGATAAGGATATATATATGAAATTATGCACTCGTTTCCATGGGCAAATCAATTAAACAATTGTTTATAAAAATCAAGGAAATGATATTTAGAAATATCAAAGAGACCACCAAATATACTGCCAAAGAAAGGAACAGCAATACTTCCGCTATGAATAAAAACTATATGAATTAAGATGATATTTAATATAAAAAAATAACTTATCTCAGGTGCCAGTTGGGACTCGAACCTGCATATTTTCTTATACCTCCTATCCGATCCTATCTTATGTACCAAGACTATATACCAGACAAATATATATATGATGATATTTATATTTGTCCTGTGTCAGGGTATTAAAAATATGTATTTAAGTGTGCGTATTAAAAATATGTACACAAGTGCTTTAAGCGACTTACTACGGAATTAGATCAATGAATGAGATGTGGTGTAAATATTATTTATTTGTATATATTAAATCTATATGTTTATTACATAAGACTTTAAAATAAAGATCTCACGTAACATATAACAATTGCAGATAAAAATTAAATTTTAAGTATATAAGAAATGTATCGACATACGTTTATATAATGTTTTTGTATCTTATTTGCCCAGCAAATCAAATACCTTATACAAACTCACCCCTATTAGTCAATATTCACTCGTCCATTAAAGCCAGTGGATCGTAAACATCGGCATAAGCACAACCCCATTGTGCCCGAAACCGTTTGACATTGAACCTTATTTGTGAGCAAACTTTTTTTATGAATGGAAATTTTGTAGCGGTCTGAGTGGATTCTCCGACTTATATGTAACAAACTTCTATGTACATTTTATTGCAAATTATAACAAAAGAAAGTGGACGTTTCTTGAATCACTAAGTTGACGTAATGATCTTGCATCGCAGGGATATCAGTTGCGAACTTTGAGACCTGAGCACATTATGTCATTTTTTTTATTAGGCTACGTCGACAAGCAAGCATACAGTGATAGTATAAGTCGCCGCAGCCTATAGACGCTTGTAATATCCCACGGATATCACTAGCGCGTTACCAACCTCGTGGCTTGAAGATTTTACGCCACATTACCCAGTAATGTTGCTTTTCACTCTTTAAACCGGAACACAGCAATACGAACAATTTGGCGGTAGAAACAGGTGAGAGTGGGGTACCAATTCAGACGACGGTTGTATATGATCTCACCTCATATTACCCTCTAACTTCACTTCCTCCCACATCCTTCAAATGGAACACAGTGAAGCTGTACCCGTGGACACGACTATTGTATGAGCTGTTATGTAATACTTAAATACATACTTAACACTCAGACACGGAACGAACATAAATATTCATCATATAAATGTTAGTTGTTGATGAGTATCGAACCCACGATCCTTGTCGCACAAGATAGGAATACTATGGAAGGACCATTAGGATCGTCAAATTAACAAGTAATTTGTGTTATTTAAAACAAATAAATAAAACTTTTATGTCCGTTTGTAATAACTGGATAATATCCTGATATCAATGCATATAACAGAGAACGATACCACAAACAAAAAACTGTTCTATTAATATTTAGGCAAAACCTAAAAAAGCTAAAGTCTTAACTGCACTTTTATTGACAGTATGTCTAATAAAATAAAAACTAATATAGTCCTGCAATAAATATAAAAAATTAAACGATAGATCATATGTGACTAGGTAATATAACTAATTAAGTTTCTTATTTACCATGAAACATATTAGAGGAATTTATTACAAAATCAATACATATTTTTTATTATTCTACAAAAATTATGCATTCTATAAAAGAGACATGTCCAACCCCAAAGGTCCCCGGAAAGCTTGCCGCATTTCCGTGCTGCACAGCAAGCGAAATCGTCTCCATTAGAAAAGCCCTAGAGCGGTAGACAAATCCCCAGTCCACCCAACGCCTCCCCATTTTTAATTAAGTTATATTATTATTCTACTCTGCCGAGAAGTAGCGGCAGAGTAGAATAGCACCTACCCCTGTACCAGGTGTCGTAAGAGGCGACTAAGATACCAGAACCGATAGATGGCGTTATATCGCATCAGTGTCACTCAAATGCACAGGCCGGGGATGGGCAGCAGCATTCCCGTCGCAAAAGCGGCGCTATGTGACTGCCAACACTTGCCCAGCGCGGAAATTATGGGTAGAATTCCCCTTTTATTAGCAGCAGTAGAATTCTAAGGGTTGATATAATGATGATGATAACATGTCATGTTATTCGGTGCTCAATAAAAGATATTATATTTGGAGATATCCAATGCAAGTATTTTTTAATACTGCCCAATCCTAGTAAAACACCCTATTATTTAAAATACATAGTAAAATGACGCTTAATGAACTTTTAATTAATGTTGAGAAAATTCGATTCTGTTATATAATTTTCAATTACAACTTTCACGAGAACTAAGCCGCGGCCAGAAACTAGTTTCGCTTGAAATGGGTTTTAACATTTAATTGTATTGTATCCTTATAAAGCTGAAATGGATTTTAACATTCTATTATATCCTCATAAAGCTGATATGGTATAATAAACTTGAGGAATACATAGTCTATAATTTTAGCTTTCGCACTCCGCATTATCCGGGTCAACTAACGGGCGAGAGCCGGTACATGTCGTGCCGTACACCTGACTCTCGCTGTTAAAAACATTCTGTCTATACCAGCGATAGTCGATAGTCCCGTTTCTACGGGGTAAGGGTGATATAGCATGTAAATATGAAATACTAGCAGTATCCGCGGTTTCACTCGCGTTTTAGAACTTTCATACTAACTTTGTTCACCACTTTTACACCCTGAAGAGATGATTTTCGAAAAAATATTTAATTTACACGCGTTTCATGATTTTCAATGAAGAACCTTTCTTCTGGGTTGCATTTAAATAACTAATGATGGTCAGCCAGCCAGCTTCTTCTATAACAACAGTGAAGTGGGTCTTGGACATATGTATAGTATATATACTTTATCATCTGAATATGACGAGGTCGGTGCTATACCTAAATGACCTGCAGCAAATATCTCTCAGATATTATGAGTACTAGATATTCGACACATTTCCGATGGTAATTATGTTGTTAATGAGAGACCTGTGGACGACAAATCTGACACCACCTTGGGACCGTTGGTAGTAGAATAGGTTGCTAGACTTAGGGGTTATCGTGTTCTCGCCCTCTCTTCAGACTTCAGACAACTTCAGAATATCCCAACGCATCCTACTCAACTCTTCCTCCAACTCAAGAATGTGCAATGTGCCTATGTTGTGTGTAACCAGGGCCAGTTTTTGGTTGGGCTGGAAGCCGTGCGACTATTATTATCACTGCTCTGTCGTTATCATAACCGCTACCGTAGCTTGGAATAACGAAGCTGCCCGGGACTGGGGGTTTTGCCTTATAATTGCCACGGTGCGCATGCGTGGTGGCAATAGCAGGATGTGACTTTGTGATGAGAATGCTGCTGCCCATCCCCGCCTCTTGCATTTGAGTCACGCTCGTACGATGGTTATACTGCCATATATCGGTTCCAGTACTTTAGTTGCAACACCTAGCATAAAGGGAGATCTCTCCTACTATTCTATTCTGCCAGTACCGGTACCCCACCCCATATATATAACATGTCTTTTTGTAGTATTTATATCGACATACAAGGGAATGTGAAGTCGAGTATAGCTTTAGAATACCTAGTAGTAATATTTTTTGTTCATAATTTTTTTCAGTTTGTTATAATAATTTTACTTTTTAGTTTGATGAGTTTTATAATGCACATTTTTTTTAAATTCCCACTAATGGTATTTGAACGAAAATGGTGACCGATCCCACGATCCTTAGTGCACAAGACAGGGACACTACCGCCATAGGCGCCAATATCGACGGACCTGAGTGCGCAGATGGTAGTGATCCTGCCTTATACTGCCAAATACGTCGTTGGTTCGATTCCCACCCACGACAAACATTTATATGATTATATACACACAATTCATGGTAAGACAGTTTAAAAACAATAAGCCAATTACAGGCTTTCACGAATAGATAACGTAAATCTAAATTAAAACAATACAAAAAACAACAATTCCGAGGAACAATGCCCATAATTTCGTAACCATCTGTTGACGTACTACATGTGAACGAGAAGCCACCGAAATTCCCATGTCAACATTCGCGCGAACCCTTCGATTCGGATGGCAGAACAACGAGTCCACATGGCGTCGGATGACATTTGGTAGACTGTGACCAGGGGCCGTGAATCCAAGGGTCTGACGTGATTCTTAGATAGCGCCGTGAACTCTGCGCGCCTGTTACCTGTTAGTTTCACTAGTTTACCAAAGACGTGTATTACTTATCGTTCAAGAACAACAAATATTTCCCAAAAAAGCCAAGCCAAAATCTTGGTGGACACGACAAAGCAAAATTTGTCTCGTCAAATTCACTGAAAATTATATTTTTTTATAAATTATAATTATAAATTCCTACAACATTTCATATTGACCTGACAAAAAATTTGCATTTCAAATGTATACGTAAGTGATTTATTTATTAAATTAAACTAAAAGGAAAAATACTTAAAAATCATGTTTGAATATTTACAATTTATATAATAGAGATTCAGTTAATATTTCTATAAAAAACGGGCCCAAAAAATCTTTAGGTGTATGTATCCTGTAAAGAATATAAATGAAATTAGAAACAAGTAACTTTACTGTATTACATTATTTACGAATAACAAGAATAATTTGCATGCATACATACATCACGCCTGTGTCCTATCAGGGTAGGCAGAGACTGAATCTCCACTTGCTACGATATTGGCAAACCTCTCTCGCTTCCCTTAATCGTATTCGTCTATTCATATATGCTCGTTTATTCTTGGTACTTCTTACCAAGCCCTTCTTTAATACCTCTTCTACCTGGTTAAGATATGTTAGCCGCGGTCGTCCTATACCAACCCTTCCATTCACTTCCGCTCTATATATCTGTGCAGTCATTCTATTTTCATCTATCCTTACTACATTAAATCACCAAGTTTAAACAAAATTACCTACTTAAATAAACAAGGCAAACATATTTAAGTTACATCGTTCATCTATCAAAATATAGTTTAAAAATACAACATAGCGGTCAACCACAAAATGCTATCGTAAGATCTACTTGTAATGCTGGCCACTCTGTGGAAATTACGAAGGGCTCGGTTTGTATTAGAATCCGATACATTTTGTTACTAAAATAAAAGCAATTCGACAAATTCAACCTACGCATATTGTTAATATAATAAGATTCGATTTGATTTAATATATTATTTAAAATATGCTTAATTTTAAATAAACGGCAATAAACTTTGATATAATCTCAGTACATTTTGCATAATTTAAATAAATTATATTTAAGCGCTGAATAAACAAAACAAAACTGTTTTAAATAGATGAAAATAAACTTTGATCGAATCTCAGTACATAGTGCATAATTTATATAAATAATAATATTTAGGCGCTGAATCAACAAAACAAAACTGTTAAACACATGCCCTAATATTTTATGGAAACATGCATTATTTTAAGACTTTTTTCTGAATATATCTTTTTAATACATATTTTGTTTTTGACTCTATGAATAAAGAAAACCATAAACACAACTGTATCATGCACTGTAGAATTAACAGTACTCGCATTTCCACCCAAAGCTCCTCCCATGTCGACAGCCACTCAACCGAGGTCTTGTCTAATTATCGGCCCGGCTCCCTTCTTCCGATGACGCTGGAACTAACTTCAGAATCAAAGAACATTAGGTTCATCAAAAAAAAATCACACAAAACTTCGAAATACCTCAGTGTCTCAAGTCGAAAGTTTTCGACCAAAATATGTTACCAGCGATGACCTATGGCAGCGAAACGTTTTTATTTACTTTTGGCCATATTAGCCAACTGAAAATAGCTCAACAAGATTCCTGACAGAACTAAAATTTCCGACAATGCCCGGCGGATTAGTAAGTTGAAGTGGCAGTTGACAGTACATTTGTTATGCAGAACCGATGGCCGATGTAGTCGTAAGGTTCTGTAATGGAGACCACGTACCGGCAAGCGCAGCGTGCCCGCTTGATGGACAGACGATCTGTCTAAAACCGTAGGATAGCGCTGGACACAGGCCGCTCACAACAGGCCCTGTTGGAGATTACTTCGAATGGCCTATGTCCAGCAGTGGACGTCTTGTGGCTAATACGATAATGATGATGTTCATTTGCTTAACATAACATATGCTTTATAATAGGAGAAATAATCAAACACACGCATTTTGTGTTAGCTTAATTACATTGCAAACTAATTTTAAAGTCAACAATGAGTGTTTGGCCAAATAGTACAGCAAACACAGCTTAGCATAATGTAATCAAATTCCGAGTTCGTTAGGGTTTTGCGGTATGTTTTGCATAATTTCTATATTCTTTGTCACGTCGGGCTTTACGCGTTTCATTAGGATTAGGCGGGTTTCGTGTTATGTCTTGATATGTCAAGACATAACATTTTATAAATGTATACATAGCATTTTATAAATGAATTTATATTTAGTCTTTTACAAAAGTTGTCCGCATTACCTCACTCTCACCTATTTCGGTTTGTTAACGGTCACAGGAAACAAAATATTTAATTGACTGCATGCATTATATCAATATATCAACGAAGTTTTAAAATTATCAATATGTTAACTTCAGTATGGAGAGGTAAGGCTTAATACTTCTTTAAATATAGCTTGAACATAATGACAAATGTCAATGTAATAAGGTCGCATGAGTTATTTAAATTGACATTATTTTTTTCGAATAGCATATGATCAACCTAAAAAATAACTATCAAAATAAAACGAACCTTAACTTTAGACCAAAAGCAGTAAAATAATAATAATGATTCACATATCACATATATTGAACTGACTCCGAGCTATATACTTAAATACATATATCTAACATCCAGACATAGAACAAACACAAATATTATAATATATTTTTTTGGGTGGGGATCAAACCCCGATCTTCGGCGCACAAGATAGGATCACTACCATCTGCGCCATCGGGCCCGTCAAATACTTATTTTTAAATAGTTCATCCATTTATAGTCGATTTTTATACAAATCATTGCATTAAATAACTTATTATGACCCTATAACTGGAATGAGACACTACAAGTACACTTTCATACTAGCAGTGACCTCTATCTAGCTGTTATTGTTACTATCCTTATCGATTCACTATTTTCAGACCTCCGAGAGATGGCAGCACATCATTAACTCGTTTTTTTTTCTGTGGTGGCCTGTTTCTTTTATTTTAACTCTTTCCATTTTTTTGTTCGACGTTGCCTCGGTTTTCTATTTCTATGAATTGATTCATTTATTTCAGATACATATGCTCTATAATATTATACATATTATATGACATTAATATAAAACATACAATAATAAGTCGCTATTAAGCAGGGACTTAAGATATTATAGATAGATAGACAGTAATTATGTGTATTCTCCATAAACAGTGGCGATGCCGCGATGAAATTAAAATCAAATGAACTAAATTTATCAGAATGACATATATTCGCATATGTGAATTTGATATTCGACGTCGACATTACAGTAGAACTTTACTGGAATATAAATTACATCAAAAACTCCGCTATTAAATGTCAAGTAGATTCTAAAGCCACCAAAAGGGGAATGATTAATTGGACGGCCGTTTTGCGTAGTGACAAAATTAAAAAAAAAAGCAGTCAACGTGTCAATCCTGCTTAAACCTTTTCCGATTCTTTGACGGTCCTCCAAGCGCCTATGCTTATAGTATTTAAAAAAAGCTGACCCATTCCAAAAAGGGACTAAATTTTGAATTCATGAGAAAACCGACCTTTATACATCTTGAATATATTGGGGGTGCCAAATCAGAGTGAATTTACACTTATATGTAATTTAATACTCAATTTAGCACGCTGGGCTAAACAGCTCCCTTGCTGTTATCTTTAATGGAAATCTCTTACAAATATCAGGTTATTTTAACCCAGAGGTTTCAAAGCATGTATTCCTAATAGTACGGTGCACATCGTTACAATATAATAATTATTTTTAGGGTAGAGAACAAAGTTAGGTATCCGTGATGATTCAAATCTCTCTCGATATCGCCTGAGGTCATACCCCGAGGTTGTACCATCTAGGAGTAGTGACCCTACGAGTAAATAATGAGGTAGACCTCATACAAAGGGTCGTCTGCATTGGTACCTCACTCTCATTTATTTCTACTGCCAAATAGCTGTGTATCGGTTGGGGGATAAGAGACGCGATGAAATTACTGGGTATTATAACGTCATATCTTCAAGTCACGCGCTTGGCAACGTATTAGTGATAATCTTATGATATCACGAGCGTCTACAAGCTGTGGTGACGCTTATTATTAAATATGTATGCATGTTTATTGACCTGGTACTAGTAGGTACCTGGTAGGTCTAATAAAAAAAAATAATATAATAATTATAATGACTTGGCAATTTTAGGACAATATATTCGACAAATCTTTCGATTGGAGTGTCTTTTCTCGATCAAATGCGGAATAAATATCTTAAAGAAACACACAACATGCAACATCCAATGGCCAATAAAGTCGAATAGTACCGGCAAGCGCATCGTAGGACGTCCACACTCCACAGTAGGCAGACAGACGATCTGACTAGAATTTCAGGATCGCGCTGGGTACAAACCGCATAAATCTTGCCTTAATAAAAATCACTTGGCTTACCAATATTCAGCAATGAACGTCTTACGGCTGATATGATAATGATAAATTATCAAAAAATCACCAAATATCTCATTAATCTGACTGCTTAACAAGTTGCTTAGAGCACTTTTTGTTACGGATATCATTTAACGGAAGAATTACTATTATAGTATTTTAATACAGAAAATAAACACGAATATGTATCATATAAATGTTTCTTCTGGGTGGGGATCGAACCCGCGACCCGCAATGTTAAGGGTACTACCGAGTACGCCATTAGACCAATCATGATTGATTCTAATATTATAAACGCGAGAGTTAATGAGTATGGATGTATGTCTGTTACGGTTGAACAGATCTGGATGAATTTTTATAGGGAATTTTGATAGTCTGGAGTAACACAAAAGCTACTTTTTATTCCGAAAACTTTTTGCCGTAGGATAGATCTGGCTTTTACTCTATGGAATCGGCACGGCCCTTTTTCATAGTTTAGCTGTCAGAAACTGTTATAGAATTCTTCTCGTAATAACCAAAGTTCATCAGGGATGACATATACTGTGAAGACCTTACGGAAAAAGTCGCGATAGGAAAGATATACCTATTAAATATACCTACTTAACAAATTACTACATACACACATCACGACTGTGTCCCGGGGTAGGCTGAAACTATGGATCTCTACTTCAGGCATACTTCTCTCGCTTCCCTTACTTGCATTAGTACTTTCATACACGCTCGTTTATGCTTGGTACTTCTGACCTGGCACTTATGTAATACTCCTTCCACCTGGTTAAGATATGTTCGCCTAGGTCCTATACCAACTTTTCCATTCACTTCCGCGCTATATATTTGTGCTGTCATTCTACTTTCATCCATCCTTTCTACATGTTCAAATCATCTCAACATACCTTTCCCTATTGTTGTCACAACCTCACCTTTTACACCACATCGATCTCTCACTATTATATGAATCTGCGTGCACTTTAATTTACAATTCAGTTACACTTCATCAGCCCACGATAAATGGTATCATTAACTCGTCTACGGACATATTAAAACAGTGTAATTGCTCGCTGCTGCACCAACACATCGTATAAATAGATACCAGTAAACTACACGAACGCGTCTCATTAATATGTTGAATGCATTTAATTTGACGGAACGCGTTAAGGATTATCAATACCGTGCATACATAACTTAAACTCTATATTACAATCATTTATTAATATAGCCTAGTGATTGGTGAATTGGATATCACATATTTCCGTACCCTTTCGCCAATGATTTGTAATTTATGTATATGTGTACACTCCTTACATACGTATAAATTGTATTATCGTTGGAAATAAATATTTATAATTTATTTTCAATAAGCATGACACTGATGAGCTCAAAACAATGTTTTCCAACCGGTATTCCATTCTATCCTGCCAGTACACTACGGCCGGGTCAGCAGAGACTATGAATAACTCCTCGCTTCAATTTGATCAGCGCGTGTACTTAGTGGTCTACCAAACTGAATATCTTTCGACTGTTCCGTTTACCTTTGCAATCACTTTTGTAGTTCTACTTTCATCCATCTACTATACATGTCCAAACACCTTAATAGTCCGGACTGTATAAATGAAAATGATAGTAAGACACACAGTCACATGACTTGCTAGATCGTGCAATTGGTAGCGACCCTATCTTATGTGCCAAGGGTCGTTGGTATGAAACCTACCCAGGCTCAAGATTAATGTTATGAGTATTTGTGTTCTTCTCTATCTGACACATCGCGACATATATATTTAAGTATCATATTTGAATTCCTCTGTTGTCTGACCCATACACGTGTGCTTTAAGCTACATACCTCGGAATATAGCCAGTGTCAATGATGGTGCGTCGATTTTTCATGACTAGTTTAATTATTCACACAAATATATAAAATATTCTACGCATTGGCTTGCTATTGCTTGAAATAACTTGAAAAAAACTCAACTCACGTCCAATGAACCGTGTATTTTTAGTAAGCTTCTTATCCATCACTCAACTTTCAACTTGGCAAACTTTAAGAATTGCGCCTAGATATTTCATGCTTTATTAATATAAAATGATGTATTGGTCTCGGAGAAACCCGAATGGCAACTGTACATTATATTTTTTGTATCTCCATCAAGTCACATTATATGAGTTTACGTGAAACATAATATTTAATGTCCATTTTTATAGAGTTAAGTGTTTGTTATAATAATTAATTTCCACAACATCTCATACATTGACCTAACTCCGTGGTAAGTCGGTTAAAGCACTTGTGTTACGGACGCCAAACAACAGAGGAATCACAAATATACTACTAAATGGTAGTGATCCATTCTATCTTGTGTGCCACAGGTCGTGGGTTCGATCCCTACCCAGGACAAATATTTATATGATGATATTTATGTTTGTTCTGTATCTGGGTGTAAAATATATGTATTTAAGTAGTATATTTGTGATTCCCCTGTTATCTGGTGTCCGTAACATAAGTGCTTAAAACAACTTCACGGAATCAGGTCAATGTATGAAATGTTGTGAGAAATACATTTATTTTACTTTACTAGTTAAGCCTTGTCAGGCAACCAAACAGACAGAATAATAGATAAGCGAATATACATCGCTTTTATAATATTAGCATTAATGTACATTGCAATTGGCAATATAATAAAACTGTTAATCTCTTTTAACAACTTTAAAACGCGGTTTACTTGACTTTTTGTTTTTTGTTCGACGTTCAGTCACCTTCTCTCGATTTCTCAAAAACGTTCTCTAGAGTAGTTTTATTAGGAGTAGTGAACGCGAAAATGTTAGAAATAATCGGTAAAAGGCAATAAAATCTGCATTCTGCTCAAGCAGTAGCAAGTATTTCCTTTTAATTTAAATTTAATTGCTACTATCGTCACGAAAACGAGCCTCAATGCTATACTTACAAAACCCATTTTAAAGGTCCATTTTTAGAAGCAAATAATTTTTTTCGAAGTTTTTTTAGCGGCCGCTAATTTTGACATCGCGGCTCATTTAGACCACCAATTACAGCGGCGAACTCTAAGGGGTCGTTAGCTGGCGATCTCATTACGTAACCATGCTACAGAGAGGCACATGGTTTTATCAACATATAACATTATTGGAGACTCCTGTTCTTTCATGTACACCTGGTATTCTATTTTTAAATCTGAAATGACAAATTTCAAATCACTTTTCTTTCTGCTTTAAAGATACTACTAACGCAAACCATGGTAATGCAAACCTAAGTGATAGAAGTAGACAATTTGAGTATTAGAAAATATGCCGTGGGGTACCGGCAGAGTAGAATAGTGCCTCCCTCTGTAACAATTATCGTAAGAGGTAACTAAGATACTAGATCCGACAGATGGCAGTAAATCTATCTGAAACGGTGTAGCTATAATGCAATAGGGCGGGAATGAGCATTAGTATTCCTGACGTGAAGTTATGCTCTGCGTTTGCCACCACACTTGCCCAGCCCGGCTATTATGGGCAAAATTCCCCCTTTCTTGGGGAGACCTATGTCCAACCGTGGACTTCCAATGATATATGAAATATAGCTGTTGGTGATGATGAACCATGTTTAAGAAATACAATGACATCGATATTCTGATGACAATACCGTTGGTACATGTTTGTATGAGTACTCTAATATTTATTTAGGCGAGTTATTCCTTGTTAAATGATACATAATGTTTGTTAATCTGGGTAAAGTTACGAATGTCTTTCGAATCGAATCAAATTGTATTTATAAAATAATTGCATCTATTATCCGAACCAATCGATCATCTTATACGGCAATTAACAATCAATACTCGGCCGAGCGCATCAATTTAACTATTGCCCTATAATCAAAGCAACACTGGTGCAATGATAATTCAGCTGTCCCTAGTGGAGCATTATTGCATTTATGGGCCACAGTACCTCGGATAAACGAGACAACGACTTGGCAAATAAGATTCATCTTCTGATGAGGGTCACTAGATGAATGTTGCTGACTGATTAACATAAATAAATTGCGTGGCACATAACAAAGTAGCTGCCCCCAAGCACTAATTAGTTTGTTGCGTTGGCCCGGAGAAAAAATATTGTATCTGCTTCTGTTCCTACGGTACTAGAAATTTGTGATTGAAGTAAAGATGCCTATTTCATGCGGTCGTCGTCCACGTTATACGGTTTCTATGATCATAATATAATACTCACAAAACATCTCATACATTGACCTGACTCTGTGTTAAATCGCTTAAAGCACTTGTGTTAACACGACAACAGAGGAATTACAAATATAATACTGAATCAACAGGACAAACACAAATATCATCATATAAATATTTTTCCTAGGTGGGGATCGAACCCTTGGCGCATAAGTAGGTTTTCTACCGTCTGCGCCATCGGGCTCGTCATAATAGCCTTTATTAACGATGTCTTCAGATACTGTCTATGAAAATAAACTTAAATTTCGTTTTTAATGTAATAAGAATTTTATTTCTCGATAAATCCGCGATCGTAGAGCTACAAAGAAAAATAGAAATAAGTAAAAAATGCAATGCCATTGTTATATCGCTGTAATTGTGTTCAAAGTTGTAAAGTCCCGATTGCGTCGTATCTCGTCGCAATTTGAAAAATTGCCAGCTATGGAGATCGTATGCAAATGTAGGACTGCCTGGACTTTAATCGGGGGGGAATAATAAAAACTCCAGAAACGTCGATAGGTCCAAGCGATGATTGCGCCCCTGCTGCGGAATTTTTCGCTGAATTTCAAATGGACATTTGTGGAATTTTCTGTGGTATTTCAACCGCACTCACTTCGCTTTATATAGAATTTCCGGGATGGGTAAAGTTTCTCTCGTATATTCAATAAAAATCTTTTCCATTTCAGTTAATTAACATAACAAAAATTTGATAATAAACCTATATAAATTACCCTGTTCAGATGAAATTCGCATTAAAAAATACGATATTTTTTGATATTTAACATGCATTTTTCTATTTCATTGACTTTCTGTGGCGACAAAAAATTTACAAAGACAAAACAATTATATTTATGCTATCCATATGCTAAATTCCAGCTAAATAAGTCCGCCTGTGACGTGAAATCGTAGCAAACTAACAGATAGACAATCACACTCAAATATAATAATATTAATAAATTTCCACAACATCTCATACATTGACCTGACTCCGTGGTAAGTCGCTTAAAGCACTTGTGTTACGGATGCCAGACAATAGAGGAATCACAAATATACTACTTAAATACATATATTTAACACCCAGACACAGAACAAATACAAATACCATCATATAAATATTTGCTCTGGGTGGGAATCGAAACCACGACCTTTAGCGCACAAGGTTGGAACACTCCCATCTGCGCCATCGGGCCCGTCAAATATATATAACACTAGCACAGAAAGCAAACAATTCACCACCTTTTAAACGATTTAACGTCGCATTTAATCTGCACTCACATTACTATATTTGGTCCCAAACGAACAGAGAAGATAAGAATCATTATTTGGACAAGTTACCGTGAATAAATTACGAGTGCGTTTAATGTAATGCTTAATTGTTCATCTAGATAAGCGGATATTAGTAAACAAATGAATGGCGTAGAAAGTCTCATGAGCGCGCGTTGCGTAAGCCTAGTTTTGTGTGTAACAGAACGATTGTTAGGCAAATAAGGCTATACAGTTGCAACAGCAATAATTTCTTGTTACATGGTTATAAATGAGCTCAATGTGTTTCTGAGTTCAATATATATATTTTTCATGAGGTAGACTCATACAAAAGGCCGTCTACATTGTTACCTTACTCTCACCTATTTCTACCGCCAAATAATAGTGTTCGCATTGCTATATGTTTTCGGTTTGTAGGGTGAGAGAGGCAGTGAAATTACTGGGTAATATGACTTAACATCTTCAAGCCTCAAGTTTGGAAATGCTCTAGTAATATTCTTAGGATGTTACGACGGTATGCTTGTTTGTCGATTTGTTTCAATAAAAACATATTGTACGATTTCATTTAACCGTCAATTCCTCAACCTTTTTAATCTACAAAAGATTGTGCAGGCTTTGTAAATAATTTCAATATTGCTATGTTGATTAATCAGTGAATAAGTAGTTAATAAGATTTATTTTCGATGCGTAATTCAAAATGTATTTTAAAGTATATATTTTATATTGTCATTGACACCGTTATTGTTGCATCCAAAACATATTATCCTGAGACAGAATCGTGTTATGTCCTCCTTGATACTTTGCTTTTTATTTTTTTTTATCTATGCTAATATTCTAAATGCAAAAGTGTGTATCTGTCTGTTAGTCACTAAACAGCGGCACTGCTCGCTCCTCAATGAATTTTGGTACAGAAATAGCTTAAATACAAGACAAGGATGAGATTTAACATGCAGTAGATCAATCCCCGTCTGGGAAGCAGTACTTTACTTAATTATAAATTTATTTAGGCTTTAGCTTGCGTTTTTTTATTATAAATGGTTAACGCGTTAATTATTTGCTATTAAAGATTTAACTATAAAATAACATTAATGAAAATAATCATTATTTAATTTAGAACGAAACCTTGTGAAGTGTAAGTACTAAATAAACCCTAATATTTTTTAATGTCACATATATGTATATACATATGGTTGAACATGTAAATTGTGTCTGATAAAAAAATATCTGCCAAATTAAGGCTTCCCAACGTTACCAAAAAAAACTGTAACAGTCTAACTGTTACATCAAAAGTCGTAAATATGAATTCCTACCCTTATCACTAAAAAGGGAAGGAATAGAATTAGCAGCAATATTTTAGGGGATAATTAATGTAAGCCTTAACCTACGGTATGTGTCTGCGAAAATATCTGTAGAACCACATAATTTATTTATACTTATCCAGCTAACGTTAAAATTGTTAAAACTAACCTAACCTAACCTAATAAAACTTTTTTAGACATTCCCTTGTGGGTCCGTTGTCAACTATATGGCACACTTTTATATTTGATTATAAATTGGCTTGTTTTAAAATTAGGGATGCTACATAGATTCCTAAAGATTACTGTGTTCCTATATAAAGTGAAAGTGAAATGAAGTGTATTTAATAGTTAAAATATATAGCCCATAGGTTTCAATAAATTTTATAGAAGCAATCAGTTATTAACATTGTTTTTGTAACTAAATACCTAAATAAACGTGAAACGAGAACAAACTTTCACACGGTCTTCGCGCCATAAATTCTACGGAAAACGGTTGCCGTGCCAAATAAATTGCCTTGACATGAACGTCATAACAAATTATCATAATTAAAAATATTCCGTGAGCGCCTCGCCTTGAAATAAAAAAAAAACGATGGTTATATCGGTGACAGGGTTAATGGTTGAAAATATATTATCACTTTTACTCATCATACACTTGACGTTATTTTTGTTAACCTTCCAAAATGGCGGTCGCCCGGTCCGGTATCCTGGGTTTATTGCTCGTGAAGAACAAATGAACGATGATTCGGAGTTGACGTTTTTTATTCATAACATTACATATCACATTACAAAATACAATTTTGAAGTTGCCATCCCAATTGTCTATACGCTATACACTCAATAAATACTGCAGGGAACGTTTTTGGTGTTTAATAAATGTATTGGCAATTATTAACCTTTCTCGCGAATTAATGATCATTCGTGAGAAAGGTTGGGGTTTATAACTTATAAATGTTTAGTATATGTGCAATTAAATATGGCGCTTATGATAAAGACTAGCTGGCACGACAGACGTTATCTTGTTCTGTCTACAATGAATATTGGTTACGAATTGGTATAATAAAAGTAAAACGATTGATTGAATGATTTAAAGGATACAAATTAATGGAAACATCACAGGGCATCGAGCTGCCTTTTTTATTCAGTTCAGTTGTGCAGAAATTTACGACAGAGTAGTCCAGCAAAAGACTTTATGTGCCTTACGAAACCTGCAAGGAATTTTAAAGATAATAGAAAACATAACGATGTTAATTGATGATGGTGATGAAATGAAGCCTATTCATCAGATTGTCATTAATATTTCCCACGTGCCTAATGTTCAGCCTTTTTAAGAAAACCTATCCACATTTAATCTTTGTAATTTTACTGCTAGCAATACAAATCTTCAATATTTTTTAACATGCATGCATGAATAGAAAATACAAGCTCAGAATATTTGATTTTAATCAGACAAATTAGCTACTATGCAAATAGTGGGCTGAACAAAACGTCAGCTTTTGCTTTCCGCAATTAAAAAGTTTTTCATCGCCACGGTGGTAATTAATCAGAAAACAATTGTTCGGTACGTAACGCGTTTTCCCAGACTTTCACTAGCGCTACTAAATCGACGTAACAGAAAACAATGTTATTGCATGTACAATCAGATGAGACAACGGTTTTCCAGCGATAAGGGTGTTAGGATTTATTTGTAAGGATTAAAATAACATGATGAGAATATCTTGCACAGACGGCTAGATTAGCTTAAACAAACCTACTTTAAATTTATAATCTCAAGCTCAACGTACAGTCACTAGAGTTTAATATCAATTGATAGATTTTGGAAAGTTTGCATAAATCGATATGCAGTTTTGTAGATGGGCCCCTTGGGTTCGTTCACCTTTCAGGTGAAATATTTGTGTTTGATACGAATGTAGGAATTGTTTATTTAAGTATTATATATGCGACCCCCCTGTTGCCTGATACGTGTAACACAAGTGCTGTGAGCACGTTATTTCAGACCAAGGTTAATGTGTGAGATATTGTGTGTATTTAAAAAAATTTAAATTGTTAGGGGCAGTAATATTTCATTACAAATTTAAGAGAGATCTGTGCATAATACCCGTAGCAAAGTTGCCGTTTTTAATGCCGGAAAATTTTACAAATATTGTTTTAGTGTAAATCCAAAAGATAATTGGTCGACCGTTATACTTTAAGATCACATGGTTTTCAAAAATATTGCCTTAATGAATAATATCTGCGTGACAATCGTACCGAAATATCTGCACTTTTTTAACATACAAAACTAATACATACAAAATACTTACGATGGACTATACAAGAGTTATCTGGTCATGCAATCGGCCAATATCAAGGAAACATCAAAAGTATATTTCCTAATACATGTTCAAATCTTTCCGTGCATTCACTAAATATCGGAATAAGTGAGTAATCGGTCTCGGATATAATTTAAACAAAGAAGTATTATTAAATGCACTTCACGACGTTAGGAAGTAAGTAATTAACTAACATTCGTTTGATTAGCATAATGGTTAAATTATAAATGAAAACAGTTATGAGCTTAAAAAATGTATCGAATTGCATTTATCATGCCGCATCGTTTTCAATTAATCATATCAGCCGTCGGGTGTCCCCTATGGGCCCTCCCGGATTTATAAAAGGATCTATCATTATGACTATTTCAAACAGCTATATTTAAAATAATGATATTAATATCCTACATAATAACTGATAATTTTAGTAAATAAAGAGAGGGAAACTATCGTTAATTACGGATCAAATTACTACATATTTTGTTTATTTCTAAGATAGATCCTGAAAGTACAAATAAAAGAAATATATTTATTGTTCTAAATTTAATAAAAAACAAAAAAACATAAAAATTTATAAATATAAACATAACATAAATGTAAAAAAAATAAAAATAAAACTACTTGTATAATTACGGTTTCCTTTTATTTAAGATTTTTCTCGCCGTTGTTCAAGTTGTAACTAGATGCTTTGTAAAAAAAATATAAATCATGAAATTAACCACATGAAACTTCGTCGAGCTAATCAGGCGCGGTAGCAATCGCAAAGCGACGGGGATGCTGCTGCATATTACGGTCTTCATCCGTTTGATCCGTTAGCTGTAGGTTTTATATTATATTCGCTGAGATATTCTCATGCTAAAATGTCAAATGAAGCTTAGGTAAAATGTCAAATCTCAATATAGTAGCGTCGCATATTTTTTCATACTGTCATGATTATAAAACAGCTTTTTGTTTGAACGCTCTAATTTCGGGGACCGCTGGTCAGATTTACAAATTATTTCAGTGTTGGATAGTTAAAGGCTATTTTAATCTCCAGTCTCTATTCTCAATAATTGTGGACATTGCTAGTATTATATAAATTTAACCTAAAATCAAAACAATAAACCGTTAAAATAAAGCTATGTTCCAATAAAGACAGTTATCCACGATCATTCTTTATACTCCCTAAAGGTAAATACAAATAAAACTAAACACATAAATCCAAATGTAGTTGAACTTCAGAATTTGCAAGTTAAACTTTCCCTGATAAATTGGAATTTGGCTTGGGACAAAGTAATCAAATTGTTGCTTAGTTACTCACCTAATTCCAGTGGAACTTTTTAAATAAATTCACGGGAAGTTTTCACAACTAATAATTTAAAACGAATGGCTGAGGCGGCATTCTTCCTGTGTTGCAAACTGTATTATTATTTATAGTTAAAAAAAGGTAACACATAAATTTCAACTCATATAGATCGATTTTAAACTTTGTTTCGTTATTGTTTACACTGGATATCAAGTAATAATAAAAAAACATTTTAATAATATAATGTAAAATGCTGTGGACGAGCCTGTATTTTAATACACCAGGACTTCTGACATATTGTCTTATTTACGAACCCTAAGATGTAGTATAATGTAATATCGCGTCAATAATTACATCGACAATTCTTATTTGAATTCAGTTTTAAATTTATTTATTTTTTCAGGTCACATAAGCTAAGATACACTCTAGGACTTTAGAGAAATATCTTCATTGAATTGAACCCGTAAAAAGTAAAATAAACATTAAAAAAAAATATATATATATATACACAAATATATATACAAATACATATATATATACAAAATATATATATATACAAAATATAGCTAATATATATCTTTAACTAACGAAAATATTTCATTCATGTTTAAAATAAAATCCCTTGTAGATATATTTAAATGATCTTCGAATAAAACCTGATGTTGATGTAACATCAGCTAGCGTGCATCCAGCCTCTAAATCTCCACAATGTTGCGTGCGATTACGTTCAGGTGCACGCATCAAACAGGTTCGTCAAAGTTCATTCGTACGCCTCATTCATCAGAGGCCGTTGACTGACGAGACAATTCGAGTCGTCACGTTGCCCACATTGCTGGCCGTCTGCCGCCATATTTGTTGTTAATTCTTTTATTTATTTCCTCCGTTTGGCAGCACTGTCAACCGCGTCCAACTTCACTCCGCAGCGGTTGTTTACGCGAACGTTACTTTAGTTATGTTTTGAACTGTTGGTGTAATAGTGTTTGGTGTCCAAAATTAAGTTTTCTCCTGATTTATCAATGAAACGGACTAGTGTTTTTTGGTCAAAATGTATTTTTGTGTTTCTCTTGTGTGACAAAACAGTGATTTGAAATATCCGTGTTGTTAAATCAGTGAAAGTGCGGTTATGTTGACAGTTAAATTTATTAGTCGGTTACAAACGATGTTAGTTCCTTGTTTGGTTTTGTTAGTATATATAAAATGAGGCTATTATAGAGTTTATTTTATAACTGGTTGTCGAATGCAGCATGCAACCGTATGTTGTGTGACCCTGCCAGTAAGTAGCCCTGTCTGGCTCAGAGATCATGCAGGCTGGGTGTTTGAATTGAGACCTTCAGATCAAAGGCGAACATTCAGACCTGACTTGTTTGGTTATTTACCTTGAAGAACAGCTGTTGCACGATCTGTCTATGATTGATTGCATCTAAATTATAATTTCCGACCTTAAGAATTTCGCCGTGACAATATAATTTTAAACATAAAAGTTCATCGGAAATTTAATGAAATGAGAATGTTTCCAGTAATTAATTAATCCTTTATCAAATTCCGTTTAAAGATACGGCTTCTTAGAAAATACTGTTGTAAGTTTAAAAGGACGACACAAAATTAAGTTTTAAATAATTGGAGTGCCTGCTTTCGCTTAATTATATTAAAACAAAGAAAGACCTTTAAAGTTCAGGTTAAACAATTGTCGTATTACCGGTAGTATTTAACTGTTTTTTTTATTCAAAAGGTACTTACTCGTAGCACATTAATTTATCTGTTGCAAATCCACTCATACATTATAAACTATGCATATGAATTATTCCTAATATATGACAAACAAAAAATCATATTGTCTTATGTCACAGATTAAATTTATCTAAGATTATAAATTAGTTATATTTTCAAAGAATATCATAATTGACTTAAGCTTTTACATAATAGATAACATAATAAAAGTTGTTCGAAGTTTTTTACTATAAAACTCCCTATTCTTCAAGCATAAATATCAATTAAAACTTGTTTCGCTTCGTTCTCGAATATAGCTACAGTTTGATTTTCCTACCAGTTTACGATTGCCTATAAAATCACTTGAGAATATTTTCGCAACGTTTTTACGGATATCCCAATAAAACTTTAATGTTCCATTTTACTGCCTACTTAATTATCGCCTTATAAAGATACGCAATAGGTGTTAGACCGAATGAAACCAATGAGGTCAACCTAGCGTAACTTTAACCATAACTTAGTAAGTTTGCAGCAAACCCCAGCTCTTTGGCCTCCCTTTAAGATTACATAATATTTACATAAATTCACGCCTATGATACTTACACTTGTTAGAAGTCTATGTACTTACTGTTCCTAGACAACTATTAGACTGAGGAAGATTCATATCATCCGCAAAATATCCTCTGTTAGATCAGTTCTTACTTTTACAGACAAGGCTCACGAGATCATCACAAAACCTTTCTATAGTGCCTATATGTAATTACACTATATGTTTTCCCACTGAAACCATGCAATATATATTCTTTGCGAGTGCAATATGACTGTAATATCCTTGGCGGCAAAAATCGTTGAAAATGATACCAATGACAGGGAATCTAAACTGATACCTCTATTGTTATGGCGTGTCTATTACTTGAAACAGTATACTTACATTTGTAAAAAGAACCCTTTGAAGCCATAAACAGAGATAAATCTCTTACGACATAAATTTTGTATTTATATGTCTATATAACTCGCAATACTAATAAATCACTGTTCAAAAACAGAAAGCTTTTCAATGGAGACAATATTTCACGTTCGACATTTGGAGTCTAAAAACTGCCACAGTAGTCTGATATCATCAATTTTATACATTAACGGAACTGGGTTGTTGGGTTTACGATTTGTTTAAAGGTAGAAAAGCATAAATTAAATATATATTATGTTCGTTCTATTGAATGATAAATAAATTGACACGACTTCTCATACGTTGAACTGACTCCAAGATAAGAAGTTAAGGTACTTGGGTTACGGAAATCAGACAAGAGAGAAACTACAAATAAAATACATACATCTAGAATACAACCCAGACACGGAACAAATACAAAATATTCATCATATAAATATCTGCTCTGGGTTCGATCTCAGCACTTACGACCTTCACACACACAAGATAGGATCACTACCATCTGCGCTTTCAGGTCCGTCATAAATAACATCAATTCTTATCTACATATATGTTATAATACATCGCATTATTTATACAAATCGCGCAGTTACGGGTAACTTTAACCAAACTAATTTGTTACAATCCATTCTCGAATTACAAATATTACCGGAAAACTTTTTTAATTTTGACATTATTTCAGTAAAAATTTGTCTTTGTTTATATTTTTCTCTCTTAACGATATAGAGCCTTTGATTTCGAGACTGTGATATCCAAAAATATAAAAGTAAAAAGTACATTCTGGTGATCAATCTAAAACAAGGAAGCTGCACAACATAAAGCTTGTTACATTTAAAACTAAAAATGTTCTACATATATACATTAGTAATTTTGGCTCACTTCGTCCGTGAAGACAGTCAATACATAATATCGTATTCAGATATCTCTCTTGTAAAAGAGCTTTTCACATGTAGATACACATTTCATGCAAATCCGTTCAGCCAAAAACTCAACAGACACTTTGGCTGTTGCACCAATGTCCAGTGGATTAGACAACGCATACTAACATAATAAAAGAGTAGGAATTAAGGTTATAATATGGTTTAAAATCGCTAACCCAGTCAACTGATAAACTCATGAAGAGGAAAGTGAATTATTTGTTGGGCAACATTCGTCTTGGAAGAAGGTCTTTCTAAGGGAAGTGCATTAACTAAAGACTTTGGCCTTGCAGAAGAATCGGACGCACACTAGTCGCGGCGTTAATAACTAATAACCAAGAAACCAGTTAATTTATATCAGTAAAAGGCTGACGGTATAGACTTATTTCTTTATAACGTTCCAACATGATCACATGCATTAATTGCGGATCATTTGTTGATTGCATCCGTTCAATCTACATTTTATATGTTTCATTTATGTTCGATATTTAAAGGTAATCAGCAATATTAATTGAATTTTCAGAATTAATATTATATTTATGTATATTTTGCAAGTAACTCTATAAATTTAGTTGTAATACTAATAGTATTAATTTATTATGAGTTTTAATCAATTTACTCGATCGTAATCAACTTAAAGTATTTTACATTAGATCAATTTAGCGATGGAAGTTTTCCGATCAGCAACACCCGAACGTTAAGCGAGGGCTATCAAAGGGAATTGCAGAGACTTTCGTGAGAATTAGACTTTGATTGCTTGTAAATCGTTATGGCGAAGACAAATTGGAAATTAAATAACAGGGGGACCGCGCTGGCTTGGACTTTATGAGATTTAAATAAAATTTATGGGATATTTTGGCTACATTGCCTTGACGACTTCGATAGTGTAGCTGTCGACAGTCTTATTCGCGAAGGTCATTTGACTGAAAAAGAAACTTCTAGGTCTAGAGCGATCCCTGTACAGTGTCCTTAATACAAAGATTATTTAAAAGTAAAATTGTATCTGAACATGTTATTTTAGACCTAGCAATTGTCACAGAAATTTTAATGCAAATGTCGATGTCGATCGCGAGATACTACTGCACACTGTAATGGAAGCGCAAATACCATATGACACATCCCTTACATTTTAGTATAAAAGGTAAATTGGCAATCATTCCATAAGTGTTTGTTGGTCGTAATCGTAAACTTTCCATTATAAATGAAATGTGTCATCCACTGAACTGTTACATCCCGGTTACCCTCGCGTGACTACATACAATAATACTTTGTGCTCAAGTATTCTTTGGATAAAATACTTTCTTCACAATAGGTACTCTATGAATGTTAACGGGCAAAAGATAAACTTTCGTGGCTAATAGTTTGGTAATACATGGATTGTGATAAGTCCTCTTGTATTTAACGATGAGAATTAAAAATAACTACGTAAAGAAAATAATAATCTACCCTAAGTTACGTTATTAATTCTTTATTAAAAATATTCACATGTTTAAAAATATTTTTATAATCATATTTACCATCTTTCAATTTTTATATAATCATATCTGCAAAGTGCGTAGCCATGTTCTGCAACTTTCCATAAAGCTTTCAGGTGGATTTTTTTTACAATTTATTATCATAAAATTAGAATAATTATGAATTGAGACATCGGAAATTATACACAACAAAGGACAAAGCAATTAGGAAAATAGAAGAGAAAAGTAGATTAGTATGGGAAAAAAATCAATTTTAGAAAATTCAATATTTTTAAATAACTTTTTGATATAGTTATTATAAAAGTAAAAAATACCACTGCTATACAGAAATAAAATATATCAACATGAATTTGATCATAAATAATTTAAGTCATTTTGGAAAGGGCTCACAGCTCACGTCGAATGGATGCGCCGCATTTCAAATACAGCAAAAAATGGCGGAAGGGAACGCAAGGGTCCTATGTAAGGGGCCCACTCATTGCGCACCTGCTACCTGTGAGCCCGGAATGTGGGGAACACAAAATTTGTGAATGAGTTTTTTCAAGGGTCACTAATGGCGTTTATAGTGTTGGAGAATTTTCTACTTGAAACTATTTGGGAAATATGTTAGCTATTACTAACGTTTCTATGTCATTTTTGGAAGGATGAAATCGGTATATTAAAAATTAAATCTGAAAAGTAAAATGGTCTAAAAGCTTAGATCAGACTAGTAGCACGCCGCATACAACCGGTCCTGTTGAAAATCACTTGGGAAAGAGATAGTGGACGTTCTGCGGCTGATATGACGATGATATTTAAATGTGTAACTCTAAAAATATAATTATTTATCATTCAGTTTTGGTTGGAATGTTTGTAAATGTACCCTCTACTTGCTCGCTTAGAGTACAATGCCTGAATAGATAATAAACCGAGATGTAATGCATGTCATTCAAAATTTGTATATATATGCATTAGTTTTTTGCAAAATAGAAAAATATACATCCTTAACATTTTGCGCGATAGGAGAATGGAATAATAGCAAAAGTTATGTAAAACAGTGGAAATGTGCAAATTTAACGGGCGTAACGTAACTACAAGTAGCATAATCAGTCGAATCACCTCGGCGCTAGTCCAAACAACATCTTACAACACACCATCACAAAAACAAGACAACCCATTATAATGCAACAAAGAAATATAGGCGGATCCACTTTTAAAGGATGCTGTTTTTGCGTTGATATCTGATTGCTAAAGGATATTTCCCCTGTAGTCTACGGATACACCTTGTTAACTAAAGGAACTTTTTTGTTATATTATGTACTCTTAAGCATAGCGACGTTTAAAAAGGCAGCAAGATATCCTGCATAATAAAAGATGGTTTGTTTATATGCATTTTAAAAGGAACTGGGGGTGAAAGTCCTACAAGTCTAGTCTATGACTTCGAAGCTTGGTCCAGTGAACATTTTAACGTCGTTTTGTCAAATGGGATTGGTTAGCTGATTGGGTTTGCTCACCTTAGATCCTTGGGAAACGAATAGGGTAAAGTTTGTTCATCATCATCATACCAGCCATTAGAACTGATGGACATAGACATCCCCAAGAAAGGGGGAATTTTGTTTATAATGCCGCGCTGGGCAAGCGTGGTGGCAAGAGCGCAGCTTTCACAACGGGGATGCGGCTGCCCATCCGTCCTAAGCATTTGAGCTACACTATTTTGGATAGATATACCTCACGGCTTCTGTCAGTACCTCACACCTAAAAGTTTGTTATTTGATTTTAATAGAAACAAACATTAACGACTATATGTAATGTTTAAGCTCCAAAAATATAAGTCAAGTAAATATAAGTCTTTTTTTGTATCAAATCTATACTGCACTTAATTGGATTTTGGCGTTTGTAATTGTCAGGGCCAGATTTATAGACCGGTAAGCAAGTAACGGGATAAAATTTCAGTATGTTCAAGTACATCAAAGTCTGACTGCTAGTTTTATATATTTAGTAACCTAGTTTAATGCTTTTGTAAAAGGGCCGTTTATTTTTCATACTTAATAAAAAAAAAGTTTAGAAGTTGCAAATTGACTGGTGCTAAATATGGTTTCCCTGTAAATGCAGGATCAAAGATAAACTCAAACTTGCACTTCTTAGACAAACTTACGTAGTCCAATCCAAACTTCAAGTTTCTATTAGTATAACAAATTAGTTTTGCTCAAGACAAATGTCTGTTAACAATAAAATCAAGTTTCGGGATTGTCTGGCATTTCTAATTACCTTGAATAAATTCCGTCAATCTAAGTTAACAGCTGATGCCAACGATGATCCGTTGTTTTTGCTTTCTGCTATTTGACTTTACAGTTGAAAAAATTCTGAACGAAAAGCAGAAAACCAGCCTAACAAATTGGTTTCCAAACGTTTGTCGGTAGGCCTTCGCGTGAAAATCTCACGTTCCTAATTCGAATCCCCGTTTTAAAATTGTTTCCGATTTCGTTGTACATTTTATTCCCGATTCTGAACAAATAACCACCGCAAATTAAATTTCTGAAATCTTTTGATGGTCGTTTCCGTTTCAAATAACTTCATTTTGTGTGTAATGTTTTATTGTAAAATGCAATACATATCATATGCATATTTTCATTTCAGCAGCTTCAAATTAAATACTTCGATTTACATCTTCTACTAACGTTGAACTTAATCAGTCCATTAATATACACAATTTAATATGTTAAATTGTATGTTACTTGTTAATTAGCTAGTTTCTTGTGACGTTTGATATACTTACATCATACTCATAAAGTTCAATATATAAAACATCCTATGGTCGCACTAAATTATCGACGCTTATTAAAACGAAATAGACAAAATAATAAGATGTTTTTTAAATTGACACCCCTTTTATGTTCATTATTATAATAAAAAACTTCCGATCCCCGAATGCCTTAAATCACCCGTTAAATTACGTAAATATTGTAATAATATGCTGTAAATCCACCGTATAATGCACTCAAACGTGAAATAGTTGCAATGTCCAATAAATTAAGTGATTGATCGATTGTACGATGTCTCGTGACGTATCTTGTTCTCGTTTATCATCTGACTGACCACATTTAGAACATGCACTTACGAAACCAATACGGCATCGTTATATTTTGTTTATGAAATATGACAGAGGTGCAAGACTTATCGTCCTACATGATGTTAAAAGTTAGCCAAATATGCTGGCAGCCTAATTTTAAAAATTTTGTTATGTTGACTAAAAAATTATAGACTTCCTAAAGTTGAACAGTAACCGGCCTTTAGCCGTTTCGTTGTCGTGAGCCTCGCAGGGATATCTCTCGCAAAGCTAAGAAGGGCTCAGAAAATAGGTTGTTCCTTCGCTCGTCAATGAGCGACTACGACTTTAGTCCAGCATTACGTTTGTCCGGTAATAACCAGTTCCACCAAGATATGTAAATAGACATAACCTAAAATTACAGTAATCCAAGTTCTCGACCAATAGTTGATGTTCTTACGCGCTTACTTGTAAAACATTCTGTTCTTAATTTTAGTTACTTGCATTTAATGACAGCATTACAGGTATTCATACATAAAAATGTACTTACACACCTTAAAAACGAACTATTACAATGACATCGCCCCTGCCTTCCGGGCCTGTAATTATTATGATACTGACAATAATAGGAGATTGAAATGGTAATCCGAGAGTGCCAGGTAAATCTCTCATGTTCATAGATCTATTCGACTAGCATAAATAATTAGTTTAAGAGCTTCATTAGAATTTGAATGAAATACGTAGCAAAAAACTATGCAAGCTATGGTTATTTTTTTAAATTAACAAGTACAAAAAGTTTATGAGCTACCAGTAGAAGATCACGTGCTACATTTGTCTTTAAATTAATCTATACAAATAAAAGATTATCTCTTATAACTTAAAATTCAAATAGTAGAGTTCACTATTAACTGAGATTATTAAACATTTTTATCGGAAGATCTAAAGCCGTGCGAACCAAATCACAGACAAACTTGTACTTTCTAGAGCGCCGATTGTCTATGACAAGTACTGCTGAACTTTTACTTGTGGATAATTACACCGGAGCCCTCTTCTAGTGAACTCTAAGATATTACTACGAACATTTTCTGTCGTCTGAATTTCGATTAATTTAAATAATGCAAATTAAGTCCATTATTATACGTTTAAATATGAAATAAATAACTGTAAGGGATACTCAGAATTACGACAACGGCCCATATCTTTATATATATAAAAATTACGTGTCGCGGTTTTTGTCCGGGATGAGCTTTTAAATTACTAAACCAATTAATAGTCCTTACTATGTAGAGTTTTATTTAACTTGAGAGTTTATATCTTAATTTATAGACGCAATTTTTTTATGAGAAATATAGGTATATATTTAAGACAGGACATCGTCTATTTGGTGTGCTAGTAAATACATAAATAGAACAGTATTTATAAAAAAGGACATAAATAGCATAGCATATAGAAAGCAACATTTGCAACGTATAGCACTAAAAATGATATTGTTACGTCTTTGTGGCTCCTTCATATTCATAATGTAAGGGGAATCCTTACAAAGAGTTTGTATCTTTGTAAGGATTGGCTTATATTATAAACCGCCCCGCGTTTTCACCCGCGTTTAGTTGTAGAACTTTCACACTGACTTTGAAACCCTTTAGGGTTGAATTTCCATAAAATATTTTACAAGAACGAAGAATCTCAGTACTGAATTTCAATCGAATAACTTCAAACACTGCAAAGATTCACACTGACTAACAAAAATGTTCAAAAATAAGTGAAAAATTTCAAGTTTCTTCAAGTCACTTATAGTTTTAAGCCCTGCGTTGATATGTCAGTCAAACAGTTAAATCTTCTTTTATATATATATATATATATAAATAACAAATACTAAAAAACGAATTACTTTTAAAAAGTGTAGCATCATTTAGGGAAATAGTGACGTAGAGTGCTAACTCGATTCACAAGGTCTAAATGTCACGTAGTAACGATTCTTCCTAAATATATCTTGCGTATTATTATGAGCAAATAGCATAAGCAAACATGTGCGTAGTTACTATATCAGAGTCCACCACGTTTAGTGAATTGAACAGGAAAAATACTTTGATGCTATATAAAATATTTTTTATTAGTTCAAGTCGACTAAAAAACATGCAGTCCGTGTATGTAATAAGCGTCACTGCACCTTATAAATGCTTGATATATCACTAGGATATTCCTAGCGCGATGCCGACCTTGAAGATATTATGTCACATTATCCAGTAATTTCACTGCCTCTCTTACCCTTCAAACCAGAACAGCAATGCAACAACAGTTGATCGGCGGTCGAAATAGGTGAGAGTGAGGTACTAATGCAGACGGCATTTATTTAAAGGTCTATCTCATGCCTACCTCATTTGATAAAAGTAATTCTCTTATATCAGTGATGTGGAGTACCGGCTGATTAGAATGGGTGCCTTTCTTGTTTGTTTGTTTTTTGTCCTGTCTGTGGTCATTTGAACTATGCTATGATGAATACATGACCAGCGAAGTCTGCATCAGAAAGATCACAGTTCAATTACAACAGATGGGGAATCGCAATAATTTGTAAATAATCTCTTGGCCCGGCTCAAGTTCATTAGGAGACCTGCAACTGATATAATGAAATATATTTCAACTTAGGTAACTCTTTGACAAGTGACTTTATAGAAATGCCCGTTTCACTTTGAATAATCACACATTTCTCTCCAAAATGTTAAATTTGTCTAATGGTACCACTCGGAGTTTAGACATCAAAGGCATATGGGTATCATTTCATGCCATCGAAATGATTGTTTTAGAATTAGAACAGAAAATATGGCCAGATAAACCAACATTTACAGTACATTTTATTTAACAATATTGCATGCAACATATCTAAGACTTTTTAAACCGAACAACATCTGGCACATACAAGATTTTTTCAGCTGGTTCATAAACGTCTCGATATTCATATAATTAAAAAATGACAAATATTTCTCAGCCAACATAGACGTTTATTAGACATAGAGATCGACAAACTTAACTTTACAGTAGCAAGCATGGTAATTTAGATGCATCACCGAGCTTGGGAACCGATAAATTAAGCGATTGATCGAGTGCCCCGCGATAGTGGCCGGTAAACGGTTATGCATCACGCCCAATAGTATCCAGGACTAACAGGCCCGAACGAAACATCGGTTGTCGGTACCACCTTATATGTGTGTAGTAAAGTTCATTTCGTATCAACAACATCCCTTTGTAACGATCAACTTTGAAGTGGCAACATTGGAGTCAATCATGCCGCAATGATTCCTATTTCAAAATTACTTCAGACCACTACAAAGCATCTAGTTAATTAGTTCCCAATGCCCAGTGCATTATAAAACATAGAGAAGTATATTCATTGTTTTGGTATATCATCTCAACAGTGACGTGAAATGTTACTGAAAATTTACCTAAGAATTAAAATGTAATAGAGATTGTCAAACATACCTAATCTGTGACATGTGATGAACGAATGTTATGAAATGTCGGTAGCATCCCGTCGAGTATTTTAGGCTGCCAACAAATCTGTAAAAACCGTCAAATCGTTTGTCAGAAATGTTATCTCAATGCAGAAGTATTATATTAGTTTGCGTAATGAAATTACAAGTAAGGTGATCGACTTATCTATCTTGTAAGATTGAGGTGTACGTTCGAATTCATTCATGCGTGTCCTATTGGAATAATGCATCACATTAATTGGTTTCATGGCTACTTAATACAAACTACCGTATCCGTATATATTCGTAACGCCGTTTCTGATAGATTAAATTTGTCCTTAAATTTTACTGCCCACCCTACGTCACAAAAACAAATCTCGATCCTGATGACATGCGTACTCCAAACAACCGTATCAGATAAGCTATCAAATCGTAACGATTGTGCAAATGAGAGCAGTTGATCTGTCGCACCCGCGAGCCAGACACCGCTGCCGGCTCTGGTATCTTACAAAGCCCTACCATAACCACAGTTGCAGGCCGCATTCGACAAAGCGACGCCGCTTTGAGTGAACGTCGGAAAGAAACGACTCACGTAACTATCGTTCGAGTGAATAGAGTGCGCGTAGTCGATCGTGACGTGCAATGCTCAGGGCCCCGCGCGCCCCCTCACCCCTAGCAGGGCTATGGAGACCCTCCTCGACAGGCTCAAGAGGGAGCAAGGTGGTTTACGACGCTCTCGATCCGTCCGAGCGTCCTTGCGTCTGATCGGCAACCGTTGGAGGTCGACGAAGGACGACGAGCCTGCCGACGACATTGACAAAATAAAAAAGAATAGCGTCGTTTTCACTACCCAGATCTGGAACGCTGAGAAGGAATTCGACGTCGCTTACACAGGCATCGACGGCACTTACAAGCCCACCACTCCAGCCATGGCGCGGAAAAAGCCTGACCCCACCAAGCAAAGAAGGAAGAGTGGTGACATCGACTTGAATATGAAGCCGCAAAGGCCGAAGAAAGTTGAAAAATCTAAATTTAGTGATTTGTTTACAAATAAAAAACAAAAGAGCGCATCAGCTAAAGAGCTGTTGGTGCCTGAAAAGATACCGCCTAAAGCGGCGGCGATTTTGCATATACACTCACCGCCTGATAAGGGCAAAAAAAAACTAAAGGGTATTGGGAAATCAGAGTCTGCGAAGTCAGTGACGGATATGGTCCACCGGAGGGCCCGGAGAGGATCTGAAGGAGACACGTGCCCCCACCAGCCTCGTGGCTGCGTGAACCCTGCGTTCGTATACAGCACCCCGCCCAAGGAGAGGAAACTGCCGTTGTCACCTTCAGCTTACTTGAGTACGTATATATTTTTATGTATATACAACACGTATATACACTTGTTTACATCGATGCCATTGTCATTGCAATTTGATAATAACGTTATTGTTTTGTTTGGAGGTCGCACAATTAGTTTATGTCAAATAAACCTAGTCAGATCGACCGATGTCAGATAAATCGCGACGTGCAGAGATATTGGCAGACTGACGTTTTTTAAATATATTTTATTATCTATGCCAAACTTTAATAAAACGATGTAAAGGAAAGAAGTTTATTATCAAAGAGGAGGAAACCCTGCACGTCAAAGCATATTAAATTAACTTAGTGCATTATAGGAAAATATATTCATCAAAAACAACTTGTTGTTAGACTGACATTAATTATATTTATGTTAAGGATTTTAAACGGTAATTTTAAATCCCTAAAAGGATTCAATAGTCACGCTAAGCTCTATTGTGAAGTATATATTTTTTGCTATTTCACTTATTAAGGTCGCTATTACAATGCATATTGACAGGTTTTGTGACCAGTTTTTTGTATATGTATAACTACTATGTACTTGTCTATTATGATTGACATTTGATTGATAGAGTTTCTTACAGTGCATTGTTTTTAAATATGAGTCCATTGTAGGTTTAAATTCTTTGGTATACAGTAATATATTATAGGTTGAAGAACTTAAACAAACAAAGTCGGTATATAGGGAAAAGGTTTCACTTATTTCACATCGTGTTAAAAACCTTTTTGAGGCGATCGATTGGTACATATGCAATTATTTTCACTAGTACTAAATAATTAAAGCGTTAATTGGACTAAATTCCATTACAGGTTTATGGAATATCAAACATGACAAGTGGATTAGGAAAGAAAAAATTGTATAATGCACCAAACAACGCTAATACATTCGTAGTTTTTGGAATGCGTTAAATGTTGTCTTATTAAGTGCTAGTAATAATAAATTTATAACATAAAATGAAATATCCTTATTTATTTACTAGTGGTAATACAAATGGCTGCCTTTTGGTGGATTTGATATAATAAAATGTGATAGGGTAGTTTAACGTTATACCTATTTATAAAAAAAATGAAGTAATTGAAAATTAAATATTAAAACTAAACTTAGATAATCTCACAGTGAATGTCTTAACATTATTTAACAGTCATATTAAATAAATAAATAAGTACTCAATACTTACGTACTAATAGTTCCATAAATATAAACATAGCTTTAAAACAATCAGCTTCTTTATTTATCACATGAAAATGATAAAAATTGTTTATGAAAATCTGGCATATGCACACTTATTTAGGATCTAATTCATAACTAAAATTAAGGATTTGTGATTTTAAACATAAACAAAAAGTAGATTTCACTTAGCCATTCTTAATCCTTACTAATATTATAATCGCAAAAGTTTGTGACTATGGAGTGTGGATGTGAGCATGTGTGCAAGTATGGATGTGGCGATATATGTTCGTAACTGTTTCACGCTAGAACGCCAAAATAGATTTGGAAAAAATTGGTACAGGGATAATATATATTCTGGAGTAACATATAGACTACTTTTATCCCGGAAACACGTTTCCCAAGGATAGATTTGGCTTTTCATTTACATCAATGGAAATGGCACGCATTTTTACACGGTTTACTAGTCAAGGTGCAACATACACTTCCTCTCATAATATTAAGTTTCTCAGGGATGAGAAATAAAGTAAAGCTACTTTAAACTAATTGTCTACATCTTGCAATGGTAGCAATTCTTATGACGTAGATAAATAAATAAATACTCAATATTTACGTACCAATAGTTACATAAATCTAAATACAGCTTCAAGCTAATCAGCTTCTTTATTTACCACATGAAAATATAAAAATTGTCTATGAAAATTTGGCATACTAAATAAAAATATTATAAAAATATTATGTTAAATAAATACATATGTATAAATATTCATATTCACGTTCATTCTTATCATTCGAACTAGTTATATTTTCTACCTATTTTGTTAATATTAGTTTTCATCATCATCATATCAGCCATAGAAAATCCACTGTTGGGCATAGGTATCAAACTTCTGCCCATAATTGCCGCTCTGGGCACAATTTCACTTTTAGTATAGTATTTAAGTTGCGCTGTTTCGGCTGAATATACCTCCATCTTTGGTACCTTAATCGCCTTTTACGACACCTGGTACAGAGGGAGGTACTGCTCTACTCCGTTGGTACCCCTCAGTTCATATTTGCTATACATATACATAATTATTGCTCCATTTATGCGCTGCTCAATTAATATGCAGAGATAATTTATCAATGCTCGATCGTTGCAGTAGCATTCTTATATACTGTTTCTGAATTGGGTTTTGTTTGATTTGTTTTTATACTTATTATTTATTATTATCATTTCTATTCTTAATCAGTGACGAGCCCAATGGCGCAGATGGCAGAGATCCTGTCTTTTGCGCCAAAGGTCCTGGGTTCGATTCCTACCCAAGAAAAACATATTTTCGTATTTCTGTTTGTTCTGTGGCTGGGTATGTTAAATATGTATTTAAGTATTATATTTGTGCTCTGTTGTCTGATGTCCATAACACATGTGCTTTAAACGACTTATCTCGGAACCCGGTCGATGTATAAGATGTTGTGTGAATTCAACTTTATGAGAGAAAAACTACTTAAATAAAAATAAAATTCTAATATGACTTTTCTTGTTTTTTTATGTTTTGTCCCGTAAACTGTCTACAGACATTACTGTCTGCAGACAGTCATGTGGCACGTACAGAGATTTAAGTTAGTCATCAGTATTATGAGTATAACACAATTTAGGGCTTCATATATCGGAATTAAAATTGTTCTATTTTTTTATTCAGAATTGTTTGTAACGGGGCCTAACTTAACTTAAAACGGGGGTAACTTAAAAAAGAATATTTTGATTTGATCGACTAAATATTTCGATCAAGATTTTTTTCTTTTTATTTATTATCTAACAATAAAAACCGCTCCACTCCATCTATATTAATAATTCGCCGAAAATTCCGTAACAGAAGAATGCAGGTTAACGATACACGCAACCGCAAGCCATAGCCGTCTGCGTACAAAACGTTTGGTTTTTTTCGCTAATATGCAATGATTTAACACTAGGCGCAACTACCTACATGCGTGCCTTTGTTTAGTTCGATAACCTGTTATTAGGTGTAACCACCTGGATTGGTTGGATTAAGCTGACGGTTCTTCAGATGTAGACTTACTCAGCTAATTACAAATGTTTCATCATATTTTTTAGTTCATACTAGCAATCCGCTAGTATACACAGCTTCGCGTTTTGACCATAATTGCTGCGCTGGGCAGGCGTGGTGGCAATCCCCGCCGCTGCCCATCCCCGCCTTGTTGCATTTTAGCCACACTCCTTCTGGTGGATATATCTGTTGTGGTACCTCAGTCGCCTCTTATAATACCTGGTACCATAGAATAATCTATTTTATTATTGAATAAATTATAAACAAATAAAATCACACGACATCTCATACATTGTCCTGACTCCGAGATAAGTAGCTTAAAGCACTTGCGTGACGAATATCAGACAACAGAAGAATTACAAATATAATACTGAGATACATTTAAATAACGCCGAGATACAACAAATACAAATATTCATATAAATATTGTCTCTGGGTGGGAAACGAACCCACGGCCTTTGGTGTATACGTTAGGATTTATTTTATAGGTTCGGACTATCAAATTAAACGGAAATTCAGAACAAAAAATGAAAATAGTAAAATTTAGAGCGTTTTAAAGCCGGTGGTGACAATCGCCGAGCGTATCTTCACTACGGGTACCCATCCCCGCCCTGTTGCATTTGAGTTCTGCAATTTCGGATGGATATACTGCCATCTGTCGGTTCCGGTACCTCAGACGCCTTTTACTACACCTAATATAGGGGAAGGTACTACTCTAGTTTGCCGGTATCCAGGATTATGCACATGCCCAAACAGTCCATATTTTCTTGATGCGGCATCTGTTTTAATACTTGAAATGCGGTCGAATGATAGCTCACCATTTGAATTAATTTAAAATTAATAAAATGCCACTCGTTGTAGAGAAATCTTTTTCAAATATTATCAATGCTAATTTGTTTACTGCCTTATCTCTTGTGGAAAATTCCTTATGATGGATTTATTTGTACTTTGTACTTTGATGCGTGTACGCTAGTTTGTTAAATAAAAATATCCTAAGAATTCCACGGATGCCTTTTACAACATATAATGGACTTTATAAAGGATGTTGTCCTTTTACAAAGATCGTCTGCATTGGTACCTTATTTTCACCTATTACTACCACCAAATACTGTTTGCCTGTATGAAGAGTGGGAGGCAGTGAAATTACTAGGTAATGTGACTTAACATCTTCAAGTAAACATTTTAGCAACACGCTAGTGATATTCTTATGCTACGACAAGCGTCTATATGCTGCGGTGACGCTTACTATCACGCGGACTGTATGCTTGTTTACCGACCTAGTGCGGTAAAAAAATATACGGACGTTTTATAAACTCTATGTTAATCTAAACTCACTACTCAAACAATATTCAAGCAGCATAAAGGAAACAATTAAAGGATCTTGCAGAAACCTATTAATTAAGGTCATATTAAAAAATATAAAACTATAAATTTGAAAATATAATCTGGCAGCCATTTATTATTCCCACTACGTTTTTCTGTCTATCACTGATTTATTTTTAGTTGAACATTTTAACTGGTTGTAACATTCTGTTACACCTCGTAAAGCAAATAATACAAGCCACTTCTGTCAGTGTTCCAAGCAAAAACCAACATTTACAACAATAAAACCTAGGCAAGTATTGTAAGTCGTTCTCACGGATCCCGGTGAAACGTCAACTCCACACTTAATAGCCGCGGATAATTCCACACCATGCCTTTTGTTTGACACTATTTGGCCCATCGGCCATAAAATTTACAATGCGAAATTTATTGGCTTCGACTACCGTGAAATAGAAAGAGGTATGGAACCAAAGAATCGGTCAATTACAAAATTGAGTAAAGCACGAAAATGTTAAGATGGTAACTTGACCTCTGAAGTCATACATTGACACCTGATTTTAAGTCTACTCCTCAAATATTTAAAAAACACCTAAGAGAAAATCAACCAATAAACAAATTCTAAATCACTACATAGTATTAAATATAGTCTTTTTCCGCATTTACTTTCTGTCTGTCTCATGTATACTTAGATCTTTAAAACAACGCAACAGGTTTTTTAATAGATTGAGTGATTCAAGATGAAAGTTTATAAGTATAATACATGCAAAATATAGTAGAAAACACACAGATCATTTTAGTATTTTAGCATGTGATGTCATAAATCAACATCATTTTGCGCTAAAACTTTAATAAACCTTAAAAAGTTCTTAAAAAAACTCCGCTATGTTAAAGGCTATCTCTTACAAACAGCCATTTTTATCCTCATTGCACCCGTGCAAAGCCGGGCCGGGTCGCTAGTGACATGTAAGGAATGCAACAAAGAAAAAACCGTCTACCCATTAACTAAGCCTACGTCCGACCGAACAGGGGACTCCCTGTAGACACGACATCCATTACCAGATGCGTAGACGTTTCACGTGAAAAACGGTCGTATTCACAACACAAAAAAAACCCACCATTCTCTGAAAATCTTGGGTAATTCTCTCCAATTACGTTTGTTACCAAAAATATTAATTGAAGTACCTATGTACCACTCTGTTAATAACAAGTATATTTAACTGTTATTGTTTGAGGAAATACCGTTTATTAATTATTTTTCGGTAAACATTCTCGCCGCAGCTACGCTCTGCGATAACGCATGTGCAGTTTGGCAATTGTGGGCAATTTCCCCCTGGGAGAGACCTATGTCCAGCAGTGAAGGTTCTACGGCTACTATGAGGAGGATATTGGTTTAGGCTAGATTAATTTAATTAGATTTGTGATCAATAGACAATTATTAGTATTTTTACAATATTGGTAGCAAACGCACATCTTCGCCCTGTTGTATTAGAGCTACACTCTTACGGGTGGATACACCGTCACCTATTGGTTCTTCAGTCAACCCTTACGACACCTGATACAGGGAGAGGTACTATTCTTCTCTGCCGGTACCACACAGTTATAAGCACTTAACAACCAACAATCCAAAAAAATAAACTGATTTGAAAAATGATATCATTATACTTGCAAACATTACATTTCTATCTAATTCCTATCATTATGTGGTGTTAGCATATAAAATAACTGTCCAATTAATACAATTCATGTGAAGAATTTGTTTACATTGTGATGTCAAAATGTGACTCATTCTTTGTCATGATATTTAATAAGACGTGAAAATGTATAATTATCTCACTAATTGTGCCATTTTTTATTTCAAAATTCAAATTAGACAAGTATTATGTACAGATTTAATATATAATGGTTGAAAACTTGACGTTATGCTAAATAAGTTATTTTATTTTAAATTCACAACTTCGTAACCTTTGTTAGTAAAATTCAATCCATCAATTTTTAACAGAAAATACAAAGATTTCGGAGCTATAACAACAAATATTACATTAATGCTTCAAAAAAGTAACAATTTATTAATAAGTTGACATTATGTCGATCGAAACACACATTTAGCAAGAGGTTTTAAAAGGACAGATTTGTGTATGACAAGTTCGTTTGCTAAGCAAATCGAAACTTTATTTACTTCGTAGCAAAGTCAACGGAAATTGTACCCTCTCAGCTTCATAACTAAAGATCGCCTGAGGCCGATTCTTCAAAGAGGGATTGCTCAAAGATGACCTACTAACGTTTTAAAGCGTTCAATGTTGGGTAGCCAAATAATTTAGCTTTTAGTGAGACGGTACTATTCTACTCTGCCGTGAGGTACCGACAGAGTAAAATAGTAAATATATAGAGGAGAGTAAGAGGCGGTACCAGAACCGACAGATGGCGGTATATCCATCCGAGACAGTGTAGCTGAAATGCATAGGGTGGAAATGGGCTTCAGCAACCCCGTCGCGAGTTGCTCTCTGAGATTGCCAACATGTTTGCCCAGCGCGGCAATTGTGGGCAAAATTCCTACGCCTATCGTGGGCCTCCTATGCAGTGGACTTCTAATGGCTGTGATAATGAGACGGACAAAGTGAAAATGTGTAAGAATATCGCCTATCGAAAAATTTTTTGGCTGTAGGGCTCAAAATATAATGCGAAAAAGTCACAAGGCAAAGGTTTTTTTAAAGAAGGTGGAATCGTTTAATAACATCAAATTTAAATGTGACAATGCTTATTAAAATGATTTACATCAGAGCAGCCCTTATGAATGACTATTGTAATTAAATTTTGACTAACAACATTCTATCATTCAATTGTAATATATATTAATTGTCGTATAGGACGTTGAGGATAAAGTATTAATTAATAATTATATTTACATTGTAGTTTTAATCATAATATATATTTGCACAATACACTTTTGTAAAACATATGAACACATTGTTCTATAATAATACTATCGTCCTTTTCCGTGGGGTACCGGCGAAGTACCCGGCGGTATATTCATCCGAAACAACATTCAGCACTCTGTCTTGACGTTACGTTCTAAGGTATATGTTCGCTAGTGGACGTTCCACGGCTGCTTCGAAATTGACGATGATCATGATATTTCTAACAAACATATAAATACAAAACTAGTCTCAAATTACGCTAGACATTGGTCACCTGCCATCTGCCATTGACCGTCTACGTAATAAACATAGAAATTCCTTTGACAGCGCGAGCCTTTTTCTACCTGTGTTTACATTTCTACGGAGTTGAGCATGACAGCCTTTGGTACAAAAGTTTTCCCGATAGAAGACCCGTCCAAGTTTCTACTTTGACACACAACTTTTTAAATTGTTCTGTACATGCGTGCCGCGGGAAGCACTCGTAAATTTTATTAGAATTAAATTGAAGTGGACATGTCCATTCAGATTTATTTGCTTTTAAGTATGGAACATGACTTCGGATTAGAATTTATAGAAACAAAGTTGACCGTATTTTCATAACTGATGTCTTTTTTGTTATATCTTATATATGTATTTGGCTTATTTACAACACCATCAAAGAGCTTGATTCTTACCTAGACATAATAAACCTTTATGTATTTCTGTTATAAATAGGTCTGTTGGCTTAATTTAACTGATGTTTTTATTAAAATATATATTACTAGCACTGCCCGCGACTTCGTCCGCGTAGAATAGTGACTTTGGGGGGCATAGTAGCCTTTTACCCGTTTTTGCAACATTTCTCACTGACGCTTCGCTCCTATTGGTCTCAGCGTAATGTTATATAGCCTAAAGCCTTCCTCTGTAAATGGACTATCCAACAAAAAGAATTATTCAAATCGGACCAGTAGATCCTGAGATTAGCGCGTTTAAACAATCAAACAAACTCTTCCGCTTATAATATTAATATAGATACAGAAGAAAGTTACATACAATATTAATTATATGTATAGCATCAATTAGCGGTATATCATGAAATGCCTAGGCTGGGAAATTGTATAATCGGATGAAGCAATAAAGAGAAACGTGTCCCGCGGCAGCTCTATATTTGTTTATCCGAATCAAATGCACGCTCGACGTGGCTGCGGACAATTTATATACAAAAAATAAACAGAATTTAAAGTCAATTATTAATTCATTTTTTGTCCGTACAAGATAAATTTTAAAATTATAAATTCATTTACATTACCATTTAATGAATCTTCAGCAAAACGATTTAATTATCCTCATGCTCATGTAAAAATTTAATAATTACTCAACAAATAAATAAAGATACCATGATATTTTTTTTAATTACGCAATTTATTGAAAAATGGAATTTATATACATATACTTGCTAACCCGACGACCCGAAATATTACGATTATAAATTGAGATATAAAAAATCCTGTCTCTCAAATTGGTTCGAACGGTACTAAATAGCAAAAATTTATTAAAATTAGTTGAGTATTTTGACTTGAGAAGAATTATGCAAATAATTAATATATTTTATTTGTTTATTTGTAACGATAATAAAATTTGCTTACATTATTCAATTTCGGTAAGATTCCTACCTGTTATATTTTTTAATTTTATACAATATTTTAGTCGTTGAAAATGTAGCTTTGTAGGAAAGAGTTTTTATATTCGGCCGAATAGTTCGAAAATAAATCTTGATTTATATGTAAGAAATCAAATCTTTACCTTTCTAATATTAATTTAGGTATTATGAAATCATAATCAAAAAATTTAAATTGTGCCATAATGTATGGAAAAATATTTTTAAACATTCTTAGAGGGTTTTTTTTCCACTTAAATAATAAAGATGTTCCCAATTTCATAAAATCTAAACTATTTGGAAACGGTTTCTAACTACAGCGGTCGGTACTATTCATAAAAAATATTATATTGCGACAGCATGAGGAAAACTGACCATCACGACCAGTGAATACCGCACTTTCGAAGTCACAATTATTAACAAAAACGTAATATGGTGTTATTTAACGTTATATAAGCTCCAAATTAACAATGGCTGCCACCCGTGAGAGTGGCGAGTTACCGCATAATGGTGAGTCTTGAAAGTAGAGACATTGACCTTTGGTTAATTTGAAGTAACTGCCAACCGATTTGTTTATGCGTTCCTCATGATGTTCAGATTGGGTCCCGTCATTAGAAATGATTGGCGTCGTTTCTGATCTTGTACGGTATTATTAGTTGTATAATGCTGTCCGCAGTTTAATTGTACCCTTTAGGAGTATCTAACGCTCTTGTATTTTCAACTGACGTAACATTTGCGGCGTTAATTGAAACGTAATAATTATCACGAGAGGGGTGGTGCCAGTTATTGCAGAATATTGAAAAATTGCAATTTTCTTTACTTTCTATAAAGATATATTTTATACAAAAAAAACTGGAATAACCTTGATGATTAAGTAAGATTATAAAAGTATTTTAAGATAATCTACGAGACGATAGAATAGATGGTCTACGAGACTAGTCTCCTGAAACTGAATTGGTCTAAGCCAACCAAAATAATACCGATAAGAGTTGATGAAATCCGGTACAATAATACATAAGATGTAAAACTTTATCGTTTATCAACATAATCCTTTAAAAAATCTTAACATCTCAATAGTTTATGCCTCCTTACTGTCCACCGAGATAGACTTTATAATCAGTACATAGTTACCGCTGAATATAAAAGAATGATCTAATACGAGTTTATTGCTCTCGACACTTTGTCGGACGAGCGGAGCCCATCTCCGCCGGCCTCAGCGCTAAACTAATTTGAGAACTAAATTGAACTTGCACTCAACCTAGTTAGCCTGCAAGGTGTCACTTTCACACACCTCAAGATTTCAGATACCTACACACGAGATCAAGATTGTGCACACAATACACGAGAGCTTCCTACCCGTGCGACCATCTCAGTTGCAATTATGATACTGCAATGGGCTGACATGCTAGACTTCTTATCCTGCGGTCAGTTCCATTTTCAAATTCAAATTTTAACCGTCAGTTGTTTTACAACTTGAAGTGCCAGTTCTTGGAGGTATTTGTGAAGTGCGTGAAGTGGTATCGGCCAGATTAGTGTTATACAAATATTTTTAATGGTTTTGTTTCGTGTAATAGAGTTATAAAAGTTTGTCGTTAAACAATTATAAAATAATGTCTTTGATTTGATTTCCGGTGCAAATAGCTTGTAGGTGCACCATGACATGACCGATTTTGTCGACCACACGTCGTTCCGCCGAGCGGCCTCGCGCGGTGATTTCCGCTTTGCGGTCAAATAGAAACGATACATCACTGTTGCTTTCAAACGTTTTTTCTATGCATCGAATTAAGTAAGACTAACTCCCCACGCGATGCGTCGACGCACGGTATTGAGTCACGAATCACGATAGGAACAATAACTGCACAATAGTGGGAACCTTTCACCTCGTGTCATTATGGCAAATGATTTCGTGTTGTTTTCGTTTGTGTTGCCTGATCAGCGTTTTGTTTATTTTGATGGTTATCATGGCGAGCTTAATGATTTTTAAATTGTTTGACAGCTTGAAACTGTTGCCATTTAAACAAAGGCCCAAAGATTTCAATTTGTATCAAATCTTTCTAAGTATATATTTTTGAATTGTTTTATATGTTAATCATACATAATCAGTTAAGTTATTCCCGTGGCAATTAAATAGTAAAAGTTTTTAATTTTACATCAAGTAATAAGAAACTCGGGAGCTCATAACGCTGTGGTTAACGCACCCGCCGCATGATCGTCGAAGTTAAGTAACTTTCGCAACGGTCGGTATTAGAATAGGTGACCTAAAATTGAGTATCTAGGGATATTATATTGTTGAACCTGGCTGCATTTGCAGCCCTCAAAACCCACAAATACGCATTATATGAGTATATACGGGCGTACTATTCGTACGTACGTACGTACGTACATACCGTATTCACTTATTAAGAAATCTATTAATGATGTGAATAAAAAAAATATTATAAGGTTAAAAACACGCTCTGCACTCAACCTATATCTATGTCATTGCCTAGTTGCAGATATTTATTAAAGATTCCCTTGTTTAACTAATACTTACCTAATTTGTTCGTGCTTCAGATATGTTATCAACATTGAACTATAAAATTCTAATCTACGTTAATTTCATGAACTTGTTGAAATATCTTTCAAATTTTAAACTTGTCGTTGTCCTTTGCGAACTTCAACCATAAAAGTCAAATAGCAAGTTTTGTTAGTAATACTCTATGGATCATTTTCCTTGTTTTCTTTGACACGGTCACGGTCAAACAATTCCTTGTCAATATTCCAAAGGACATGTTACATTGTGAATTGGTAATGCGCCCAAATATCTAATCACAATGTACTGCAGCCCGCCAAATAAGGTATCAACCTTCGCATGGTAACGACATTCAGTTTTAATCGGATAATTCATACCAGCACAGCCGTCATAAGACCTTGTGTGAAAAGCTTAAGGTCGTTAATCATTTGTAACTTATAAAAACATTTATTACATTTTATTAGTGGGGTATCTCCATTTTTTTATTTAAATTTCCTTCTAAACTTTACAAGCCTGTTACTATTTTATTTCGAATTTTATGAATAACTAAAAGGTAAAAAATATTTTTTAAAACAAAGTGAAAATAATTATGGACGAAAAATACAAGTAGTATTCTGAAAACATTTTTGCTCATTATTATTCTCATTTTGTTATTAAAATTACTTATTACTTTATAGTTTGATGTATTTTAAAGGCTTGTTTTTAAGTTTCATAACACTATATTTTATATTTCACTTTTTAATTCGATTTATTGGTTAAATAATATTAACTAGATGAGTACTTAAGCTGAAAATTACTCAGACGGTACGCATGTGCAGGCTGCGTGGTCTCACTTACTCTTACACAGAGGAATATATTTTATCCTGACGATCCTGATAGGGATAATGAGATAATCTTATCGAAATATTGTATTGGCACAGATTCTTGATGTGTACAAAGTTTCAATTAAATCTGTCATACTAAAGTGGATTAAATCGACTTCAAATCTGTTGGTTACAAACATACTGAAGCTAATATAAAGCGTGTTAAAAGAAAATCAAAAATTGGCTTAATCTGCTTTAAAATATGTACCTGTACCTATTTAATTGTTTGCTATTTAAAATATTAGTTTTGGATTTTATTGACGTATTGGATAGGATATATTTTTTTCTAACAGCTAAGAATCATGGTTGATTGGTTAACATTATTTTTTACTTTCTACTCGTTTATTATGAAGTTTAGGGAATATAACATACATATATAGTTTAAAAAATATATTTGAGCGTGACGTGAAGTCTTACCAAGAATTTAATCAAAGTTGTTTATATAATTATATTTTATTTGAAAAATATTTAAATTACAATAATATATCATATGATGATGATAATATTATACACTTAACGGTTTAGAATTCGGCAACAAACAAACACGTTCCACGTTCAGTCTACTAATATTTGCATTGGAAAGTGTTTATTTCACACTATTGTTTTTTTATATTCAACAGAACATAACATTTTGTATTGACATTAACATAATAAATAAATATGAATATGTATACACAAAATTTGTATAGCTAGAATAGATTATTCTAATATAAATGTAGTATGGTGTGGTGGTATATGGTTGGTGGATGGTGTTTTATGTGACGATTGGTTTCCTGCAAAAACAGTTATAAGGATCTAAATGAAATTCAGCACATAGGGAGACTATAGTTTAGTTCGATGTGTTTTTTGCATTATAAGGGTTCTGAGAGTTGCCAATATTAATAACACTTTTAAATGGCTTTAAACCGTGACTTTTTAATTATGTAAAGAAATTAGTTCTTTAATTATTATCTATGGGCCTATCTATGAATAGAGGGCGCGACTGACAGTGCCAACTTAATGACGTTTTTAAAATATGGCGATAGGGTAGATTAATAAAAAGTTTACTAATTGTGATAAAGGAATCGACTAGCTAATTTTTAAATAGTGGCTAAAATTAATAAACTTTAAATGTCGTTTCTTTGTATTTTCAGAGCAACACGTTTATTATTGCAAAATTCCTAAATCACTATAAAATTGTCTTATAAAACGACATTTTTAGTAATGACTGAGCAAAGGAAGATGGAAAGACTAAGATTTACTTTCGCGTTTTTGTCCGCAAGTGATGGCAAAACGAATATAATTTGCATAACCTTAATCGAGACACCCGATGGACGTATATATGAGGTACCTGATGAACACAGAAATGCAAATAAACATACTGATATAACTACTTCAGAAGTTTACAAGAAAATCAAGAACTCGCTAAAAAAGAGACATCAGACACGGAAAATATGGATCCCACTGACAGATCAATTACGGAAAATTTACCTAGATGAAGGTGAAAATGTACAATTCGGTGACCAATATCTGGGTGAAATTTTAGAGGAAACGAAATCTTCCAATAACATTTCTGGATCGGAGTATAAAAACCTAGTGAAAATTGCTGAAAAGTTTTTGTTAGACAAATTCTCGGGAAGAACAGTGAATGTGAATCAATGGATTGGAGAATTTGAAGCTGAATGCGAAAGATTTGAAATACTACAGGATGAAAGCAAAATCGAGATTTTGAAACATCTTCTGGAAAAACAATGTTTAGACTGGTACACAGGAATGATAATAAAGTTTACCGTTAAGTCAGAATGGAATATGTGGAAAAATAATTTTTGTGAAACATATGGTAATAAAGGATGGTCTCAAGTAAAATATGCATATACATTCAGATATCAAACTGGCTCCTTATTAGAATATGCCACAAAAAAAAGAACTCCTTTTATTAGAGGTAAACAAAGACATTGACACTCAGACTATGATAGACCTTGTTGTGATGGGTTTACCCGACTATATCATAGACAAAATTGATAGGACACTAGTAACATCAACTGCGAGCCTATGTAGTGAAATTGGCAAACAAGAGCATGCAGTGAACAAAAAGACTTTTATGAAAATTAAAAAGAATATACCTAATATTAAATCCAAATTTGAGAAAAACCCTCCATGTGATATATGTGAAAAATTAAACAAAGGTGTCCGTTTCCACCCCGAAGAAAAGTGTTGGTTTAAACAAACCAATGACTATGAAAATAAGAAAAAACATATCAAGAATGTAAACAATACCGTACTGGATATTGAATTAAATGATGATGACAAAAAAAACGAGTGATTACACCATTAATTAAAGTCAAACTATTATTAAATAAACAAATGGAGATATTTGGTATATATGATTCAGGCTCTAACGTTTCACTAATAAACTCCAAATTGTTAAATATTAAAAAGGAAAATAGAGGTGATTTCAGAAATACAAATTTAATAACAATTAATGGTGTAAAAAAAACACAAGGTTTGACGACAATAAAGATAAGAATTCTTAATATAGAAAAAAGTGTTGATGTTTATATAGTAGATGGAAACGAATTTCAGTATGATTTCCTAATTGGACTTGACATCATAAAAGAATTTGGTTTGATTCAGGATCAACATTTGAAGATTACTCAGAGACAAGAAGGAATATCCACACATGAACAACCAATTCACAAAATTAGTACTAAAAAAGAGGAAAATATAAATGAGATATCTGTAAATTTCAATGAACATATAAAAGAACAAGATTTTAAAATAAATATGAATAATTTAAATACTCAACAAAAAACAGAAATAACTGAGTTGATTGAAGAATATAAATCAAGCTTTGCGAAGAACAAATATGATGTTGGAAAAGTACAAGACTATGAAGCTCGGATTGATCTGCTGGTTGATAGATACTGTAGCAAGAGACCGTACAGGTGTTCTGTAGAAGATAAAAAAGAAATAGAAAAGCAAGTAGGAAAATTACTCCAAGAAAATTTAATAGAAGAATCATACAGTCCTTTTGCAGCACCCGTCACATTGGCTTTTAAAAAAGAAGATCAGAGAAAAACCAGGTTGTGTATTGATTTTAGAGAACTTAATAAGATAGTATTGCCACAAGCACAACCATTCCCATTGATTGAGGACTTGGTGATAAAAGCACGAAACTGCAAATATTTCTCAACATTAGATATCAACTCAGCATTTTGGTCTATTCCACTACGGATCGAAGACAGAAAAAAAACAGGGTTTGTTACTCAAGAAGGCCATTTTCAATGGACCTGTTTACCGTTTGGTCTGAAGACATCTCCAGCAATTTTTCAAAGGATTTTGAGTAACATACTAAGAAAACATAAACTAACTGAATTCACAGTAAATTATATAGACGATATACTGGTATTCTCTCAAAGTTACAAGGAACACATTAACCACTTAAAACAATTGTTAGAGGCAATAAAAAATGAAGGATTCAGACTAAAGTTTACAAAATGTACATTCGCTGCAAACTCGGTAAAATATCTTGGTCATATAATTGAAAATAATACAATACGACCACTGAGAGATAACTTAATATCTATAAAGGAGTTCCCAATACCAACTTCACAGAAAAATATCAGACAATTTTTAGGAAAGATAAATTTCTATCATGAATATATACCGAGATGTACAATAATTTTAAAACCGCTACATAATTTACTAAAAAAAAATCAGAAGTTTATATGGTCAGCAGACTGTCAAAATTCATTTGAGAAAATAAAAAAACTACTATGTTCACAACCAATCCTAGAAATATACGATCAAGACTTACCAATAAATATATATACAGATGCATCACTAGAGGGCATTGGAGCAATATTAAAACAGGTACAGCTTAACGGAAAAGAAAAATCGGTTGCATACTTCTCAAAAAAATTGAATGAGGCACAAAAGAAAAAGAAAGCTATTTATTTAGAATGCTTAGCCATTAAAGAAGCTGTTAAATATTGGCAGTTTTGGCTGATAGGAAAATCTTTCACAGTATACTCAGATCACAAGCCATTGGAAAATATGAATATTAAATCTAGGACAGATGAAGAATTAGGAGAATTCACATATTATCTATCTCAATATGACTTTAAAATAAAATATGCACCCGGAAAAGACAATTTAGAAGCAGACTGCCTAAGCAGGAATCCGGTACTGGAAGCAACAGACAATATAGGTGAACAATTAAGAATAGTTAATTTAATACAATTACAGGATGTTGTTACAGATCAAGAAAAAAATAAAGATTTACAAAATAATAAGAATAAATTTATACAAAGAGATAAAATATATTATAAAATAACTAACAAACAAGAGAAAATTATATTATCTGAAGAATTTAGTATAAAATTTATAGAACAAATACATAAGAAAATGTGTCATATAGGAGTAAAACAAATGCAAAAGAAAATTGGAAAAATATATACAGCAAAAAATTTAACAAAAAATATAAATGATATTTGTAAGAAATGTGAGATATGTATAAAGAATAAAACAAGAGGACAGATGAAATTTGGTTCATTATCACACTTAGGTCCTGCTTCAAAACCACTGGAGATTGTCTCTATAGACACTATTGGAGGTTTTGGAGGCACACGGTCAACAAAAAGATACCTGCATCTGCTGGTGGATCATTACACTCGATATGCCTATATACTTACCTCAAAGACTCAAAATGCAAAAGACTTTATTAAACTCATCAGTAACATAGGTAATCATAGTGAAATTGGCATGATTCTGAGCGACCAATATCCTGGAATAAACTCAAAGGAATTTAAATCATTCTTGAGTGAAAAATCCATTCCTTTAATTTTTACCGCAGTGAACTCACCATTTTCAAATGGATTAAATGAGAGGTTGAATCAAACGCTGGTAAATAAGATCCGATGTAAGATTAATGAAGAGAATAATAGAACAGCATGGACAACAATAGCACATTCCTGCGTAGATAAATATAATAATACTGAGCATACAGTCACTGGTTTCGCTCCAAGATACCTTCTAGATGGTACAGAAGTTTCGATACTGCCAGAAGAACTAAAACAATCTAAAACAGTAGATGACTGGATGAGAGATAGACAATTAGCATTTGAAAGCTCTGTAAGGTCGCATAATTATAATAAAAAGATAATAGACAAGAATAGAAATCAGTATAATTTCAATACAGGTGATATGGTTTATGTTGAGAATGGGCATAAACTGAATAGAAGAAAATTAGATGAGGTGAAGATTGGACCTTTTAGAATAGAAGAGAAAATATCTAATACTATATACAAAATAAACACGGGCCATAAGAAGCTAGAATCTAATTTATTTCATATTACGAAGCTTATACCAGTTCCTGTATGGACATAACGTTATATGGCGAAAAATTCTGAGGAGAAAAATTTTCTACCCTGGAGGGGGAGATGTAAAGAAATTAGTTCTTTAA